>CM062297.1:101634151-102200555 GCA_031216915.1 Pictodentalium vernedei | reverse complement strand
CGTTTACGGATTATTTTTAAATATAAGCGAAATTTCATTGGAATTCTCACAATTTTTATTTATTTATTTATTGTGATTTAAGGTCGCATACTTATACACAATGGCTAATCGTGACCATGACAGTTTTACGGGCGGAGAAAGCCGGAGTACCCGGATAGAACCACCGAGCATTTACGAGCAACTGCCAGCTTCTCAGCATTCTAGCTCTGTGCAAGCTCCGTGCAAGCAGGGTTACAGAGGTTGAAGACATGTTCACGTCGACGTGCAGTACGCCTTAGTACACGCCGTCAGCGTGCCCCCCCCCCCCCCCCCCCCCCCCCATGTAGGCAGCTGGGATAAAGTGCCTTGTCCAAGGACACAACGCGGGTCGTCCCGTACGGGGATCGAACTCGGGACCTCTAGCACAGAAGTCCAACAGTCTACCACTGAGCCACCGCGTGACAATTCTCTGCAAATCGCGCAACGTAATTATAGTTTGAAACTAAACATAGTAACACGGGTTCCCTTCGCAAATTTGGTTGGCGATAAAATGCGTTCTTTTTGTTGATAGTAAGTTGTCAAATGAATTGCTAAGTGTCCTTCTAATAAATGCTTTCATATGCGTGAAGGCGTGTAATAAATACAGAACGAAACACGCGTATGAAAGGGTTTAATGGATACAGCACGAATCGAATTAGAATCGAATTTATTAGAATGGTTACTAGAGAAAAACATCGTGTTTTAGTCCGGAACATTACCATGTTGGCCTGTGCTGCCTATTCCATGTGCCGGCGACGGATATATCCGTCGCCGGCACATGAAATAGGAAGTACGAGCGACGGATAAATTTGTCGCCGACACTGAATGGTAAACTGCGTGAGCTAGAATCAATTTTTGAGATAATTTTTGCCTATTTTTAAAACTCTCTTTTCTCCCGCCAATATCCGGTGCATTCTGACAGTTAAGGTCACCGCTGCGGCTGATTTTATCAATTTTCATTCAAATGGAGAGGTAAGAAACACAGCTTTTTACTTTATCAGTTAGACTGATGTTTCCCAATCCCAACCATCTTACTTTCACGTAGCAGATATTATCTCTCTTCGATAATAGGGCTTACAAAATGCCTTGGTACAACTTCTGTGCATCACCACTCGACTCAAAATCACCTACCTAGGTGACGCCCCCATTGTTCTGACGCCAGGAAATGGCCCTCGTAGCTTAAAAAATATCCCTTCGATTTAAAAAAACTTACCCCCAACAGATCCCGGATGCAGAATAACCACCCAGTTGTGAAAAGTGGCAACGGCGCTTTGATGTTAATGGCAGCTGTGATATTCATCATTTCGTAACCCAAATGAAAATTTGTAAGTAAAGGTTTTTTTTTTAAACGTCATTATACGCTTACCTTCCGTTTCATTAGTTGGTTCGTTCGTCGGTATCATTATACGATTTTTGTTTAGTTTTTTAGCTGGTTCGTTCATCTGTATCATCTATGTTGTTTTGCAAGGGCGTAGAAACCCGAACGCAAAACGCAGTTGTGTACATACATGGACGCCACTTCGAAGGGGAGGGGGGGGGGGGTGCACCCGAATTAATAAATTTTCAGTCGGTACAATTTGGGTGCCAAAGGACTCGCGTAGATGTCGATCTTGTAAAAAGTAATGGTAAGTTCCAATATATCGTCTAATAAAAGGTTTCCACATATCGTTCAGTTTGATTGAAGTGATGATTCGGAATTAATAATGCCTTGGTGGCATTTCATAATTTCACACAATAATTAACTAATTCACAAAAATCATTCCACTAACTGTAGTTCTGAGCTCCTCCACACCGCTAACAGAAAGTGTATACTCTACTGTCGTAATATCATTTCCGATGTTATCTTCCCAGGAGGATTTACAGCAGGGAAAATTGAAAAAATATATTACTGTGGCAGAAATGGGTTTTCTATGAATAGTTCTATGTTGTTTTTCATTATGTACCATTCTCACACAGCATTCCTTGATAATTCCAATAACATTTTTGTTGTTGTGATTCCCTTGTGATGTTTTGTGGTAATTGTGCAAAGTATTTTGAAGTCCTTTCTGGTAAAATTTACTTTCACTTTGAAAAGTCTAAAGTTGGTTGTGATTGGCTTTGAAATGTTAGATGGACTTTCATTGGAGGATAATTGTATTGAAGGACATCATTGGTGCATCTTAGGTCGATTTGCATTGGGTGGAATATATCCCTCTATAGTATAAAACCTTGGAAGTTTCATTCATCAAGATTGTCTGATGGTTTGCACAAAACCTTGAACAACCCTTACTCTTGGTTAGTCTAGTTTGTCCTCCTTAGGAATGGGTGGTTTTGGGGGGTTGTTATATGAGAAACTAGGTGATTTCTGAGCTAGATTTAGAAGTGGGGTATTTTCTCAGTTGCAAGATATGGACATGGACATCCTTTGAGATAAAATTTGGATGGGTTAGGATAAAAGTGTTTTTAACATCTGAAGTTGTTAATCTCCAGTGGAAAGATCATCAAAGGGAGCTCAACAGTGATTATTGCATGTTTCTACAGCTTCTTAAACACTTGTAATAAATTAAATTGAACTCTAAAATTATTTTGTTCTTGCTTCTGTACCATTTTACAGCCATAACTCAAGAATAAAGATCCTTGCTAACGAATGGGCTGTAGCCCCTGCTGACCCTTCCCTGGCGCCGCCCATGTCTACTACTATGGTAGTACAGTGGAACCCTGTTGATGAAATGGCCATTTTGCCAATGAAACATTATTCAATTAACAGGGATTGTTTCAGTTTCCTGTATTCTGGAGATAAACTTAGCATTTATTCTATTATATCTTGTTTGACAGAGCTCATAGAGCTCTGTCAAACAAGATATAATAGATTAAATGCCTGTATTGGATGTATTGAGGCCAAATAGGTCTATGAACAAAGGAAAACTGGGGAGAGTCAAGGTAATTTCTAATCCCTCCTGTTACATTACAAAAAAATGAAGGTTAAATCAATAAATGTTGAGAATTCCACGTGCAACGTTTGGGTGACCCACCCATGGTGTGAGCAGTAAAGCCACCTTCCCCGTTCTACAGACATCCACATGCCCAAGACAGGCCTAGGAGAACTAGTGCCACGAATAATCTTCAAATGCACGCACTGAGTAATACCGGGTATGACACAACTCTCGGTCAGGTTCATGATAAGCTTTCCTTTTTGCGTTTGCACGTCAGTCCATGGGCCGCTAAGTCTGGGGGTGGGGGGGGGGGTGGGGGGGCATTCTCTATTTTTTTGAAAAGCACAGGGTAACGGATTGCTTAGTACCGGTATGCTTCAAATTAATGAATTTAAATTGACAAAATTCCCCAGTCCATACTAGTTTGAATAAACAGAATAGCTTACTTTATCAAACCTACATGATGGGTAGATCCATCTGAGGGCAGCTGGTGTCTGATAACCATTTGAACGCAGTGGCTAAGCCAGGATTCTTAGTTAAGGGGTGTGTGGGGGGGGGGGGGGGGCTGAGTAGGAGTTGTGAGGGAGGGCATGTCACGCCTACGGCATGACAGCACGTACCGTAGACCGTGGTTTCTGGTGCAACCCTGGCCTGAAGCGTGCTAAAAATTCACGGAGAAAATATGCATTCTTATACGCTGAAGTAAGATATAAATTCATGTCTGGGCGATCTTTAGGCGCGTCATCGACAAGACGAGTTGCAGTTCTATGTTTTTTTAATCATAACACTTCCGACCTCAAAATAATCTTATTTTCGAGTCATCAGCCTGAGTGGTAGCTGGTTCACGTGATAGTATGCCATTGCTATTTCAAAAATTATGGGGACGATGTTATCAAGTTAGACCAGGTGGATTGGATGGGACCCAAGGGGGAAGTGGGGGTAGCCCCCCTCCCCATAGCTCAGAAACTTCTGGTCGCCTGGTGTACGACTCTTACCCTCCCTCTGCCCAGTGGTATCAAATACTTTCTGCGGAACATTTTCTTCTTCATAATGACGTAAATTGCAACTTATGAGCTTGAACATTCAATTTTCCTCCCCCGAAGCTATCCGAACTCCCACCAATGAGAGATAACACCACCCTCCCCCCCCCCCACCCCTAGTGGGTCAACGGTCCCTGCACATCACCAGCAAGCCCAACAAAAGGAAAATCGTCAAATGCGAAAATGACTGACTCGTAGCCAATCGGAACGGTGGATTTGTGAGCGAAAACGTGTGTGTTACCAATGACAAAACAAAGTAGATGATACCGACGAACGAACCGACTAATGAAACGGAAGGTAAGCGTATAATGACGTTTAAAAAAAACCTTTACTTACAAATTTTCATTTGGGTTAAGAAATGATGCACATCACAGCTGCCATTAACATCATTGCGCCGTTGCCACTTTTCTCAACTGGGTGGTTCACTTTGACAAGCTGTGTTCGGGTTATTCTGCATCCGGGATATGTCGGGGTAAGTTTTTTAAATCAAAGGGATATTTTTGTAGGCTACGAGGGCCATTTCCTGGCGTCAGAACAATGGGATGGCACCTAGGTAGGTGATTTTGAGTCGAGTGGCGATGCACAGAAGTTGTACCCAAGCATTTTGTGAGCCCTGTTATTCGAAGAGAGATAATATCTGCTACTTGAAAGTAAGCTGGTTGGGATTGGGAAACATCTGTCTAACTGATAAAGTAAAAATCTGTGTTTCTTACCTCTCCATTTGAATGAAAATTGATAAAATCAGCCGCAGCAATGACTTTTCACATCAAAAAGCACTTCATAGCGCCCGAACAGAACATCACAGCGTCGAATTGAACGTCACAGCGTGAGACCGATTAGTAGGTGTGATATCATCACAAACAGAGATTGCACCAATGTTTTATTGGTTGACGGCACACTAAACCGCCGCATCTCTCTAGATTGAATAAGGTCGAGTTTTCGTTAAAGGACCTAAAGTGAAATGACTACGCCTTTTTTCTCTAGTACGACATTTTAACCATTGTTCCACTGCAGTCCTACCCTACTCCTCTTTACCCGGGGATCAGATTTACAAAGGTTGTAAATTCGATGCCCTATATTGGAGAGAGTTGTAGATTTTAGATAGGGCGCCAGAGGAATGTTTCCAGACGGTGGCAAATTGTTAGGTGTCTTTAGGGTATATACAATTAACGGTGGTGAATCAATTAAGATATATGCAATTAAATGGGATTAACCGTACAATAAATACACCGACATCATTTACCAGAAGGGTTAATTATTCAGCCACGAACCTTGACGAGTGTGTTTATCAATTAATGAAACGAGTGAGGTAAAATAGTTATTAGCACACTTGATTGTAAGCTGTATGTGGTATTTCCTCTGGTCACAAAGTGCCACTACACAAGGAGAAGAAAGGTCAGTTGATGCGAAGACACACATGACCAGGCTCTTAGCCAGGATTCTACAATAGGGGCTACACTAGACAGCTTTTATTTATTTTTTTTTGGGGGGGGGGTCGGGGGGGGGGGCAACGATTATGTTTGAAAGTCCATTGTGTGAAGTTTTGGGGGCCTCCCCTAGTCCTAAAGAGGATACACCGGTTGTTACCTCTCCTCCCACTTCCTGAATGGAAGTAGGAGGAGGTACAACGACTGGTTGGTCCAGTCAGGACTAAACTCCTACTCCTTCGAGAAAATGGTGCAACGTTGTATGCGCTAAGAGAGAACCTGAGTCATTTGTAACGTGTGTCGCCCCAATATTGGAGACCCTTTAGAACCTTATGTTGTGTGAAACTGCATTCAGCCAAAGATATTTTTTGTGGGTGGGGGGGGGGGGGGGTGGTGGGGGATTTTAGGGGAGACAAGACCCTCTCTCCCGTAGATACGCTACTGCACCTGATAATGTTATTCTCTCTGCCGTATATGACCCTACATTGTCCAACTGAAGGTCATGTAATATATTTATGATGTAGAACTTCCACACGTAAGTTTTTATAAAAAAAAATAAAGACCAGTTCTTTGTGTACATTTTTCGCAATGGTTAGCTCAAACATTTGGTTCTCATAGTGAAATGACTTTTTTCCAAATGACCTGAGCATTAATCTGACCCCTACTGAAGGTATAACACGCTGATATCCAGCCTGTAGTTTATATGTGCCCAGGCCATCAAGCAAAATTCATTTGCAGTCAAAAAATCGCAATTTATTTTTCTCATATTTGTGCACAAACCTGAAAACTCCAACATCACTTTTCAGTGGATCACGTAAATCAAATTTAATTTTAAACGAGTATAACGTCTTCATAACAAATACTTTATCTAAAATAAATCCCCGAAGTGTAAAACGTTCAAATGCAAATACTTAAATCCGCCGAGGAAAGAAATTATATCAAAAATTAGCGCTAACAGACAAAATTTTCAGACCATTTTAATACCCCAAACAAAACGCATCAAGGGGCATAACTTTTAACATACGAACAACCGCTGCACAACGATCTGCATATTCGCCTCTTTCAAAAGTGTCGTCAACGTATCAAAAGATCTTTTGACTCTATCGATAAATAGTTTATCTTCACCTGTTACAGTGAACTCTTCTGCCGTGTTGGGTCTAATACATGTAAGAATTAGTCCGGGTTGGTATGCGGAGTTCTTTATTTCTGAGTTTTCGTTTGTTTACATTGTGATTCAATTGAATAACATTGGCAAAACTGCGATCACACAAAAGGAAAAAAGTCTACCTCGTAATTGTGTGACATGTTACAGTGCAGTCGTCGTGGACTGGGCGTAATCCATGAGTGGGCAGTGATGTCCAACCATGCGTTTACCAGGTAATACAAATCATCATCAGCAAAATTTTAATTAATGAAGTGTTTTAGTGTTTGGAATATAATATTATTACGTCAGCGGAAATACTGATCACTTCGTGGCAACGTGAACGCACAGTACAACGATAAAGTTTTCACCGGTCATGTTGTTGATTTGTGTGATGTGCAGGGTTCGAGCCTACGTTGTTGTGATGTCATATTTATTGCCAGGCACTTTTTTTCCAGGGGAGAACACCTCGTGACCCCACTCCACTAACCCACTCCCGACTAGGTTGAGTTGATGTAGGGGATCCCAAGGTATTCCGTGGTATTCGTATTCTCAGGCGAAATTTGACAATGTGCTGAGCGCTATCAGTTCGAGTCGTAATGTTTACAAAATATCAGCCGGTAGTTGTTAGTACAAGAACGACAAATCACTTTCCGATAGACGCTATACAATTGGATTATTAGAACGCTTATATAGGAAATCCCATCCATCATGTAATGGTGTAAGCATCCCCTCACATGGCCTTTGTTTCCAAATCAAATCAAACGAGGAACGTAAGCTTCGCATTAAGACTTGTCAGAATATGAATGACGTGAGCTCCAGTTAGTCGTTTCAGGGTTAAATAGATCGATATAAGTATGGTAGGTCTCAGGGTTAAATAGATCGATATAAGTATGTTCAACCATATGTGTTAAAACTAACTTTCATAGTTCGTATCATTTTCAATATTATTGATGTGGCAAATTTGAGTAGACAAAGAACCGCCGATGTTAATAGTAGAGTTTCAGCTGCCGGTTTCTTCATTTTTCTTTTCAGGTATAACCAATGGTAGGCCAGTATAAAAATATCTCCATGGCAACACATTATTTAGTCTTATGTATTTCGCTGAGTTGGTGACTGAATTATTATTTAAGTGCTTTTTATCAAAACGGTGTATAATCAGTTTCCGAAAAAAAACATTCTCGTTCTGAATATAATGACCACACGTTAGGTAAAAGTTAACCCTTTACCCAACGTAACGGCCAAAACCGTTTAGCGCTATTCTCAAAAATCGCCTATTAATTTTAAGTATTTTTTCATTTTTTGTCTCAAAAAACATAGGTTATGACCCCTCATTGGAACGAGCTCGTCGAGCTCGTTCCAATGAGGGGTCATAACCTATGTTTTTGAGACAAAAAATGAAAAAAAATAGTTATTCAATAATTTTTTTTCCAAGTGTCGTCTGCTTTTCATGTTAGGTAAAGGGTTAAAACTCAGGAACTGTGCGATTATCTAGGCTTAATTGCGCCTAGGAATTGCGCGCAGTTGTCATATCGAATGGTATCCAAAGTATGGCAGGTTCTCCTGGTTACTCATAGCAAACACAGGCAACGTTTCTGCCAATGGACCTTCTATTGGCTGAAATATTGCTTGTGCACAGGCCATATGTACAGAATTTGATAGCCTTACGATGGTCATAACGCGGAGATTAACGCGCAGATCATGACAGGACTTTTAGTTTTAACTCTACAATTCTCACGAAAAACAGATTTGTATCTTGTAGTCGCGTTTTTACTCTTGTTGGAAATGCGGTTTTTTTTAAAAATACTTTTTATTCGGAAATATTATCTAAAATATATTTCTCGATATCCATCGGCACGATGTATATCGAGAAATCTTGCTCAGTAGATTCCTACTTGACGTCCCATTTCGGCGCATAACGTCGCCTTGAACGTCGTCATGAAGGAGCGATCAGCAGATTTCTGTGAACGTCGTGAAACTGTTTCCATTCGAATTGGGCTGAATGTGGCACAGTAAAATGTCATGCAGCATATAATAAAAAGAAAATCTACACTATTTTAATGAATATCTGGAATTATCTCATGAGTGTGGACCTGAAAATTTAATTTTTCACGAGCGCTTGCGCGAGAGAAAAATTATGCTTTCAGGTCTACAGGATTCGACACATGACATCGCCTTGAAGGGACGATCAGCAGATCTTTGTTATTGTCTTAAAACTGCTGAATATTTCGCTGTAAAATGTCACGTAGCATATAATAAAAAAAATCTACTATATTTTAGTGAATATCGGGAATTATCTTATTCGTGTGGACCTGAAAGTATTATTTTTCACTCGCGCAAGCGATCGTAAAAAATAAAACTCAAGTCCACACTCATGAAATAATCCCGATATTTACTGAAATAGCGTAGATATCCTCTATATATTGTATAGAATAAATACATAATGTGTTAAAATATTTTTTATCAGTCGAGAAGCAGGGGGGGGGGGGGGGGGGGGGGCACTAATAATTTGCAAGACGTGACGTCCTATTTTTTATTCGGCTCCTTTTTACACCCACCCAGTCACTACGTACAAATTTTCTACTACCGTTCTCAGACACCCACCCCCACTCTCCCATTAAAATCCAAAATAAACTTATAAACTTAGTAGGCACAGCTATCTTTAGGGGGTTTTCATAATGTTCTTAACCCTTTACCCAACGTAACGTCCAAAACCGGCCAGCGCTATTCTAAAAAATCGCCAATTAATTTTTATTATTTTTTCATTTTTTTGTCTCAAAAATATAGGTTATAACTCCTCATTGGAACGAGCTCATCGAGCTCGTTCCAATGAGGAGTCATAACCTATGTTTTTGAGACAAAAAAATAAAAAAAAATAGTTATTCAGTCATTTTTTTTGGCAAGTGACGTCTGCTTTTCATGTTAGGTAAAGGGTTAAACTAGTACCACCAATTTAAACCTCTGTGGGCTGCTGTGGGCCCAATCTACAAATGACAAGCTGTTCATTATCAGGCTTGGCCAAAGCAGGTGTACATATACAGGAACAAATTTTCATTTGAATTGTTCCCCAAATATTGTCTGCACATTTTTTACATTTCGAACAAGACACCCACCCCCTACTAACGTGTGACATTTTCCCAGATTAATCCCAATATTCTCACATATAAAGCCTCCTGATGTTGTATTTATGTTAAGAGTGTGATGTACAACATCAGCTTTAAGGTTTGAAACACAAATGTTGGTATATATTAGCTGATATATTGATATATTTTTTAAAAATTAAAAAAAACTGCACAAGTTGGAAATGCACATTTTTGGCGCACTCAAGAGACCCACCCACCCCCACGTCCCGTCTTGCAAATTTTTAGTGCCCCCCCCCCCCCCCCCCCCCTGCGAGAAGCATGAATTATTAGGCTCTCAAACCTCTGTGAGAGTGATAATTAATGGCACGAGTGGGATAAAGAATATCTTTGACATACTCAGAGTTATACATTTTATCACATAACGTCATTTTAATATTTTTTTCTGGTTCAAAGCAAGAATCATTTTTCATTAAAAAATAGTTGTAGAATTATTGTTTTTCGCTAAAATAGACGCATTGCGGAATAAGGTTTGTGTTTGAATGTAATGAAGTTAGTAACGTCATAGTTACTATAGGCATAATTTTTTTTCATTTTCAACTTGATGGAGAAAATTTATTTCCCAATCGCGCGAAGAATAAAAATGATATTCCAGACTTTTGTTAAATGAATAAATGTCTATTTTCGGATAAAGTATACTAAAATAATGCATTTGTGCAAGTGTTATTACGTTAGCGACGCCGCAACTACAATAGTTATAAACGTTTTGAGTATTAAATTTGCGGAGAAACTATATTCTCCTGTTCGGGCATAAAACAAAAATGAAGCCCATGTTTGATATTGATGATATTAAATGCCCGTTTATGTAATAAACTGTAACTTTGTTCTTTATAAAAGATGCATACTTTTTGGACATAATTTTTCAGATTACACAACTTACATTATTTCAGATGAATTATGGCTGAAGACTCATGGAGGTAGAATTTATGTACAAGGATGTGCTCGAAAGCTAATCGAACAGTTCAAAGGTATTTAATTTTGACTCTTCTATTTTTCTACGAACAATTTTCAACAGAAGTCTCTTCCCGTGTGTGTGATAGTGAAGTGCACTATCTGGACCAGACCCTTGCTAATCTCACATTTTCGATTCGAATAGAATCTCGAATCGAATCAGTGGCGTTCTGAAGTTGACCAATGGAGGTTGGTGTACTATAAACGTGATTTGTTCCGACTGCGATGGCTCTAGATCCGACTGATAAAATAACCCAACTACATCATCAAGGCATGTCTACGTCTAAGGCATGCCTTGGTGATGTAGTTGGAAGCTTACAAAGTAAGGATTATAGTTCATCGTCGACATTGCTTGGAAACCTTAAAGTCGTATTTAATAGTTCTTGGGGCTAGTGATATTGCAATTATTGTGACTAGTGGCATGAGTAAAGGTGTTATTTATGATGATGTGTCGGAAGTTAAACTCAGTCTTTTATTTCAACATTATTTATGTACCATTTGCATCAGCACTTTACATTTTGGGAGGCGAGGAAGATGACTGATTCCAAGCTATATCCCTATGAAAAAGATTCAAGAGAAACCAAATCGAACAGTCGATTTCGAATCGAACCGAATATCTACATAAGATTCGTAATCGAATTTAATCTCGATGCTTCGCAGTACCACTGTCTGAGTGAAGCTCCAAGAAAATACTGGGACGTTCATTAAAAACATTGCTACTCAATCTCCATCCTCCCCATCAATATAGTGCCAAGTCAATCAACACAGTAACTCCTCTCACCGAAAACGTTTGATGATGGTCACGGCGTAACAGTTTTCACATCATCACATTTCATAGGAAGGCCTCGCATAAAATCTAGCAGCACAGTATCAACGCTTCATTGTTTTTTTTTTTGTTTTTGTTTTTTTATTTTAATTTTTTTTTTTTTTTTTTTATTTGTTACTTTTGGGGTTTTTTGTCAGTAATAACTAAATGTTTAGTATACGTTCAATTGAGAAGGAACCCCTATAAATGAAGAACCTCCCACTAGAATGATGAAATATATTTGTTTTAATGCACAAGACAACAGAATGCAAACGTGGGCTGTTTAAACTCTGGAAACCTCGTCCTTAGCTTTCTGTCCAGGGTACATGTTGTCGGTTTTCATCACTGATGATCATTTCATTTTCTGATCACCAGTTATTAGTTATCAGTTATTAGTTAATAAACACTCCTTTGTCCTAAACTCTAAAGTTATCCCTACGCAGTATGTGCACCCTGGACCCGAATCGAAAGTCTTTCTCTAATACCTTTTCCGCCCAACGGGGGATGACAGGTAGACAGCCAATCTGGCTATGTCATTTCCCATCAGTTTGCACTGTATATTAAAAAAAAAAAAAACAAATAAACGGTCATTCATTACTGATTCTGTTTTTATTGTGTACATTGCATTTTTTTAATGTAACTGAATGAATGATTTATATATGTATATTCCTTTTGAACGTCGACTGTTGAATAAAGAATCTGATCTGATCTGATCTAATCTCTAATCTAATCTAATCAATGACGTCAATCAGTGGTCGAATGCCTCGGAGTCGAGATGGCTTGGAAATGCTAGCTCCTCATTTAGATTTGTTTACCTGGGATATTTAAACGATCAAAATTTACAAAATAAAAATAACATTCAGACTGCTTGTTCCTTGACACACACTTTCCACATCTCGCCATGATGGAGTGTGCTAAACTCATTAGCTATTTAAACACGTTTTTGTGATATTCCCCGCAGTTTAGTCAAAAGTTGAAGTTCGATCGTCGTGTCCGTGACACAGATCGGTGTCAAGTGGTTTTGACCAATTGAATGCCGTAAAAATTAAAAAAGCAAATTTGGGTTAGCACCCCGCCAACTTACAGCAATGTCTTGTTGGCAACGGTGGAAAGGCGGCAATTATCCATTTATAAAGTGTTTGCGTTCAATTGTTCGTGTAGACTGGCTGTTACATGGGATGGAACCTCATGTACGTTTGAAGGGATTAAGAATTATCGCACCAGATTGCTGGGGTTCAGGATATCACAAGAGCCGAAGGCTCGAGTGATATCCTCGTCCAAAGCAGTCGAAGACTCGTATGATATCATGGGCCCAACCAATCGAGTGCGATAATTGTTAACCCATTCTAAGGTATGTGCGGTTCTGTACATTTATTATATGCTTACATGTACGATAGTTGTAAATGTTTAACATGTAATTTTCGATACCTGTGGTATTTATTTATTTATTGGTGCTTTACGCCACATCAGCAGCTTAGGCTATATCGTGGCGATAAAAGTGCCTATTTCAAAAATACCATTGATTAAAATATGAAACAAATGGAATAAGACGTTTAAAAATGGTGAGTGTGAAACATAATGAGAACGTGAGACCAGTAGTACAAAAAATATTGTGTAAAACAACTTGTGAAATAAATATGGATAGATGAAATTTAAAAAGGTAAAAACAATTTAAAATTTATTAAAAAGGTTGATTACTTTCAAGAATGAGATGAATTTTTGTGGGCTCGTAAGATAAACTAAATCTCTCAAAGATCTGACTGTGAAATACTGCCCTCTAACATGATTAAAATCAGTACAATTCAAAAGAATGTTCTCCACTGACAACACCTGCCGGCAGGGAACACATTCTGGTCGCAAATTACCCTCCAACAAAAAGGAATGTTTAAGTCGTGTATGACCAATATGAGACCGCGTCAAAACTGCAAGATCCTTTCTACAAAGGTTACTAGACGGGTAGTGATTTGAAATAGTTGGTCGGAAGCGATGGAGCTTGTTATTAGTTGCCCCATCCCATTCCGCCTGCCACATAGATTTGATGTAACTACTAATATGAGGCTTAAAATCATTGAAAGGGATGTCAAAATCAGTGAGAGGCTTTGTTAAAGCCTGTTTTGCTGCACTGTCTGCCCTGGTGTTACCAGCGATACCTGCATGTCCGGGTAACCAGCAAAACACGATATCATATCGGTCAGACATGAGGGTTGTTAACTTCTCACGAAGTTCCAAAATGAGAGGGTTCTTCACCCTGGGGTTGAGTGGAGCAAGTAAAGAGGAAAGAGAGTCTGAGAAGATGGTCGACTTTCTTTCCTGTGCATTCTGGATGTGCTCAAGTGCGAGTTGAATAGCTTTAACTTCAGCTGTGAAAATAGAACTCTGATTCACTATTCTGATTGAGGTGATATGATCACCAGTAACAGCAGCTGATGATACTTTGTCACCATCTTTAGATCCATCTGTATAGATTCTTCGTATGTGCATTATACCTGGACTTTATTTCGGCACATTATTGTTTAAACTGCAAGGAATTGGTATGAGATTTTTTGGTAGAAGCAAGGTCCAAAATAATTGTAGGTTTTTTAAGATACCAAGGAGGAATATGTGATTTACGGTTTTCTTTTATAGAATCAGAATCAATTTTGGCAGACTCCATGTGGGGCTTGATTCTAATTCCCAATGGAGGAATATGTTTCTGGTGGCGGTTAAAAAATTCAACATTTTGAGGGTCTGAAACACAATTATAAGCAGGATTTGAAGGATTGGCCAAAAGTTTAGACACATACTGGAGAGATAATTTAATTCTGCGTTTCTCGAGAGAAGGCTCCTCTGCTTCAACAAGCATCGAGTCTATTGGGGATGTTCGAAAAGCCCCTAGACTAATTCTAATACCACTATTATGAATTGCATCAAGTGGTTTGAGATATGATTTCCTTGCAGAACCGTAAACTATACAACCGTAATCTAATTTTGATCGAACAAGTGATCTATACAGATGGAGCAAAGTTTTTTGGTCAGCACCCCAATCAGTGCCACCAACAACTTTCAGCAGGATCAGTGCTTTCTTACATTTAACTTTTAGTTGTTTTATGTGGGAAGTGAAATTCAGTTTGTTGTCAAACAACAAACCTAAGAATTTCACTTCCTTAACAACTTTAATAGGACTCCCATTTGATCTTCAACTCCGGATCGAGGTGATGTTTCCGAAGTTGGCAAAAATGAACACAATTCGTTTTTGTCTTTGAAAATTTAAAACCATTTTCGATAGCCCATTTTTGAATCCTATTTAAACACAGCTGAAGTTTGCGCTCTATAGCATTCATGTTCTTGCTGCTATAGCAGATCAAAAAGTCATCGACATACAATGACGAATCTACCATATTATCAATTGCGTCGATAATACTATTAATTTTAATTGAAAAGAGAGTAACGGATAAAATACTACCCTGAGGGGCCCCCAATTCTTGCTCGTGATGATCAGATAACGTTGACCCAACAGATACCTGTGGTAATGGTGGATATCAGAAAATATCTCGCCGGAAGTGACGAGCATCAGGTTAGATCATTATTACTGCGCGTTTCCTGCCTTTGGGTGTTTACATTTGAAACTGGAAGTCCCATGACGGTATTGTGCACTATTTTGATGTGATAGCGCGCTGAGTAAGTGCACCCCTGTCCCTGACAAATTGCACCATTAACGTAGACCAATTCCTGTAGAAAAACAACGTTCCCAACTCTGTACAATTCTATACTAGTAAATGGAGATCATTAATATAATTCCTAACCTCTCCAGGGATAGATGTACCTGGTATTAAAATTCCACACCATATACAGAATGAAGAGATTGTATTACTAATTAATCGGATCGCCATATACTCTCCACTTGAAAGGTATTTCTAATTGTTCATCATAGCACAGGAAACGTTTCAAACTTTCAGCACACGTACCACTGGGTACAACCCGGTGGTCCATGTGATGGAAGTATGCAAGTGTTTTTTGTCCTCAGATATTGTAAAGAATTGCCAAGTGCCAAATCTATCCCACAGCGAATCATAAGTAATCCACCATCCATGTACTATAGTCTCAATATTTTTCTTTCTGTGTGATCGGTTCAGTTTGTGATTCCACTACCGGCTTCACTAATAGCACATTACATTTTGCTGTGCACAGTGCAAACGCTCTTGTGTATTTCAGATTACTTCACTCTTCTGCAGTGAAGAGCGCATTAACTAACGGACATTTTCTGCGATAATTGTCACAGGACTTCTAGTGTCAACTGCAATTGTAATTAAAATTAATTAAAACATGTTTAATTGGAATTAAAACATCAGAACACATATAATAAAAAGGAACACCAACTGTCTTTGATTATATACCTTATTATCTCATTCCTGACTGTTTCTTTGAGTCACTCCTGACATAATAAATTACTGAATTCTGGTACCTTCCAAAAAAAGAGTAAGTATCCTCAATTTCCTAAACAAAGCAAAACAAACTTGAAAACAATTACGGGAGGCGGGCGCCGGGTCTCACCTCCGAGGTGTAAAAGTTTCTCAGATTCCCCAAAAAGCTAAGGCACCTATCCGATTGTTTTCTGTTACTCTCTGTTCACTTCTCTTGACGCGCCAAATTGCCATCGAGACCAATCATATATCCAGAGACTACACTTAACACAAACAAACTTTGTTTTGTGAATTTTTTTCAGAGTAGAGGTAGGTTCACTGAGGTTCAGATCGATTTTAGTCAACGTTCCGAAATTTCATGTCAAACAGAGACGTATTTGAGATTATTTTATCACGTAATGTGTAACTTTCACTTCCAAATTTTAGTATTTTTTTCAGTTGTTGTCTCAAAAACATAGCTTATAACCCTCATTGGGACGAGCTCGTATATCTAATTATGGAATGGAAGCGACAATGACCTCAAATCATCAATAACCACCCAAAACCACCGAAACGGACTTAATTTACATCAGACTCCTGCAGAATTCTTCTTATAAGAGCTGTGCAGGCCAGTTGATGAAAGGGTCTTGCATTTTAAACGTTGGCTTCTTTTTCAATGTAATCCTTTGTGTTATTTTATGTTTGTCCTATGATAGAATGGCTTTGTCATTTTTCTTTAATTGTATACATATAAGGTAACTCATCATCCATGTTATGTTTTTGCGTTTCTCAAATTCACTGCAACTGAATGAGGGCAACTTGTTAAAAAACAGGATTTTCCCATTTCTGTTTATAAAGTGGCCTTCAAATTCAAGGAAAGTAACCTTCAACGTCAAGTTCGTACAAACTAAACTCATATATTTAACAAAACTCTGCAATACAAGAACACTTCCTTCTACATGAAAATTAGATACATGGACCCATTACAATAATAAAAAAATGCACTAAAAACCGTCTTTACACAAAGTTTTATCCATCGGAGCAGTAACGCAAGGAAACATTATTGCGAGAAATGTTTTTGACTGTTCTCCTGCTTGTGAATTTATATCATATTCCCTTTTCTTCTGTTCTACAGTTAAAACTAGAATACCTGTCTGAAATGCGCACAAATAGCACGTTGATCTGCGCGTTAATCTACGCGTTATGACCATTGTAAGGGTATCAAATTATGTACATATCGCCTGTTCACAAGCAATGTTTCAGCCAATGGACCTCCGGGTAACCCGGAGGTCCATTGGCCGAAACATTGCCTGTGTTTGCTATGAGTAACCAGGAGAACCTGCCATGCTTTGGATGCCATTTGATATGGCAATTGCGCGCAATTGCTACGCGCAATTAAGCCTAGATAAGCGCGCATTTCGTGACAGGACTTCTAGTTTTAACTGTACTTCATTAACACGTGATGTGTGTGGTTTATTTGTTACTTTCCGTTGACGCAAATGAACTGTTTGGAAATGCAGACGGTTGTAATGAATACAGAACAACGAAGTGCTTGAGTGTGTTAGTGGTTAACCCATTCAAACGTTTGTGGGGGTCAGTTTGTTTATGTCACAATTTCGAACAGATCATTCACATGAAAATCTAGACTGCAGCTTTCATTCTTCTACTGAATAACTGTAACCGGGTATGAATTATATTAGACGGTTACACACGGAATGGAATCAAGTGATATTATCTCCTGAGTCTGAGGAATATCAACTGAGCCGGGCGATACCAGCACTTTCAACACGTGAAATTAACATTCACCATCCTCGGTATCGATCGTGAGTAAGGCGTTTGCTGCTTGCTGAGTTGATGAGAGCGATTGACGGCGAGGCGATCACCCGCCTGAAAAAAACCTACAAAATGAGCTTTCATGTCAAGGGTTAACAAAAAGATTTGGGATCTGCGAATCACAAATTTCTTTTCGAATCGAATCTCGAATCGAATCGTGTCTCTGATATCGACATCGAATCGAATCTCGAATCGAATCTTAAAAGACAAGTTATTTCATATTGCATCAAACGGATGTTACGGAACACTGTGATGACCCTTACGCGACGGAGTGAACGCCTTAAACACCAATAACTAAATATTCTCTGTAGCACCGTCGCTGAAACAGCTAGGCCTGTTGTCCATAGTTTTAGTTTTTGAAGGCCTAACTTGTTACTATTCACGTTCTTAAGAACGTGAATAGTAACAAGTTAAGCCTTCAAAAACAAAAACTATGGATAATGTTCTGGGCCAAATTCACACCTGACCTAACAATTAAACATTGTCAGTTACTCAAATAAATAGGAATTGAGCCTACATGAATGAATTTTCTAATGACAGTTTTATCCTATTTTTGTTGGAAATGTAACAAATTGAAGTTAGTACGAGAGATTCGAAAAAATCGAATCCTGAGACTGATTCGGGATCGATCTCGAAGCATATATATGGTATCGATATCGAATCGAATCTCGAATATTCGCAGGACCCTAAAAAAGATTGTGCTAAATATGAATGATATATGTTTTTTCTCATTTAGGAACTATCCCATCGGCTTATCTTGACCGATACAAGAATGAACATTTCCCAGCGACCACCACTAAACATTTACCAACTGAAACATCGACAACCAAGGCGCCACCTACAGTTGAGACAAAGCCAACTGTCGTAGTAACAACCTTCAAACCTCATTCTACAACGACAGTGACAACACTAGAAACAAAGTCGACAGCTTCACCAAGCACCCATTCCACAGTGAAAACAACTGACGTCTCAACTTCTTCGAAAACTAACACATCAACACTAACCCCAGTGGTCAGCGATACGACTATAATGCAATCTACAACGCACCAATTGTCACATTTATCAACAGATTCAACGACTAAGTTACCCATTACAAAACCAACAGGGGAATCTTCTTTAACAACTCCAGTTGAACCTATATTAGTACGACCATCATTCATGGTATCGACGTCTGTAGAAACTCCGACACAACTTCCAGGTATTTTACAGATACATGTAAACAAAGTCTTCACCAAGCCGTCGCTCTTGCGCATCATTGCACCTGCAATGTTTATTTTCTGCGAGTGCACAATTGCGCGCCTCGGTTTCACCTAGCTGGCGATTAAATCTTAACGAAATGGTTATATCCGCCGCGTAATATACAAATTGTGTAAAAGAAAAACATTCAACAAAACCATATCATCTGACCCCTCTTTGGAACGAGCTCGTTCCCATGAGGGGCCCTAATGATATAGTTTTGTTGTTGTTTTTTTTAAAGAATTTGGGGACAAAAATTCAAATGACAAATTTTGATATATGTTTTCTGTAAATGGTTCAAATCTGTTCGCGGGAACTAGGCCGAATACAACACTTCTTGTTCGAAAATGTGAACAAAACACGTAACTTCTCAGATCATATTTTGATATTCTTTCGATGGATAATCGAGAGAGACACTCTTACATGTATTATATATATGATTATCATTTATCATTGTTGTAGAGTGCTTAAGTTAATACTTCAAGTCTTAATTACCAAGCATTAATCTTCACTGTGGTTTCTGATCAAGTCTTGGCTGCCTAAATAGGCAGCCAAGACTTGATCAGAAACCACAGTGAAGATTAATGTTTGCTATAGTGTACTAAATGAAAATGATGAGAGCTATTACATACTTGCAGTGTGTGTTACAAACAGCAGTGTGACTCAGTAAATTGAAATCTGGCACATGAATTGAAAAAATAGGCTCCGAGGCTAGAGCTTATTTTAAATAGTCCTGATCGGTCCCTGGGAAACCCTGGCAGTAGACAAAAAAAAGTCAGCAAAACCATATCATATGACCCCCCTCATTTGAAAAAGCTCATCAAGCTCCTTTCAGTGAGGGGGTCACATAATATGGTTTAGATGATTTTTGTTGAGAATTGGGGGGAAAAAGAGTAAAATAACAAATTTTGATATCATGTGTTTTCTGTGAAGGGTTAAAATCTGTTCATGAGAAGTATACCAAATAATACAATGCATTCACAAAAATGTGAACATGAATTGTAAGCTGTAGTATTCCATAGCTTCAAACTTATCAAACTTCACTTTCCAAGAAACATAGTTCAAAAGCCAGTAATATATAATGCTGCTCGCTCTCATTTCGCTTATGCATTCCGTAAAGAATCATCCGATTGACTGACGATTGTTCCGAACTCAAACGAATTTGGTTATTACTGGGAAAAGCGTATTCGAAAAATCGGGTAATTTTTTTGGAATCCCTACTTACTATGCACCCGTGGAGTGAACGATGTGCAGATGTTCGTTTATGTTTTCCTTGAAAATATTTACTGGATGCCGTGACTCAACAATAGCGCGCTTCACTTCAAATGGTAGCGCGCAGTAAACAGCACGCCTCCCATTTCCAAAATCGAAAAAAAACTGCTCTCTTGCACAAACCTACCCACGCCCTCACAAAGAAATACTGGACGAGTCATTTGTTTCGAGCGACTATGCAAACGGCGATGTCACGAGGCGGGTGAGGGGTGAGAATGCAGCTTCCTCCCTGAAAATAGGCTTTGCCCCTCTCCACTCCGCTCCACTCCGACTCTCCACACGTAAGTTGTATCAACATTTTTACCTTTTAACTAACGTGATGTCTCTAACTTACAGACGCTGTTCACGGCAATTGCTTTGTCAATTTTATCATCTTTTAAAATAGTTTACTTCAAAAAGATATGACCCCACATTGGAACGAACTGGCTGGAGAACCTGCTCACATTTTCCTTCCAATAAACAAAAATCAGGCGCCGAAAAAGTGTGTGTATGAATGCCGTAAAACTAAAAACGCAAATTAGGGTTGGCACCCCGCCAACTAACAGTTAGGGCTTGTTGGAACGATGGAACGCGGCAATTATCCAGTTAAAACGTGCGTTTAGTTCGATTTTCGGTAGACCGGTTGTTACATTGGAGGTGTGTGATACATACCGAAGCGCACATACGTTTGAATGGGTGGAAAATTATCGCACGAGATTGCTTTGGCCTAGGATATCAAGAGAGCCGAGTGATATCCTTGTCAACGTAATCGAATATGTGAGGTTCCGTATATATACTCGCCCAAAAAAGAAAGTGTGCATTGCAGAAATTGATCAAACTCCAAAAAAATAATTTCGTATAGGTGTAAAGAGTGTTAACCTGTTCATGAATAAGTTATATTGAACACAAAAACAGCTTTCCCCGTTAAAATTGTATTAACGTTAAATGACGTGCTGCACGTTTGTGAAAAGGCATATTTTGCACGTGGAGAGTCTGAAAATTCATGCAGCAGTGTGAATCCTTGGGTATTTAAACACTAAAGTAAGGCCTTCCTATCGTTCACATTCAAACTTGCGCTGCTGTTAAAATGACTCCACATTAGCATGCCAAGATTGACAATGAATCGACGTCTCCTTGCCCTGGGTATGATTAGAACTGGCAGAACACACAAAGAGGTTGCCCAGCATTTGAACTGCCACCGTAACACTGTAGACAGGCTAGCCCATCGATATGCACAACATGCTGACGTTCGAGACCGACCCCGCTCCGGGAGACCCCGAGTTACCACCCCTGCACAAGATCGGTATATCCGTGTCGTCCATCTCCGGAACCGGCAACAAACGGCAACGACGACAGCCAGGAACATCCCTAACCTGAGACGGATACATCCTCAAACAGTAATCAACCGGCTGAGAGAATACGGCTTACGTCCTCGAAGACCTGCAATTCGTCCGATTTTGACGTTACGTCATCGTCGTGCTCGACTGCAGTGGTGTAGACAACATCTCAGGCATCCCTTACACTGGTGGCGACGTGTTTTATTCTCAGATGAATGTCGTTTCCATCTTTCATCATCAGATGGCCGCCAGGGAGTGTACAGACGTCGAAACGAACGCTACGCAGATCCATGTGTCGTGGAGCTAAACCGTTATGGGGAGTGTCTCTCATGGTGTGGGGTGGCATCACTGCCCGTAAGAGAACTGAGCTGGTCATTATTGAAGGCAATCTCAATGCAGCCAGATATCGTTGTGAAGTGCTTACATCTGTTGTTGTCCCATTTCTGCAACGTCACGGCCCCGGCGTCATTCTACAGCAGGACAACGCCCGCCCCCACGCAGCTCGTGTTGTTCAACAGTATCTGCAGCAACAACAAGTGGATGTTCTTCCCTGGCCCGCAAATTCGCCCGATATCTCACCCATTGAGCACGTATGGGACGAAATGAAACGTCATCTACGCCGGCTTCCCCATCCACCGTCAACGCTTGTGGAACTCCAAAGACAGCTTATCAGAATATGGAACAACATCCCACAACACTTCCATGCTAACTTGTTCGCTTCCATGAGGCGTAGATGCACAGCAGTAGTCGATGCAGACGGAGGTCATACCAGATATTGAGTGTGTTTGACCCTTAGTGTCTTTGACTCTCCATGGCACCAAGAGTATTCGTCGTAGCGTAATGAAATTTCTCGTGTTGATCACAAATTGATTCATTGATTGAATAAAATTTCCGTGTATGAAAATGATATATATCTTTTTTTAGTGTTATTTTTTAGCATGCACACTTTCTTTTTTGGGAGAGTATATATCTTTGGGAATAAAGAGTCACCATTTTAAATGAATGGTTGACTACAGGGCTGCACGGTATATCGATAAACCAATATATACCGGTATTCAAATTAATATCGATTGAATAACGGTATAATTACAAAAATATCGGTTTATCGTCATTATTTATTTACCCACAATTTAATTTTCAAGATGTCTTGAGTTTTTTAACTCTAGCCCCGAATGAATAATATTATCCCTTTATCCAAGGAATCGTCTGCTTGTGCCCTCGTAATATACAAATTCAGCAGTTGGGAAAATAAATTTCAAAAATTTCAACAAAACTATATCATGTGACCCCCTCATTGGAACGAGCTCTTTGAGCTCGTTCCAATGAGGGGGTCACATGATATAGTTTTGTTGAAATATTTGGGGAAAATCTGATAAACTAATTTTGAAAATAATAAATTTTGATATAGTCTGCTTCGGTTAAATGTTTTTCGAATCGCATCATCAAGGCATGCTAATTCGATCCGACTGATATGCCTCGAGTCTCGATTGTGGTACTTGTGTCCATATATCTGAACAGTTTTCGATATACCGCGGTATTTTGTTGAATACCGATACCGGTTGAATATCGTGCAGCCCTAGATGACTGCGCACAAAATCCACAAAAAAGTAGGTAAATAAATAGCCGATAACAGCATCGGAGTCCTCGAGGAATTAGCGCGGTCGATGGAGAATTTGAGGTTAATGAGGTTAGAAACATGTCTGGGGGTTAAGATGGGATAAATACTCGGGTAAATATTACTAAAAGGGTAACAAAATGGATAACGCATTGCAACTTGTTGATTAAGCTGCAATCTACACAGTTTCACTGGAAGTAGACTTTAGTTTGCTTCTGTGTTTCCGTATGCATATTAGCAGTGTGGACAAAAACATCCCACATGAAAAGCCTGTCGCATGGTCCATTGAAAGATAATGAAGCCATTGTGGCCATTGTGGCTGGCCGATTCTACGGATGGGCACCGTCAGAACAAACTTAGTTGCCATGCAGTTAAAACGAGAAGTCCTGTCACGAACTGTGCGCTTATCTAGGCTTAATTGTGTGTAGGAATTGCGCGCAAATGCCATTTCGAATGGCATCCAAAGCACGGCCGGTTCTCCTGATTACTCAGAGCAAACAAATGCAATGTGTCTGTCAATGGACCTCCGGATTACCCGGAGGTCCATTTGCTGAAACATTGCTTGTGCACGGGTCATATGTACAGAATTTGATAGCCTTACTATGGTCATAACGCGTAGATTAACGAGTAGATCGACGTGCTATTTATGCGCATTTTATGATAGGAATCCTAGTTTTAACTGTATGTCGCAAAAGTTTCGACTTTAGATACGTCATGCAATACTTCACCCTAGTCGCTACAGCACAACTTGGGAACTGTTGTCAAGTTCGGCACTCTTCCGGTTTCCTACTACATTTGTATAATTATTATCATGTACGTTATATGGTATTGTGCAAAGGTGGAAGGAATTTGGTGTGTTTTTTCAAATGACACAATCATGTTTTAGAGGACTTTTGAATGTTGGTTTCTGATCCCCCGCCGGGTTTCGAACCCTCGGCAACACCGCCTGGCAATCAGGAGTCCAGCGTCTAAACCACTAGACCATTGCACACCGGCAAAAACGATGGCTGGAATCTAGCGTTTTAGATGAAGTCCTCATGATTACTTGTCTCATCTCCCTTTCGGCAGCAGCATGAAAGTGTGGAACGCGCTGGCTACAAGGAACATCATGTGTGGAAGGAATTTGGTGTGTGTGTGGGGGGGGGGGGGGGGGGGGGGAGGGGGAGACCAATCGATGCTTCTATATAAGGTATTGATTGGTCTTCCCTTCCCAAGTAACGGATAAAGACTTGATGGCTCTTTTTGTTTCAGAAATGCGCGCGCGTATTTGTATTTGTGGAGTCAAATAAGTGTGAGGGATAGGGAGAGAGAGACGGAGAGAGCGTGTGTATGTGTGTGTGTGGGCGCGCGCGCGCGTGTGTCTGAGCGCGCGCGTGGGTGGGTGTGTGGGTGGGTGGATGAATGGATTTGTGAGTGCGTGTGAGAGTGCGCGTCTGTGTCTGTGTGTACGTACATATCTGTGCGAGGAAGTGTGGGTGCAAGGGTATGTGTGTGATTAAGGTGTGTGAGGGAGAGGGTGTGTGGACCTGATGAGTACGTGCGTTCAAGTATGTGTATACGTGTTGGATGCTGGGTAGTGAGGACTGGCCCATCGCAACAGTCTATTACTGTAATCGTATTTTGAAGCAAACCATAGACGTGTATTCTTTTCTTTTTCATTTCTTTTTCACTTTTTTCAATTGTATATTGTAAATTGTAACCTTACTACCAAAACTATGGTGAAAGGTTGAAATAAACACTACAATACACCTGCTCTATGAACTCACTAACCCACAAGAGAACATTCATAACTGAACCGGTTAAAGCCACACTGTTTGATAATTATTGCGTTATTCAATAGAATTGATGCTTTATACAATACAGTAACATTATCCAATAGAATTGGATCAATGTGCATTAACTCCACTTAATAACAAAGTGCATCTGCACTATTTTAACTTATAATAACCGATTTACGTCCACATCACGGATAATCAATATTTTGTTCCTCTTCAATATACAGTTAAAACTAGAAGTCCTGTCATGAAATGCGCGCAAATAGCACGTCGACCTGTGCGTTAATCTACGCGTTATGACCATAGTACGGCTATCACATTCTGTACATATGGCCTGTGCACAAGCAATGTTTCAGCCAATGGACCTCCGGGTAACCCGGAGGTCCATTGGCAGAAACATTGCCTGTGCTTGCTATGAGTAACCAGGAGAACCTGCCATGCTTTGGATGCCATTCCATATGACAATTGCGCGCAATTTCTACGCGCAATTAAGCCTAGATAAGCGCACATTTCGTGACAGGACTTCTAGTTTTAACTGCAGTTGAGGAGAGCAGCAAAGAAGCAATTGATTCAGTTGTGGTTATCGTTCGGATAAAACACCCAAGGTGGCATCAGAAAACAATCTACGTGACATATCTACAGAACGAGTCAATGCCTTGGCTGGTATATCCTCGCAATTAACCCTTTAACAACGCGACTGCAACACCGGCCAACTATTGACAAAAATGACCCTTCAATTTTCATCATTTTTTCAGTTTCTGTCAGTTTCTGTCTCAAAAACATAGCTGGTCCAAATATTTGAAAATAGCAAAAGAATGAGTTTGGAGAACATTCAGATTATTATCCAAGCTGAAGTGTATGAACACTTAAATGATTATCGTTCTATTTGTCATTTTTTACTAAAGAACTTACTTTTTGAGACGGAAATTAGCGACGTCGGCTTCCGAGAAGTGACCGCGACAAGAGCGTGACAGAGTACGGACATGTTTGTGTTGGAGTTTCCAGAACAGGTTTTATTTTTCAATAAGACTAAAACCCTCGCCATCTGATTGGACGAGAGTCCGCGCAGTTTTTTCAATGTTTACGGTCCCAGTAGAATACGTTACCGTTTGACGCCACCATGCGAATTATTCGACACTAAGACAAATCCTGGATTCGCGGAAACCCAGTGAATGTTTCAAGACTGCATTGGCGGAAATAAAATGTGTGGAAAAGTTGACAGCGTTCTCTGTGAACAACTCAGTAATAGTTATCAGGGAGCACTGTGGCTCAGTGGTCACAGCATTGAACTTCAAACCGAAAGGTCCACGGTTCGATCCCCGTTAGGGCCAAATGCGTTGTGACCTTGGGCAAGGCACGCCATCTCGTTTACCAACGCGTGGGAAGGGGTCGGTGACACTGTGTACGAAGGCATACTCCATGTCGATGGTACACATGTCTTTAACCAATCCTAACCCTGCTTGAGCAGAGTTAGTAGGTTGGGGAATCTGAAAGCTGCTCGTCGTTGCTCTGTGGTTCCCTCCGGGTACTCCGGCTTCCTCTACCCGTAAAACTGTCTGGCACGAAGCGACTCTGGTTGCCGAAAGTGTTGTTAAACCAAATGAATAAATAAATAAAATAAATAAATAAATGAAAAAAATAATTATATAAATAGTGATCTGACCAACATATAACATAGCATCTACCTTTCGATTGCTGTTTGTACAACTGTGTACAAATGAATATCAGTGATTACCTTGACCTTTATCTAATGTATTGATTATTTGTCCAGTGTCGTCGAGGGATTTATTTACTAAACTTGTTATCGTTTAAAGTTGCCTTGTTCAATTCGCGATATGGGTTAAGGGCTATGGTAAGGATCTTATTAGAACATATAAGTTGCTGTGATGAATTGATATCTACATGTTCGTGACTGATACGAGATATACATACTATCGCTTCAGTGAAGTGATATGGGTCGTAGTATCGGGTCGAGTTGACAAGGGTCAGGTCGCCGTTTCAAACGAGCAGCCGCAGGCAGCTCGTTTGATGCGGCGATCTGACCCTCATTAACGAGATCGCAATGGACAAATATGATTGGTTATCTTCAGTTTTGGAGAGCACAAAATATCATGACAGCCATTTCTCCCAAAGAACATGTTATACAACAACCTTAAAAACTTCAGCAACAACAAACATGTGTTTCTGGCTTGGCGTTGACGCGAGGATTTGTCCACGGAATTATTATCATTATTTGTTCCTTCTTATCTGTTTGCGTGATGTATACAATTGACTCTTCTGGTAATAACACATTGTTTAAACTAAATTCACCCTTTGTGAACCTCATTCTAAAAATGACAGATTGCTTGTTCCCAGGCTCGGCACGCTGGCACAAACGCTAGTACATACTAAAATCAGTATTTGTGAAACATGCTAAATATTCATCTCGATAAAAACATTACCATATTTGTCAAGTGCCCAATTGCCAGTCCAGCTGAAGCGCCGCTGAAAAAATAAAAGCGGACTATAAATTCTGCGTTTTCATCCACACCGCACTGCCCTTGGGTGCGGTTTATTATATATATATATATATATAGAATATACCCATAGTAGCTTAGTGTACCAAATGTTCACCACGAGTCGTGAAGTGGTGTTAACCGCACGTCTTTGGCGCGTGGTTAATACCACTTCACCACGAGTGGTGAACATTTGGTACACCAAGCTACTTTGGGTATATTTTATTTATACCATGAAAGTCAGATTACCAAGAGTCGCTATTTTGTTTTAACGATTTTTATTGAACAACAGATGTATATACAGTGCGTGGAGAGTGTATTATCACTAAATCACCCACAGAGTGGAGATTCCACACTAGCAATAATTGCAAATTTGTTGCAAAGCATCACCAGCGCCAGCAATGCTTCAGCCAATGGACCTCCGGGTTAAACCCGGAGGTCCATTGGCTGAAACATTGCTTGTGTTTTTTTGTGGATATATACATAATTTGAAAGCTATAGCTTGGGTGATAACTCCACTCCGCGGGTGATTTTGTTACAATCCACTCTCCACGTACTGTACGTGCGAATCTGCTTTGGTTTGCATGATCATCGGAGGGCGGTACTTCCGCTATCAATTTTATCGCCGAAACGAAATGGACAAAGAAACAGAGTCTCTTTTCGTTTTAATAACATAATAACATACTATTTCGAGTTATGGATGCTTTATTGACATACATTGCATGTTTGTTACTTTTTGGCATCTTATGAGGTAAACTCATTTAAAAATTAAAAACGTAATAAATAATTGCCGGTTTCATTTCACTCTTCGCGAGGCGAGGTGCTGTAGGTGTAAAATTTAACTAATGAAATCCCATTGCTGGCGTGTTCACCACGGTTGGTGTGTAAAGCTAACATTTATGTCATATAATTTAGTGCAACAGGTAATCATGGTATAAATATATTTTATATATGTTTTCAGCAACTTGTGGTATATGTTCTGAATTGTATTGTCAGTTCAATCCAGGAAGGCTGCAACAGTGTTCCCAAAATGAACCCAACTGTGCGACAATAGTCAGTGAACATGCGTCAGGGGAGAGAAATGTTGAGAGAAAGTAAGTATGTAAAATACAAAATGATTATTTTAAAGAGCCATTCGGACCTTCGAGATTCGATTCGATTTCGAATCTTAAGTAGATATTCGATTCGAAATCTGCTGCCCGATTCGTTTCCTCTCGAATCGTTTTCATAGGAATATAGCTTGGTATCAGTCATCGTCGACGTCTCATGAAACCTTTTGTTCAGATGGTAATTGTACATACAGTACGTGGAGAGTGTATTATCACAAAATCACCCGCAGAGTGGAGACCCCACCCAAGCAATAATTGCAATTTCTTTGCAAATCATAACAAGCACAAACAAAGTTTCAGCCAATGGACCTCCGGGTTAAACCGGAAACATTGTTTGTGTTTTTAATCGATAAATACAAAATTTGAAAGTTATAGTTTGGATGAAAACTCCACTCCGCGGGTGATTTAGTTACAATCCACTCTCCACGTACTGTAAATACTGTTGAAATAAAATTTGCGTGTAATTTCCGCTAGATTAACATAAATAACATCTGCGCTCACATAAATATCACAATTCTGCATTTATGTATTTATTGGAGCTTAACGCCACATCAGCACCCAAGACTATATCCTGGAAAAAAAGCTACATTAAACAGTGAGATATTTTGGCGTCGTATTCTCGGTGACGTGTATTTATTGGAGACAAGGTGAGTATATTCATTGGGAATGCAAAATGGCATCCATTCACCCTATATGCATCCTTAATATGTCAGCTCTTGGGAGCAACCAATCAACGTGGATAAATGGTGGCGGCCTATGAAGACATATCAGGTCGATGATGACGTCATCGGTGACCCCATATGAAATCAGTATTAGGTGCGTGTCCACCATATTGGTTTTAGAAATAAAAAAAACAACCACCGCGTCTCAAAAATGACAATGGTACCGCAAACGTTCTGAATTGTCCGTTGAATGCGATTAAAGTTTCATCAAACTCACTTAAACAAAAAGAAATAATCTGTTTATAATATGTGTTCCAAATTGAGAAACTTATTTAACTTAACTCCATCCGACCGATAGCTTAATGTAAATCGAAACATGCCCAACATTCACAACAGGATAATCGTACCGAACGATAATCACTTCGGCACGAAATGATTGCTGGATAGAGTTACTCTCCTTACGTTGTAAACTTACGTCTGCTTGTTTACATTTTCACAAGTGCGATACCAAACGTGAAAATAAATTACCGGCCCATTAATTAAAGGTACGTACTGGATTTTGGCTGCTGACATAATAAATACTTTATGGGACGTTTAGTGGTCGGATATGGTGTCATGTCAGGCTCAGTGCGATAAATATTAGGCTCAGCTAACGGCTCGCTTAATATTGATCTCTCATCGCCTTTCTTGACACCATATCCGACCACTGAACATCCCGTGCCTTATAATATGGGATATCTTCAACTGCGTGATGACTGTAAATGGCTCAGTCTTGGGTGACTGTTAGTGCACGCTGTTTGGCTAAAAAAGCTTACTGGTAAAATAAAATGTATTGGACGAAAGCGAATTAATTGGCACCATAACAACCATATTACGTTACTAAGAAACTGTGTTACGGATAAATCGTACCGGCCACTCTTTCTTTGTACTGAACTTTGCGATGAAAAAATAATAGGTAAGGGTGTGGGAATTTCATATAAGAATTGAAATTTCGAAATATTAGCGACTTTGTATTATCGATGTACGCACCATTTCAGCAGTTGAAGTTCGGGCATTTTCCTGTAGAGTAGAATAAATAGAGAGGAATCGTTGACTGGTCTGGTTACGTGAAATAATTCATGAGAGGAGAGGGACGTTGTATAAACACGAGTGCGCGAATGCACACGAGTGTTTTACAATATAGTCCCTCACCGCGAATGAATTATTTCACGTAACCAGTCCAGTCAAGCGATTAATCTGTTTATTACTTTTCATTATTAACGATAATTATATTATTTCACCCTTTACCTAACGTAACTGTCAAAACCGACCAGCGCTGTTCTCAAAAATCGCCAATTAATGCTCATTATTTTTTCATTTTTTGTCTCTAAAACTTAGGTTATGTCCCCTCATTGGAACGAGCTCGTTCCAATGAGGGGTCATAACCTATGTTTTTGAGACAAAAAATGAAAATAATAGTTATTCAAGATTTTTTTTTTTTTTTTTTGCAAGTGTCGTCTGCTTTTCATGTTAGGTAAAGGGTTAAAAAAAACAATGAAGTCACCTTTACATCCACGGCAAAGCGTCTTCGTTTGCGCACACGGATACATGACCCAATTGTTGATTGCATAATTCACGTGTGAAGTTATCGTTTATAATCAAACCCAGAAATCCCAGTAAATCACACTTTGGAAAGTAATAAAATACAAAAGCTGGCTTTTCACAATTTATGTCCCAGTCAGTTTGAACCCTTGACTCTTATTCTATGTAGAAACCCATTTAAAAACACAAAAGACGGCGTTTGTAACATCTGTTTAAGTTCGTTACTCTTTTTCTTATCGTTATATCAACAACGTGCGCGTTGTGACAGATAATACACTGTCCTTTCCATTAATATAATAATCTTGGAGGTGAGATTTACAAATTCTTTCTTGGGAAGAATAAAAACCTGCCGATTACTGTAAGAATAAATTCGCTAACCATAGAGACAAAGTTGATATTTAGTATTGGTAGGTGTGATACTAACAGCTATTCTTAATGACCTATTAGCTCTATACTAGTTGCTTCTAATTAGCTTGCCATAAAAAGCTAAGTTTCCTTTTGTTATTTAAAAAAAAACGAAAAGAACAGAAAGCCCATGAGCTGTCTGGTATTTTTGTTTCTTCAAAGCAACCAAATTAAATTTGGCTTTATTTTCTACTGATCCCACAAATGTTTTCTCAACAATTGCTTGCTTTCTAATTCGACCCATCTTGCTTGTCTGAGGCAGATAAATGTATCGAAAGTCAGTTTTTCAAGGGAAGGATGTTGACGACCACAGATGGATAAGTTCTTTCAAATCTAATCTGTATTATAACAATGAAGAGTTTTTCACTGAACTTATTACCATTGAAACAGAATTTGATTTGAAAAGTAACACAAATATTTATCACTATTTGTCATATATTATATTTGGCTGAAAGTTAAAATCCCGCGTAGATGCCAAGAAGTCTATCCCCAATTATCCAGCCGTAATACTGTTAAAATAAATTCAGAAAATGTTTCATTGACCAATACATGACATTTCCATATTTTTTTAATATCAGGAAAAAGAAAAACACGTCGACATTTGACAACTATGATTCACCTTTCTCCTTGTTGGAAATGCGGATTTATCGATGGGGGGGGGGGGGGGGGGGGTGTTAAAACAAGGCTCATCACAAATCTGGACCCTAAACAGATACATCTCCGACAGATGTGAGGTCATTCTATGAGAGTGCAACATGTGCGAGAATGTTTGCAAGAAGAGATTATCATTCTCGTCCCATCCGAATCAATGAAACTGAAAAGTAATTCTTCAGACAATACTGTAAAACGTTTGCAATTGTATTTTCTAGAATTGTATTTTCTGCCTATTAATATAACTGACTAAAATGAACCATTATCATTTTAAAAGATCTGGCAATTTGCCAATTGGCAAATTGCCATGTCTTTGAAAATGCTAATGAATCATTTCAACCCATTTTTAGTCACACAGTTAAAACTAGAAGTCCTGTCATGAAATGCGCAGAAACAGCACGTTGATATGCGCGTTAATGTGCGCGTTATGGCCCAAGTAAAACTATCAAATTCTGCACATATGGCCTGTGCACAAGCAATGCTTCAGCCAATGGACCTCCTGGTAACCCGGAGGTCCATTGGCAGAAACATTGCATGTGTTTGCTATGAGTGACCAGGAGAACATGCCGTGCTTTAGATGTCATTCAATATGGCAATTGCGCGCAATACCAACGCGCAATTAACCCTATATAAGCGTACAATTTGTGACAGGACTTCCAGTTTTAACTGTAACTAGAAAATACAATTCTTGAAAATGCAATTGAAAATGTATAGTATTGGCACCCGTTACTGCGAGCTCAAAAGAGGTCTTTTTTCTCAATCAATTCGTAAAATCATCGCGATACACGACACGTCGAGATTTCAAAAATAAAACATTGAGACATTTAGACAGAAACAAGAAAAATACATGAAAATAACATTTCGCATTCAATGTTCTCATATTTCTCTTCCAGTGGGTGAGATTCTACAGTATAGTCCGGGGAAAGGGGGAATTCTACAGAACACTCTGGGGAGATAGGGAAATTCTGCAGAGCAGTCTGAGGAAATAGGGACATTCTACAGCACAGTCGGGGGAAAGGGGAAATTCTACAGAACTGTCTGAGAAAATAGGGAGTTTCTACAGAACTGTCTGAGAAAATAGGGACATTCTACAGCACAGTCTGGGGAAATAGGGAAATTCTACAGCACAGTCGAGGAAATAGGGAAATTCAGCAGAACTGTCTGGGGAAATAGGGAAATTCTGCAGAACAATCTGGGGAAATGGGGAAATTCTATAGAACTGTCTGCGAAAATAGGGACATTCTATAGCACAGTCTGAGGAAATAGGGAAATTCTACAGCACAGTCGGGGAAATGGGGAAATTCTGCAGAACAGTCTGGGGAAATAGGGAAATTCTGCAGAACAGTCTGGGGAAATAGGAAAATTCTACAGAACTGTCTGAGAAAATAGGGAAATTCTACGGAACAGTCTGGGGAAATAGAGATATTCTACAGGACAGTCTGGGGAAATACGGAAATTCTACAGCACAGTTAGGGAAATAGGGAAATTCTGCAGAACAGTCTGGGGAAATAGGGAAATTCTACAGAACAGTCTGGGGAAATAGGGAAATTCTGCAGAACAGTCTGGGGAAATATGGAAATTCTGCAGAATTGTCTGAGGAAATAGGGAAATTCTACAGCACAGTCGGAGGAAAGGAGAAATTCTACAGAACTGTCTGGGAAAATAGGGAAATTCTACAGTACAGTTGGGGGAAAGGGGAATTTCTACAGAACAATCTCAGGAAATAGGGAAATTCTACAGCACAGTCGAAAAAGGGGATAATGTTGTCCGGATCACGATTCTCTATCCCCTTTCATGATCACAGTACTGCAGTTGCAAGAAAAAGTGCCAAAGATGTGATGAATTTGGACCGTGGTCCGAACTCGGTAGGTACGCCGTTGAAGCGCTACGGCATTTTAATATGAAAGTCGTTTTGAAAGCCACTATTCTGGTGAACCTGCCGAAGGTGCGCCTGGAAAATGGGTGTCGGCTCAATATTCCACAAGCACTATGGCTGATCTCCCGAAAATCCCATTGTCGGAGTCAGGTGCGTAATGAGACGAAATGATGCAGGCAACAAAATATTTCTCTGCAGCCAACGGCAGAGTAAAATATTCACCCCACTTCATTTCAGCCCGTGATGTGTTACGAGTGCGCATCCCTCTTTGGTGAAGGTGCAGGTCTTTACCTTCTCTTGAAAATTACTTCTCTCGGGTATTTCCAGATTGCTTACGCTCCCGGAAAGTGAAAAAAATAACTATACCAAGGAAAATGACCCGAGAGATATGAGTGTGAGAGTAGATGAATCACTTTTAGAAAGATAATATTTCTCAAGCACTCTGGCGCATCTGCGGAACTACCAGTGTCGGAGTCAGTTCCGTAGCCAGGCTATAGTACGTTCACCGTGGACTGGCCACTTTCCAGGGAAGGGCAGTGTGTCCACGGGCGCAATCATATTAGATTCCAAACACTAATTATAGGGGAAAAAATAATTAAAATTTTGCGGATGACGGTTTGTACTATCCGTTAAACGCATGCGTGGACATCACAGCCCACGCGTGGATTATGACGAGCCCACGATGACTGCACTGTGGATTCTGTGATGAACAGAAAATTAAAGACGAGAATGTATGCAAGGTTGACATTTTTTCGGGAAAAGTATCCCACAATTCTAACCCACTATCCCCCCCCCCCCCCCCACCACCCGAGAGTAATCTGTAATCTGCTGGTCAGGGTTCAACCCGCGATATTGCTTGCAGCGGCTGTCTGATATTAAGAACAAACAAAGTGAGGACAAAGCATTCGAAGGCAACACAATGTTGTAATATGGATCTGTAACAAGCTGTCCAAAAATCGCTAGTTGAGGCAATCTGTTCTTGGTTTTGTAATATTTAGTTGTAAATTAGAACAGCATTTGGTGACTTGATAGTCGGATATTAACTGGGCATACCAATTTTTTTTTCAGATGCATGTCAGATTCTGAGTGTCATAATAAATGGTGGCTGGGGACGTCGGATTTGGATATATGCTTAACACTTGACGCGGGACAGTTGTTGACTGAACAGAACTGTACTTTTTGCTGCACAAGGGACGGCTGTAACAACAAGATGCACCTTGTTCCGGAACATCTGTGGCAGCCACCTTTGATTCAAATCGGATAATCTGAGTTTTGTCAACATGAGCAATACGGACCTGACGTAATATTCTTACGACTGGGTCTTTTAATGTTGGTTATGAAAATAAAATATTTTATCAAAAACTAACAAATCTTTATTTTAGTTAATTTTTCAGTTACGACTCCTGTTTATACGTTTATAGAGAACATAGTGTCGGACTGTTCTGTGTTACGTATGATATTATATTAGACCTCACAAAATAAATTAGTTGATTCTCACGCATTTGTTTTCCAATCAGTGAGGGAGGAAGGATTTTATTCTTAATATTTTTAATTTTTCTTGTGCAAAAAGTGAGCAACATGGAGAGGATTTCGGCTGTCTTTTTACACACATAAATATAGAAAGTGAATACATATACAAATAAATTCATTTTTAATTTTAAAAATAAAATTACTCAAAAAACAATCTATACGTACTGCAATTCAAAGGCTTGGTATTCTTTCAATGCTCTTCATATTATCTTTGAATAAAAAGTATTTAATCTATGGGGATTTGCCTCGTTACGATTTATGGAAGAGTGCCTAAAGGCACTCTCCCTTTAAATTGTAACAAGGCAAACATATTGAAGACGCAAATAAATAAATATGCATCAATCAAAAAATGTAAAAAGTTTCGGATCTCCCTCAGTTTGTACTAATATGGAAGACACCAAAAGGCAATAAAATGTCCAATGAGGGGTTAAAATTCAATGAGGGATTGCCTGAGAATCAAAACTCTGTTTTGGCTTTAATGCAGCAATTCGTAAAACTACTGGGCATCTTTGCACTAGCATTGTGTGGAATCGGTCGATTCCACACAATGCTAGTGCAAAGATGCCAACTAATATTCTCTTTACATATTTGTTGGCTACCTACTTTCAAATATGGCCATAACTCTGGGAATTGGATGGGATAAAGTGGTGGAGGACGGTTTTAACCCGGAGCTCTTTTTGTGTATCTTCAAAGATTGCGAGCAAATCCACCACAGGTGTTTTGGTTATACATGTGAGTGTGTTGAGAGAGCATTATCACTAAAACTTCTGTTGAGTCGAATGTTCAATCAGGGAGGAAAGTTTTCATATTCTTCGAAAAAGTTTAAGGAACTTAAGCAAAGTTACAGTCAAAGGACCTCTGAGTGGGCCTCTGAATTCCTTTCATATGTTCTGATGTTGTTATCTTGGTGGTAATCCTCTCCCCATGTTTTCTCCTCATTATTTTCATTGTACAAAGATTACGTAATTATAATAAATGCACAAAATATCTATCAATCTCTGAAATTCATAAGCCGACCCCATCCCCTTCAACCATGACACATCTCTGCCACTGCTTCCAAATAAAATAACATTCAAACGCGTAACAGAATGGAAAAAGGTTTTCCACTCGATCGCCTTATACAGTATTGTGGTGACAAAAGTAGGAAGAGAATTTCGACCGGATCTTGATCCCGCTTTTCTTTTCAGCACTATATATATACCCTCACCCGTGGGAAAACAAATGTGACAATATTGATGATCCTCAGACTCTATTTTCGTTTCGTGTGACGATGGTTAGATAATTTTCACTTTAGCGTTATTCCAGGTCATCTGAACAAAATGCGGAATGAGGTTTTTATTAATTATTAATTATATGCAAGAGGGGAAATGGTGTAATATATCCCTTTCCACAAGACGCACATTTTATCCTTTTGCACTTACACACTGCTTTCTTGCAAATGTGGGTTTTCTCATGTTGGTTTACGATAGCAAGCCAAACATTGCTTTGGCTTGCTATCATAAACCAAGAGAATCCGCCATGCTTTGGATGTCATTCGATGGGGAAATTTTTCACAATTCGTGCAGGGGGAGGCCACCAAAAATTTGCTAGACGTGACGTGGGGGTGGATGGGTCTCTTGAGTGCACCAAAAATGTGCATTTCCAACTTGTGCAATTTTTTGAATTTTTTAAAAATATATCGATATATCAGCTAATATATACCATCATTTGTGTTTCAAACCTTAAAGATAGTGTTGTACATCACACTCTTAACATAAATACATCAGGGGGCTTTATATGTGAGAATATTGGGCTTAAACTGGGAAAATGTCACACGTTAAGAGGGGTGGGTGTCTTGTTCGAAATGTAGAAAATGTGCAGACAATATTTTGGGAACAATTCAAATGAAAATTTGTTCCCGTATATGTACACCTGCTCTGGCCAAGCCTGATAATGAACAGCTTGTCATTTGTAGATTGGGGCCCACAGCAGCCTACAGGGGTTTAAATTGGTGGTACCAGTTTAACCCTTTACCTAACATGAAAAGCAGACGACACTTGCCAAAAAATGATTGAATAACTAATTTTTTTCATTTTTTGTCTCAAAAACATAGGTTATGACCCCTCAATGGAACGAGCTCGACGAGCTCGTTCCAATGAGGGGTCATAACCTATGTTTTTGAGACAAAAAATGAAAAAAATAATAAAAATTAATTGGCGATTTTTGAGAATAGCGCTGGCCGGTTTGGGCCGTTACGTTGGGTAAAGGGTTAAGATCATTATCAAAACCCCCTAAAGACAGCTGTGCCTACTAATTTTATAAGTTTATTCTGGATTTTAATGGGAGAGTGTGGGGTGGGTGTCTGGGAACGGTAGTAGAAAATTTACATGTAGTGGGTGGGTGGGTGGGTGGGTGTAAAAAGGAGCCGAATAAAAAATAGGACGTCACCTCTTGCAAATTTTTAGTGGTCCTCCTCGATTCGTGTGCAAAATTATGTCAAGATAATTATGTCAAGGTAAGATTATGTAAAGATAGTCAGTGAAAGGACTTCTAACGTAATTATAAGTACCCCTTCCCCCATCCCCACATCCCCAACGAAATGTCATCAACTATTATCTTTAAAAACAGGAAACCTTAAATATTAAAAAAGGAAAGTTTTCATAATTCGTCAAGAACGTTGACATAATGAGAAAAGATTTAATATTCACCAAGAATTTTGCGAACCAATATAGACACGTGTGATGTGTAATTTGGCATATTTGGTACGAATTTGGGGTTTTATAATATTAGACTAGTCCCTCACAAAAATAAAATCCCAAGGTTGTCTCAGAGAGTAGAACTTCCAATGACCGGGGTAAAATACAGAACAGTCTATAACAAAATGTACCATAAATTAACAGTTTATCCTTAACATTTACGTTGCCGAAAGTGACTATTGTGACCTATTTTATGATGTTTATCTGTACGTTCTGGTATGCGCAAATCAAACCTACCATCTGATAATCAGAAAGCCCTTTCCAACAATTAATCGGATGATAGAGATTCAAGTATGCCATACATTTTATTGAATTTCCTCGCATACAGGCGTTCAGAGAGGTCCTCCATACATGGATAAACTTGGTGTGGCAGTAAAATAACACCAGAATGTTGCCTGATATTACTATTACCAATCTAATATTATCTAGTTAATGACACTCCTCTTTCTTTCAAGCAAACAGACACTGCAAACAGCCGTTACCATGCCAACATAGAAATACAATAGTTGAACTAAATTTGAGTTTTACAAGGTTTGTCGGGCAGTGTCCACGCTGTTGGGTGCCCATTTACCTTATTGGACTAATAATTTTGATTTTGCACCAAAAAATCTACGTTGGCTAAAATTTTGGCAGCAAAAATGTTTCTTGCACTTGTGAAGGAAAGCTTACGTGGCAGAGAAGAGCGAAATCGATGACGAAACAAAAATGTGCTTTTACTTCTTTGGTCAATAAGGTGTTAGAAATAGCGTATCAACAAACTTTCAGCGTCAATTGTCAGTGAATGGTATTGTTTTGTCTTAAACAAAATATTGTAGGTTATCATTTTTACAAAGGGCAGTATTTAGTTATATAAATACTTCATACCGTCGCGAGTAACTCGCGACGGTATGTAGTATTAATCTAATTAAATACTGCCTTTGGCAAAGACTCGCCACCCGCTAATCCCAATGTATTAGCAGTAATTCGTCGATTAATCTGTTAAAGTCTAAGTGCAACAACAGGTATACGTACTGACAGCAATCAGCCTGACCATAAACTGAATCAGTACGTATACCTGTTGTTGCACTTAGACTTTAACAGATTAATCGACGAATTACTGCTAATACATTGGGATTAGCGGGTGGCGAGTCTTTGCCAAAGGCAGTATTTAATTAGATTAATATCAAAATGACTGCGGTGGCCACTCTTTTCGCCTGCGGATGATTTCGACAGAACTTTCGAGTTATGTCCGGTTTTTTGTCGTGACTAATTGTCCATCCACTGACTCTTAAAATCATTGCCAGTTCATTTCTCAAAACTCGATCAGTTAATTTGAATCAGCAGTAAAGTACTCCTACCCCCCACCCCCACCCCATTATCGTTTTGGCATCAAAATACTTTGTTTAGCACTAAAATACCCAGATTGGCTAAAATGTGGCACCAGGCGGTTTCGCTCCAGGGTGGATACTGCTGTCGAGCAAGGTGACCCTTATATAATACTTATTGGAGCCATAAGGGGGCGCGGTAGCTCAATAGGTAGAGGTGCAGGCTGCAAGCTGAGAGGTCCTCGGTTCGAATCACACCTGCGGTAACCGCGTTGTGTCCTTGGGCAAGACACTTCACCCCCATTGCCCATGTGGTCACGGTGACCCTGCTTGTGTGGAGTTAGTATGTTGGGGAGCTGACAGTTGCTCGCCGTTGCTCGGTGATTCTCTCCAGGTACTCCGGTTTCCTCCACCCGTAAAACTGTCGCGGTCATGATTAGCCATTGTGCATAAATATTTGATCTTAAACATCAATAAATAAATAAATAATGCTGGATGAGGCATAAGAGAACTGAATGATTTCCGATGAAGTGGAAGTATAGTGGCTACTCACTCCACAGTGGATGGCTCTGCAGTCGCGACGAGAAGCTGAAGAATGGACGGAAAGATGTTTTGTGGTCACAGGGAGTGACACGGGTTGAACACTCTCTAACGATGTGTCAGGAAGTGGGCTACCATTTCGTCCCCTGAGATCCAATGTGTTCTACGTGCAAGTAGGCTGCCAGTAGGCACATAGAACACATTGGAACTCTCGGGTCGATTTAAAACGGCGGAGTAACGACGAGCAGCTGCCAGCTCCCCAACATCGTAACTCTGCACTGCAGCACAGACAGGGTTAGATTGGTTGAAGACATGCGTACCATCGACGTGCAGTACGCCTTAGTACACGGCGTCATCGTGCCCCCACGTGGGCAATGGGGGTGAAGTGTCTTGCCCAAGGACACAACGCGGTGGCCGCAGGTAGGATTCGAACCGAGGACCTCTCGGCTTGCAGCCTGCACCTCTACCTACTGAGCCACCGCGCCCCCCTCATCCAGTTATCATGAAACTGCGCCCGCTCAATCTGGACCCCCTGGAAGCGCTGCGGCTCAGTGGTTACGGTATTGGACTTCAAACCGAAAGGTCCACGATTCGATCCCCGCCAACTGCGTTTTGTCCTTGGGCGTGGCACTTCACCCTTTACCTACCGTAACGGCCAAAAACGGCCAGCGCTATTCATAAAAATCGCCAATTAATTTTCATTATTTTTTCATTTTTTGTCTCACAAACATAGGTTATGACCCCTCTTTGGAACGAGCTCGTTCCAAAGAGGGGTCATAACCTATCTTTTTGAGACAAAAAATAAAAAAAAAATTAGTTATTCAAGAATTTTGTTTGCAAGTGTCGTCTGTTTTTCATGTTAGGTAAAGGATTAATCCAGATTGCTCACGCGGGGGCACCGTGGCGCTGTGTACTAGGGCCTACTGCAGGTCGACGGTGCACATGTCTTCAACCAATTCTAACCCTGCTTGTGTGGAGTTAGAATTTTGGGAAGTCCGACAGTTGCTCAGTGGTTCTCCCGGTTGCTCCCGTTTTCCTCCACTCGCAAAACTGTATGACACGAGGTGACTGTGGTTGTCAAAAGTGTCGTTAAATTCCAATACTTTAAATAAATATTTAATCTGGACCCCTTCCCCACATATACCGTTTATCTAACTCTTATAGTTCACTCTATGTTGGTAGTGCCGATATCAACTCGTCTATGTGGAATATCACCGTGGACCTCTCACGGATACCATTTACCCACCGGGAAGACACCCATTACCAATGACTCAGCCACTGCTACCCTAAAACCAGTCCGCGTCCATTTCAGCACACCAAACGCATCCAAAACGGAGCACACGGCACCAAATTGAACGACTAATTCGCCTCATCGCAACCACATTGGCATTTAACCATTTACCTAATATGAAAAGCAGACGACACTTGCAAAACAAATTATTGAATTACTAACTGTTTTCATTTTTTGTCTCAAAAACATAGGTTATGGCCCCTCGTTGGAACGAGCTCGACGAGCTCGTTCCAACGAGGGGTCATGTCCTATGTTTTTGAGACAAAAAATGAAAAAATAATGAAAATTCATTACCGATTTTTTGATAATAGCGCTGGCCGGTTTTGGCCGTTACGTTGGGTAAGGGGTTAATGCGAACAAACACATTTCCAACTCCTCGACCTGTATACGCAGTATTTACGAAAACATTGTACCAGGTGGGGGTCTGCAATTAATACCAAAGCCCCCTAAACCATTAAAGTCTTCCTTTAATGAAGATATCCAATTACTTCAGCCTAGCCTTCTCCTTGCAATACCCCTCGCAAAGTGCAGTAGGTACCTTATTTGTGTTTGATCCTTGTCCACCGCCCCCACCCACCATCCAGTTATGTTTTGTGACAACGGACTGGAAAACACGCATCTTCAATCATGACGAATCGTCATATTAGTAACTGACTCACTCGACAGTCGACTACAGTGCCTATAGTTCCTCACGAATGTATTTCACTTAAGAGAAATGTCTCGTTGCCTTCATTCACTACATTCGCCGAGTTGAATGCTTCTATCCAGCAGAAAAGAAGTGTATTTGTACATGACTAGGACTCCTGTGCCCATGTTTGGAGTTCTATTCTGTACACCACCTGCCCCTCCTCCCAACCCCCGTGCAGGAGTGGCATTTTGACGAGGTTATTTCTATCTTTCGCTACGGCACACAGTTTTGTTCTCGCGTGGCCTCTCAAAGTGCATAGACCACCTATTAACGGGTCGATAGCCCACACTGAAGAACCAGTTCCGTCTTTATTATCACGTGTAGAGCTCACTTTTAGCACACTACCAGAGATGTCCGCATCAGAAGCTTGGCGGAGAACCATGCGGTCTCTTACTTACCCTGATATAATATCAGCAAATACAAACTTCAAACCTTTAAAGATGCTCACACCTTCATTCAGGCACATATGCACCCACCCGTCTACACATTCAGCCAGGCACACATGCACCCACCCTTCTACACATTCATTCAGGCACACATGCTCCCACCCTTCTATACATTCATCCAGGCACACACGCACCCACCCTTCTACACATTCAGTCAGGCACACATGCACCCACCCATCTCCAAGACATATGCTGATAGGGAAAGTGGGAGAGGTTGTAACTACTTACCTATAACTTTTGCATTCGATGCGAACATGGTTTATGCAATTTCATGTTTCTGCAGTTACTTTTGCAGAAAGTAATGTCTTGATTCAGCTCAGCTTAGTCACGACATTACTTTCTGCGAAAGAAACTTCGGAAATATGAAAGTTCATAAATCAATTAGCTTCACGTGTCCCTCGCAAAAAACTTCGTAAACTGAATAGTTGATTGTGTTTGAATATGATCAGCAACAGGTAGGGTTTTTTTTATTTCATTGATATTTATGCCGCATAACACTTGGTCTGGTTGCACGATTGGAATGGAAACGCTTTGTGTCAATTATATCAAATGGAAAAAGAAACGAGAATTAAGAGGGTTAAATTAGCTTAAAAGAGAGACTGGCACTACCAAGGAATTCAGCGCATACAAATAAAGTAGAAACGAACGCGTTTTCGTTTTTTCGCGAAAATGCTTCGGGAAGTAAGATTTTTGGAAAACCCGACTAACTGGTACATCATAGATTATTCTATAAAAGCAATCGGCGATCACCAGGCGTTGAGAAAAAAAGAAAACTTTTATGAGTATTGTCTATTTAAAGCAAAAATGACCCCGCCAACCCCATCACCCAAGACTGCATCAGGTGGGAAACTTTATTTATTTATGACCAATGAGCATCCAACAATCCAGTTGTAAAGAGATCAGTGGTTCAGCGCAGGATATATATGGACAATGGGACGAACTCGGCAGGTACGCCACATTATAAGGTAATAAATAGTATTCATCCACTCCCTGCACTCTCGCCGATAAACCCTATTGCAAATCACCCTTTTACGGTATCTGTAACGTACATAGCCTGTTCAACAGAGTTTAATTGCATCACAAGAAATAGCAGGTTATGTCCCGATACCAACCGCAATACCTTGCAGTGATTCGTCAACGCCTCGTTCATTTTATTTTATGTCGCCGGGCACGCGCATATGTCTACTGTCAGCGTTTCTTATGTCCAATGTCAATGAAAGCGTCTCGTTGCTATGAGCAACGGTTCATCGCAATGTCTTTTTTCACTTGAAATCAACTGAGACAAATACATTTAACTGAAGTAAAATACACACAAAAGTACCGTTATTACGTACAAAAAGATTAGTTATGTAAACATGGGTAATTATTTATGAAACCGATTAGATTATAAGGTCTCTTTTCATTAATTTGCTGTAACATAAACTGAAACGAATCGAGAGCATCTCGTCCCGTTGATTGCGTACGTAAACATTGAATAAAGGGAAATCACTCCAGCATGTTATGATAAAAGTTAACACCTTACAAAACAACGTCTGCTTTCTAATATTCGCTGTACTACAACAAATTTTAAAATGATTCCAATGGAGCGATTTGTGTAAGAAAGGGACATATACGTTATTCTGTTTGTTGACAGGGGACATGGTCTCACGTTCCCTGCATGAAACATATATTCAACCTCGGCTAACGCCTCGGTTGAATATAAATTTCATACAGAGAACGTGAGGCCTTGTCCCCTGTCAACAAACAGAATAACTTATAATGTTCCGATCATTGTGGAATTCTCGACGTTTGATTGGTTACGCGCTCGCGTAGTACTTTCTATGTTAGCCTTCAGCTGCGGTACAACATAAACTTTATGTTAGCGGATGACGTCATTACACAAGCGACTCGGCTGACAAAGTCGTGGTTGAACGCGCTATCGCATCACATTCACTACAGCTGAGAATCTAGTTTCTCTATAGTCTTTGCTTCAGAAACATCGCACTGTCAAAAGTAATCGCGCTGATGATTAGCTGACAGATGCACAATCACCACTTACTGAATTAAAATAACTGGACACAATAAAAAGAAACTGAAATTTATTTCGCGTCTCCAGCTTGAGAATAACCTTGACCCGCATTCATGATCAGTTATCGATTTATGTGACGTAACAGCGATAAAGAACGCCCTTCATTTTTCTTCGTTGGATATTTAACAACTCCACTTGCAAATACCAAACGTGGGGGCGGGGTGGGTCGGAACGTATATGTTATTGTGGTGTATTGACGGTAACATGGTGTGATGTTTGCTTTCAGGAACTTGTATGTTCAACCTCGCCGCGGCGAGGTTGAACATACAAGTTCCTGACAGCAAACATCACACCATGTTACTGTCAATACACCACAATAACTTATAATGGTATGGACATAACTGTTATAGATTAACCTTTGAACACGCGTAGTATCTTGCAAAGTTAATTGCAGGCAATTGGAAGAGTCCATATTCATTATTTGGGGGTAGACCAATTAATATTTTTAACGTGCAGCCTTGGATAGCACGTTGAAATTATTGATTGGTCAACCGCACGCATTGAATTAGCAGCCATCCAACCTAATGCAATTATGAAACACCACGCTCCTGCGTCGCAAAAGCGCCCCCTCTATTTTAAGGGTTAAATGAAGGCTTTTTCGTCGTGATATCATGGACGTGAAACCATATATATGAAATTCACTTCATACTTCCCAACCCACCAAACAATTTTTCTAACGAAATTTCATTTCTGTATAATAAACTGACCAAATTACTCCATGGAAAGTTTAATTGTAACAGTATTGGCCAGATGTTTTAAATTTAAGCGATGGATTCAAAAGTTATATTACACAAAATCGAATTGAGTAGACGTTGATCGGTAAGTAAATCCTCATACAGGCCTTCTTCTATCACAACCAAGCAAAGTGGTGCTCTGGTTGCGCATACCACTTTATGTCTTCATAAGCGCATAAAACTGAACTTACCAGACTATAAGAACCACCCATTAAACTCACTCACACTTAGAAATGACAAAGGTACATAATAAGGTAACAGATGTGATGAAGATAAATGAAGTGTGGGGAATTAAATTATTTTTGGTGAGAGGGGCGTGTTTAGAAATGACAAGAAGATATTATTGCATCTCTCGCTCGTATGTACGTCTGGTGCTCAGTAAAATCGAGAAAAAATAATAGCGACTCTTAATAATCTGACGATCATGGTATAAATAAAATATACCCAAAGTAGCTTGGTGTATCAAATGTTCACCACTCGTGGTGAAGTGGTGTTAACCGTGCGCCGAAGGCTCGCGGTTAACACCACTTCACTACTCGTGGTGAACATTTGATACACCCAGCTACTATGGGTATATTCTATACAATGAAGTGTGGGAAATTATATTATTTTGGGTGAGAGGGGCGTATTTAGAAATGACAAGAAGATAAATTTCCCGGTGACAGGGGCGTGTCCAGGCGGAAATGAAATGTCGAGGGGCATACAAGTTTCTGGTGACCCCACCGGTATTGATCCGCTGACTGACTAACTTTCCCATCATCATTTCTCATCGTTCTTGAATCTCCATTTGATTCACCATTACCCAAGACATATTATTATGGTGACGGTACATGAATCACTTTTAGGTATTTTATACATGAACAACTGCGGGGCTTGTTCTTGTCCCCAATCCCACACCACCATAACAACAAGTACGCCCATGCGTAATGGCACTCTTGACACAAACACTTGACGGAAACAGTCGAATTAACCATAGTGTAAGAAAACCAATAAATATGGTTGTGATGACTGTCAACACATCCATCAACTCATCAAAGGTTTCATTCGTCCAGTCATCGATTGCGGTGCAATATATTGGTGCATCATTTCTGTCAAGACAAGGCGCAGAGAATAGCGCAGCTATATTTGTTAAGGTACCTTTTAGGCAGTGGCGTAGGAACCGGGGAGGTAAAGGGGGTATTTACCCCTCCTCCCCCCCCCCTAAAAAAATCCAATACTTTGTAAATAATATCTGGTATCTACAGTTAAAACTAGAAGTCCTGTCATGAAAAGCGCACAAATAGCACGTTGATGTGCGCGTTAATGTACGCGTTATGGCCCCAGTAAAGCTATCAAATTCTGTACATATGGCCTGTGCACAAGCAATGTTTCAGACAATGGACCTCCGGGTAACCCGGAGGTCCATTGTCAGAAACATTGCATGTGTTTGCTATGAGTAACCAGGAGAACCTGCCGTGCCTTGGATGCCATTCGATATGGCAATTGCGCGCAATTCCAACACGCAATTAAGCCTAGATAAGCGCACTATTCGTGACAGGACTTCTAGTTTTAACTGTACACGAAAATAACCACATACATCTGCATATTCTACATCATACAGGCGCATATAAAAACTGTATTATCTACACCATTTGCAATGCATAGAAAAGTTGGTAGCCGATGTCGCTGACTTACTTGCCGCTCAACAGGTTAACATCTGACATACATCCTTTTTTTAACCCTTTACCCATCGCAAGGGCCAAAAGCGGCCAGCGCTATTCTCAAAATCGCCAATTAATTTTCATGATTCTTTCATTTTTTGTCTCCACTCCAAAACATAGGTTTTGACCCCTCATTAGAACGAGCTCGTTCATTAGAGTTGTTCTTTCCGTTTTGGCTTTAAGCTTTGCCCAGATACGCTCTCGGCAATAAAAACGCTTGATAAAGCCAAGTCAGGGTAATTTTGTCAATAAAGGTCACACGAATGAAGATAAAACTTCCAGACACAGTTTATTTACAACGCAATCGTAAGAGGATTAACTCGAGACCCTTTATGATTGTTGATAACGTTACCAGATGCATACATACATAGATGTATTTGAAAGCATCCGCATTCTGTGTTAGATGAGGGAAGCCCTGTTTTTAAATAAACTTCAATTTTAAATAAAGTTTATGTAATCTAATACTTTGTTTGTGACATGAAAAGTACTGACTGGTTCCCCAAAACATATTAAAAACTAAGAGCACAAAGCGTCCATGCCTTTTGAGACGCACATTACCCCTCCCCGTACCCAAATCCCCCATCAGTGACCGCTATGTTCCCAAATCAGTGACCGCTATGTTGTATTGTTTTACGTGAGTGCATCTCTAAAAGACGGGTGGGCCGCCATTTTGTTGACGCCATGCATATCTTGGGTACCATCCTTATTGCGCATGCCAATATGGGCGCAGCCATCTTGTTGATGTCATGCACATTAACGACGCCGCCATCTTGGGCTGTACAGGGAGAGAGGGAGGAGCCCTCCCACTTCGTGTATTATGGTAGACATGTCACAGATATCACGGAAGAAGCCGCCATCTTGTCATCCGCCATCTTGTCATCCGCCATCTTGGACCGCCATCTTGGGTCCCAATAGGCTTTGGGTACAGGGAGGGGGGAGCCCTCCCACTGTGTGTATTATGGTTGCCACGTCACAGATATCATGGAGGAAGACGCCATCTTGTCATCCACCATCTTGGGCCGCCATCTTGGGTCCCAATAGGCTTTGGGTACAGGGAGGGAGGAGGATCCCTCCCACTTTGTGTATTATGGTAGCCACGTCACAGATATCATGGGGAAGCCGCCATCTTGTCATCCGCCATCTTGGGCACAGCGCTTGGGATTTGGGTACAGGGAGGGCAAGGGGGGCCCAAAGAGGTTTAAGGGGTTCTGGGAGGGCCTAACAGCGTTGGGCGCAGGAAGGGTGGGGGGCCTGACGGGCTTGGGCACAGGGAGGGGTGAGGGGAGCCTAAAAAGGGCTAGTCGCGGAGTCAGGGCCGGGGTCGGGGGCGGTGTCAGGGTAAACCAGCATGGTTGGGCCATCTCCTACTACTGATTCCAAACACAAATTGTAGGAATAATCATCAAATATTTAATTAATGAAGCACCGGGTACAAGCCGGTACTTCGTTAATTGAAACTTTGCGGCTGATGATTTTTATTACGCAGTGAACGCATGCGTCGACATCATCATTTGACCAGTCCTCGACGACTGTACTCTAAGTAGTGATATAGAGTACGTGGAGAGTGTATTATCACAAAATCACCCGCAGAGTGGAGATTTCACCCAGGAAATAATTGCAAATTTGTTGCAAAGCATAACTAGCACAAGCAAAATTTCAGCCAATGGACCTCCGGGTTAAACCCGGAGGTCCATTGGCTGAAACATTGCTTGTGTTTTTTGTCGATATGTACACAATTTGAAAGTTATAGCTTGGGTGATAACTCCACTCCGCGGGTGATTTACGTACTGTAGACTATTCATGTCCTTTTAATTGACAACAGACCCATCCAAATAACCTTCATCTACAAATTCTAAATATTGCCCTCACCGTGAGCTACCACCACCAGTTTTGTTTTTTAACTAATTTCTATTCTTGCCTAAATTTTCACTTTTGAAATATCACGTAACTCTGTACGCCTCATCGATGGTGCGCTTGTCTTCAGCCTCCGCGCGGAGCTTCTCTCGCTTCCTTCACCTTTGCAACTGTTCCTTACGAAGTAACTCTGACTGTTTTAAATGTTCGCTAAACCCCTTTAAACAAACATCTTGCTACGCTGAGTGCTGCGGAAGATGGATTCCTAAGTTACCATTTTGGGTTCTACATCTATCTCTCCTCGATATGTATACCTACTCCTCCCTGTAACTATTATGGATTCCACAAAACTTTTACTATACACAGACACTCATTTTCATAAAATGGTCGTTGTTTGGCGGACAACATCACTTGCTTTATGGATTCATACAAATTCAAACTGTAAGAGACGCCCTAACAGTGAGTATTGATTGTGAGATTATAACGAATGGACAGTTAAGTGACACGGGTATACTTACTCGAGAATGCCTAGCAACATCGCCGACTATTGTCGGAAGCAGACTACACTTGTTTATGAGAAACCAGTGAATTAAGAAAGAGTAGCACTAACATCTCTAAATCTACATTGATCTCGACCAAGCCTTTCCTGTCACATTTTATCAGTTGCCTCCATAACCACTATTTTGCGCGCATATGACAGATTAACTCGTAAAAATCATCTTTCCATTTTATGCTGCAGACTAGTGATGGGAAACTATGCAATTAATACAGCCAACAACATTTTAAACAACAGTGTCCCTCTCTTTCATTATATTAATTTTTTTTTTCTTCATGACAATCTGATCTTGGCTGAACAGATATAGGGGCATTCGGTGGTAATGAATAGATTTTGTCTACTCCAAACGCGTGTTATTCGCATTATGGATATCAGAAAGCATTGGTGACTATGAAGTGACTTTCGTGGTCCGCAGTGGGGTCCCCACAATCGACCCAGTCTCCAAATGACATACTACTATTGTGCCTTCGTATCTCATTATTTTATCAGTGTCCTGACAGTCTTCTTAGTAAACTCTCAGACCTCCTTTTTAATCCTTTACCCAAGCAATCGGCCGCATCCGCCGCGTAATATGCAAATTCAGCAGTTGAAAAATGATTATTTTTCAAAACACTTCAACAAAACCATATCATGTGACCCCTCGTTCGAACTAGCTCGTTCCAACGAGGGGTCACATGATATAGTTTTGTTGAATTTTTTTGAAAAAATAATATTTAAAATAATAAATTTTGATATCGTCTGAGTTGGGTAAAGGATAGGGAATCCGACGCTTTTTGTTTACCCACATTTCCTAGAGTTTGCGCTCAGATTACCGTTAATTTAATGTGATTTTCCCTTAGTCGTTAGGTATACAGATATTCTGGCGTGCTTTAGTTATAGATATTTCAATCAACAAGTAATAATAAATTAAGTTGCCCTGAAAACATCAAGGTGTTAACATGATTTGTATACTTACGCGGCGTAATCATAAAATTACAGCTGTGATGTGCCGTCTTTCATAATCATGTAATAAGGCCCAGCAAAGTAGATCTTCTGTTTCTCAGGCCATTTTTGTAAAATTGCATGTGGGCGAGCGGTTTTTTATTTTATTTTTGTAATTATTTCTTTGCTATTATTTCTTTGACGTCAAAAGTTCATGTTCTTGGTTTGATTTATGTTTTAGGCCTCATAATCTATAAAATAGCACAGTTGGTCGTGTATTTTGTCTTTGAGTTCAAGATGGTTTTGCCATGCTAAATCATTGCAGAGTCTTCCTGCACTCCAAGGAGAAATTTAGAAGTTTATTATTTTTTTTAACTTGGGTAAAATAAACCATTTAACCCTTAACCCAACGCAGACGATATCAAAATTTATTATTTTAAATATCATTTTTAAAAAATTTTCAAAACAATTCAACAAAACCATATCATGTGACCCCTCATTGGAACGAGCTCGGCGAGCTCGTTCCACAGAGGAGTCACATGATATGGTTTTGTTGAAATTTTTTTTTAAATATTATTTTTTCAGCTGCTGAATTTGCTTATTACGCGGGCGGATGCGGCCGATTCGTTGGGTAAAGGGTTAAACTTGCTGTTTTTGTGGTGTGTCTTCTTTCATAATCACCCAGTAAACAAACATGTTTAATGGTAATGGTGCGGTCATTAAAAAAAATAGTCAAATCAGTCTTGAATGAGAAACATTTCTTGCGTTGATACAAAGAAAACAAATATTTATGGTGTTTATAGATGCAATCGTACGGAATATTTCAGTTGGTCGAAAAAGAGAACCGGAGGGTTTTTTTCACCAACTGACATATTCAAAACAAGTGATTTTGAATACGGACGATGGATTGTTTGATGGACAGACTGGTTTCTGGCCATAATAGTGACGAATTCCCTACAACATTTGACTGGCGGCTTGAGAGTTTGCATGCTTAGGTTAACCTTCACCGAGTGGAGGATAACATGTTAAAACAATTACTAAAGAAATAAGAATTGTCATTTTTTTATCTGAACATATGTTATGTTTTGGATATAACAAGTGGAAAAGTAGCGATATTCATAGGGTGTTTTTGTGACTAGTACCAGCCAGATATACTAAAATGGTTAAGCGGGTGGAATGAGAGAGATCGGAAAGAAAAGCCCACCTCTTAGAGTTTTACTTCACTTTTTCGACGCCCACCAACTTATGAATGTAAGGCAATATAACAATATAATGTGGATTGTACGTTATCTTTTATGCTTACAAGATTTATGGCGTTTATTTATTTTATGAATTTATGAATTGTCTTAGTATTCGCTCGGTAAATTTAATTCTATGGCCATGAAAGGATGAGGGATTAACCCTTTGTCCAAATGTAACGGTGAACAAAACGAACAGTGCTATTCCCAAAACAGCTATTTAGACAGACAGACAGACAGACAGACAGACAGACAGACCAGACAGACAGATAGATAGATAGATAGATATACTTTATTCAGCAGCATTTGTATAATACAGAGTAATACGTTTGATATAAACAAAACATTTAATACGTGACGCTGGGAGATGGCATAGCCAGATTGGCTGTCTACCTGCCATCACCCTAAAAACTAGAACTAAGTTACAGTAAATTTAATTCAATTCAGACCATGCTACGTTTTCCTTTGAGCCCTCAAAACTCAAGACTGAAGTACAGCAAATAGAAAATAAAGTAGGCGACTGTAAACTGGTAAGAGAAATATTTTAAAAAACCTGGCTTACCCTACCAACTAAACGAGAATTTCACAATAATAATAGGTCAATTTGACTGATATCTGCAGATAAGAGCTGAGTAACGAAGTAATTAATTTTGATTACAACAATGATTTGAACGGCGCTATGTACCATAGGCTGACGGATTCTGACAATCATGGGTACCAGCTTCCGTTTATGAGGGGCAACTCAAGACGGAAGCCACTATTGGTGTTCCAATTTCTCAAACTGGAAAGGCTTTCTCATTTGAGAAATCTGATCGTTGGGTCACATGTCATTAGCACTAATTTACAACGCCTCTATAGAGTGGTCAGTATAAAAGGAGCTCCTTACAAATAAAAATGGTTTATTATCTAATCACCTTCGAATTTACGAGAATAAATATGGGCAGGGAAGCCAAGTCAGACGAAATATCCAGACAAAGGCAAAAACGACACTCAACTTAAGGTTCAGGTACGGCAGACATTACGTAGGCAACAATTATTTTTGACTAAGTCCCACAAGCGGTTTCATTGATCAGGTATGTCACAAAAACTCGCCCATTTATTTATAATTTACAGAGAACAGTCTGGACAGTAAAGATTGCTACATTCAACGCAGTGAGAGTATAAAACTAAGAGCATGAAAGCCAATTTTTTTTAACAAATTTTATTATCGATCTGACGAAGTTCCGTATCTAATTCGTTCCACAATTTTGGGTACGAGTACAATGGAAACATCTCTAATGATCTCTAATGATCGAGATCTAGTTCTACGTACGTGTAGAAGCATAGACTGTCTCGTATTTCTGTGCGCATGACTGTCTACGTAAGTGAAGTAATCATCAAATGTGGCTGGAAGGTTTAATGTTTTCCAGTCGTAGATGAACAATGCGGCATGAAGTGTAAATAAATCACTAACCTTGAGAATACGGTCCCTAAATACAGAGGGTCAGCGTGGGCCTTGAATCTTTTATTATTAATTATTGGTATGGATCTTTTTTGCATTAGGAATAATTTATTGATGGCTTTTGAGTTACCCCAAACATGAATTCCATAGATCAAGTGCACGTGAACAAGTGCAAAGTAAAGAGAATGGATTTAACATTACTTAGGGTATAATTTGCCCGCGCGATCGTTGAGCATACAGTTAAAACTAGAAGTCCTGTCATGAAATGCGCACAAATAGCACGTCTATTTGCGCGTTAATCTACGCGTTATGACCATAGTAAGACTAGCAAATTCTGAACATATGGCCTGTGCTCAAGCAGTGTTTCAGCCAATGGACCTCCGGGTATCCCGGAGGTCCATTGGCAGAAACATTGCCTGTGTTCGCTATGAGTAACCAGAGAACCTGCCGTGCTTTGGATGTCATTCGATATGGCAATTGCGCGCAATTCCTACGCGCAATTAAGTCATTGATTTTACAACGTTAATAATTTCAAACGTAGAGGTCGGTTCTAGGAATAAATTATTCTGGAATTGTCCATTCATGTAATCCGTAGTCGAGGTATTGCTTGTTTTTAATTGTTCACATGTGATAGCTTCTATATTTATAGAAAATCATTAAATTCCCTTGCAATTTCGCATGGGTCAGATATTTCCTTGCTATTTTGGACAAAGAGAGAAGGAAGTTTAGACACACGTCTTACCATATTTATAGTTTCGTTGAGGATTTTCCAAGTTTTACGCATATCATTTTTGTTGTCTGCAATGATCTTTTTATAATAAATTGCTTCATATTGCTTCTTGGCACGGCTGAATATTCTTCAGTAATTTTTATAATTTTGAATATTTTGATCTGTGGGAGATCTCAGCTTCTTGTGGTAAAATTTTCTCTTTTTTGACGAAATAAGAAGACCCTCAGGCATCCATGACTTATGTTCAAGTTTATTTTTGTTCGGGATAATTTTTATCTTGGGAAAAGCTAGGTCAAATGCACTCTGATAAATATCCATGGATGTGTTGTAGGCTTCGTTTGGACAGCGCAACTCCATAACGGAAGAGAAATCACATTTCGACAGCAGTGATTTGAAATGTGCAATGTTTTCTGGATTAAATATTCTTCGATATTTCGGGACTGGAACATCTTTCATCTTTGTTTTCTTTGTTTTCTATATAAAAAATGCCAAAGTGATCAGCTACGTTAGTCAGGACTATGCCAGATGATGATGTGGATAAAATATTATTTGAGTAAATGACTAAATGTGATCAATGATGGTCGCCGAATAACTTGTTACTCTGGTCGGTTTAGTTATAAGTGGGAGAAACCCTTGACTGAATACTGAATTTATAAATTCTTCGGTTTTTTATGAGATTCGATTTTCAATAGGTCAATGTTAAAATCACCCATAATATATGAAAGTTTATTTTCGTTATTCAATATATCAGTTATTAGGTTTATTTTTGTCATGAAGATATCCAAGTCCGCCTTTGGTGGGGTATTCGGTCTATAAATAATTCCAGGAACCTTTACAGTTTTATCGACCCTGACTTCGATGACGTGGGGAATGAACACTGATAAGTCGTCACGAATTCTGAAGTCAATACCTTCTTTAATAAGGATGCCGACTCCACCTCGACCGTCGTCTCCAGAAGGACGACATTTGCTAAGAAGCGATTGATATTCAATTTTATCATATGACTCATTCGTTTTGTTCACTTTAAAACATTTGATATTTTGTTTTCATATTAATCAGTGATAAATAAAGCCTTCCGTCAATTTCATTGGTCAATTTCAAAACTAGACAATTTGATTGGCTGAACAAAATGCATCTGGGCCACGTTTTCATAATTTGCATAATTAGAGTTGGGAGCTTTCATTGGTCAATTTCAGAACTGGACAATTTGATTGGCTAAACAAAATACAACTGGGTCACATTTGCATAATTTCAGTAGGGAGAATTTACGTTACCTGTCCTATTTGGGGTGGGTTATATTGTATTAATCTTTTACCTACAAGAAAAACGCCATTCATTTTTTTTTATATACTTTCACTTTTTGCTTCCAAAACATAGGTTATGACCCCTCATTGGAACGAGCTCGTTCTAATGAGGGGTTATAACCTATGTTTTGGAAGCAAACAATGAAAATTTTTAGTTATACGGGGATGTTTTTTCCAAGTGCTGTCTGCAACTCAGGTTATATGGTGAGTTAAAAAGTAAGGCTAAGTGGCTAATTTGTGCGTGCGTGTGTCATATGATAAATAGAATATGAAATGAGTGTTTTTCTCATATACTATTTATGAAACTCGTCCGAATTTTCCGTTTGGGCTCGCCAGAGGCTCGCCAAAACGGAAAATTGTTAGTCTAGTTTCATAAATATTATATGAGAACAACATCCATTCCATATCCCCTATATCGTATACGACGTAGCTGGATGGACTTATAAATTTCAGTTAAACCGATAGTATCAAAACTGTGGCCAGATTCCTGCATGTTGAGCATGTTGAGCATGTTGAGCATAAGTTCATTCAGTGAGTCCCAATGAGCGCTAATACTTTGGGAATTGATATGGAAGATGGAGAATGTATTATCCATACCTGCACACTGAGGGCGGGGGTTATCCGGTGAATAATATTCACACTCCCCTCTAAGGTATTGGAAGGGCGTGTCTTCGACGTCTCTAGTAGATATTCTGCTGTTGAACTGATTAATAAAATCATATTCTGCCCTCGTCTGGATCTTGTCCAAGGTTATGTTACCCGCCATTTGTTATGAAGAACTTACCCAGTATCACAGTCGCAGAAATTGCTGTACATGGTACAATATAAGCAGATTTTATAAGAGTGGAAGATAAAGACTCATACGCTGAGCTTGGAAACTCATTCTTATTGGTGCTGGTCTGAATGAATTCTGGAAATGGCAGAAGTGGGACAGAAAGTATACTTACTAGTATTAGGTGAAAAGGTTTCATTGTACTTTGGTCGTGGTAACGTTTGATATATACAAGTTGAATTAACGCTATGAGCAACAAAGGCAAAAACAGGGTATTGAATTTCATGGCAGTATAACACATTCCTTATTTTCTCCGAGAACGAAAGTGTTATATATATATATATATTCAACCTGTGTTTGTTTAAAAACAGAAAATCAAACCATGGGGATTTTTGGGGGAGAAAATAATAGTGCAAGGTGCTATGTAAGTAACAGAAATCTAGCCCGAAAACCAGGCAACAGACTACCCTCGATACCGTCCAAGATCAACACAAATACTAATCTACGACTTTGTACATCCATATTTATGAATAATTCTTAGCTATTTTGAACCACTAAGAATGAAAAAATCCAATATGGTGTAAATCCTTGACGGCATCGAAAACAGCATGCCACTCGTCCCGAAATCAAACCTCCCGCAACTCACACAACACCTTAAATAATGCGCAAAGGTGGATGACGGACAGTATAGACCATTCAAATCGGATTTAAATTTTACCAGTTTTTTATTTTTTTGTTTCGAAAACATAATATGTGACCCTTCATTCGCCACAGTTCCCTTTGTGCTTGTTAGGAGCATTTTGTGACATTATTCACTGTTGCTGGGTTTGATTTATGAGCAGATTGTTGTTCCAAGCTAAAAAATCCCAGAATTTTTCTGAAATGAGTCTACATCCAGGTGTACCTGGAGTACATGCCATGTCTCCAACCCCACCGGATATGGTGTACCTGTAGTGACAACCCAGCCATCCCAGAAAATCATCACCGAAACTGAGCAGGTGTATCTGTGGTGACTACCTACATTACTAGTAATTCCATCGATATTAGAACACGTGCGATACATTTTCTCAAACAGATGGTGGTGGGATCGCAAGACACACGTACAGTACGTGGAGAGTGTATTATCACTAAATCACCAGCAGAGTGGAGATTCCACCCAAGCAATAACTGCAAATTAGTTGCAAATCATAACAAGCACAAGCAAAGTTTCAGCCAATGGACCTCCGGGTTGAACCCGGAGGTCCATTGGCTGAAACATTGCTCGTGGTTTTAGTCGATATATACAAAATTTGAAAGTTATAGTTCGGGTGATAACTCCACTCCGAGGGTGATTTAGTTGCAATCCACTCTCCACTTACTGTACCCCAGTCGGTCGGGATTTCGTGACTAAAATGTTGCGAAATCAAGACTGAATGAAGAACAACGACATTAAATGTTCCCTGGTGCACTTTCATCATTCTGCAGCTTTCAGGTAATCAGAGAACTTCATCTCAAAAGCTATAATCCAACAATCGTTTTAAATGGTGCATTGGTCTAGTGGTTTAGATGTTCAGAAAACAACATTCTAAATTACTCCAAAACTTGATTGTGTCATTCAAAGTTCACTCACAGGCTCGTGCCATTCTTCCCCTGAGGCCAACCACCGCACTTTTATCAAACTATAGCCAGCCCGTTTCATATTTTCATGTAGCCGTTGTAAGGGAAGTGCAACAAGTAATCATGAGAACTTTATCTAAAAGGTTAGATTTTATCCATCGCTTTAGGCGGTGTGCAGTTGTCTGTTGGGTTAGGTGTTGGACATCTGACTGCGTTTCGATTGCGGGCGGGGCTGGGAAGGGGGGTGTGGGTCAGAAACCAGCATTCTAATTTCCTCCAAAGGACGTGGGATTCTAGTGTTGTGGGAAGGGATTGAGCGTACAGAGCAAGTCGGCCAGATCGCGATCTGGTCCCAAATCTCTGTCCGCATCATTAAGCACAGTAGTGTAAGCGTTGTCATTTTTAAACTAATTGAATGACAAATGTATTGAAAGTGGAGAATGAACTATCACTAAACACCCCGAGAGTGGAATTTTCACCCAGACAATAAATTCAGTAGTATGTAAAAACAGAGACGAACACAAAAGATGATTAGCCAAAAGGTCCATAGACTGAAACGTCACTCGTTCTTCTTTTCATTTTTAAAGTGTGATCTACTCTTTGGGTGGAAATATAACCGGCGGTGTTTATTGATAATCACTCCCCACACACTGAGCATTAATTGAATAAAACATTTAGTAGTTGTTTAAGTTGACTACCTGTTCGCCAGAGTCATGAGGGGATGATTAGTACTATATGTGGTGGATATGGTAAATATGCCAAGCAAGGCATGAAGAGATCAGTCTTCTGATAGTTGCTCCAGAACATGGGTTTGCGTTTGAATGGAGAATTCCTTATGCTCCTTCGCCAGGTAATAAAAGAAAATATGAGACTAATTAATTAATGTCGCGAGTGATGCTTCAGAAGCTAAACTAAGAATGACAGAATAAGTATCGATTAATCCCATGGGCTTCGTCAGCCGTCATTGTTGCGAATGGTCCGACAAATTTATTTATTTATTTATTTTTTGGTGTTTAAGGTCACATACTTATGCACAATGGCTAATTGTGACCGTGACAGTTTTACGGGTGGAGGAAGCCGGAGTACCCGGAGAGAACCACCGCGCATCGACGAGCAACTGTCAGCTTCTCAACATTCTAACTCTGTTCAAGCTCCGCTCAAGCAGGGTTACAGCAGTTGAAGACATGTGTACCATCGACGCGCAGTACGCCTTAGTACACGGCGTCATCGTGCCCCCCATGTAGGCAACAGGGATAAAGTGCCTTGCCCTAGGACACAACGCGGGTCGTCCCTGACGGGGGGGGGGGGGGGGTCCGACAAATATGATGTCAGGTAATAAATATACAGAACCGCACATACGCGATTATTTTGGCCCAGGCTATCACGCGAGCCTTCGGCTCTCGTGATAACCTGGCCAAAGTAATCTCGTGAGACAGTTCTTAACCCATTCAAATGTATGTCAGTGTGGTCCTGTATTTATCCCACACCTCCCATGTAACAACCAGTCTACACGAAAATTGAACTAAAAGCACGTTTCAACTGGATAATGGCTGCGTTTCCTTCGTTGTTACGTTAACACCACTGTTAGGTGGTTGGGTATCAACTCTAATTTGCTTTTTTAATTCTTACGGCATTCAGTTGGTCGAAACCAAATGACGCCGATCAGCGTCATGGTCGAACTTCAAATATTGACTAAACTGCGGGGATTAGCTCAACGAAAACGTTTTAAATAGCTAATAAGTTTAACACACTCCATTATTACTTGACCAGTTGTGGAAAGCATTTGACAAGAGACAAGCAGTCAGAATGTTATTTTTATTTTGTAGATGTTTGATTCGAATCTGATTGTTTAATATCACAGTAAACAAATCTAAATGAAGAACTTGGAATTTCCAAGCAATCTCGACTCTGGTGCATTCGACCAAACGGTGACGTGATTTATTTAGACGGGTCCTTCTCTGTTTACGTTGGAAACGAAATCGAACGTTTTTTGTAACATCGCATGTGCGCTACAACTTTATTTTTATCGTAAAGGCAGAACAGTGGAAATCCCAGGTTTTACATTAATAGGTGTGTTATAAATACAAATACTGGGGCAATAAAGAAAGAAAGTTGTTTCGTTGGAAGGTCCCTCTTTGAACTATCTATACCATAATTTGGGTTATTCAGTTTGTCGTTCTTGTCGTGAGGAACGTGGCCTATTTTCACAGACTTTACGGGTCCGATCGACTTCAAGAGCCGCAGGTTTTCTATCTGATATAACTAAATCGACATGTTTGGTGGCAATATGTTGCGTTATTTACTGAAGATCGACAATTGTGTCGCAACATGAGGATATTTACTGTAGCTAAAACTGATTGTGAATTGGGAGCTTCATATGGTGTAAGGGAGGTAACTCGAAATTTGAAATGTCCCATTAGATTTAAAACAATATTCAGCTCTGGCACGATGCATATCATGTGTCCACCTGCTACTAGTCTTAATAATGAATATCGAAAAACGTTATTTTCATTCATTCTGACAATCAGAGATTTTATGTTTCTTTTTTTGCTTTACGATGTTTTTCTTTTCGTGTGTTTGATTGCATGGGTTTCTTTGGCTTTTTGGTTGTGACAATATTTATTTATTTATTTATTGATGCGTAAGGTCACATATTTATGCACAATGGCTAATCATGACCGTGACAGTTTTACGGGTGGAGGAAGCCGGAGTACCCGGAGAGAACCACCGAGCAACGACGAGCAGCTGCCAGCTCCCCAACATCGTAACTCCGCACTGCAGCACAGGCAGGGTTAGATTGGTTGAAGACATGCGTACCATCGACGTGCAGTACGGCCTTAGTACACGGCGTCATCGTGCCCCCACGCGGGCAATGGAGATGAAGTGTCTTGCCCAAGGACACAACGCGGTTGCCGCAGGTGGGATTCGAACCGAGGACCTCTCGACTTGCAGCCTCACCTCTACCTACTAAGCCACCGCGCTCCCGACAAAATCCTACAAACCATTAAATGTCCGACAAAAATCCTTTGCGCTTGGTCTGCATCTTTCCACGTCGCCATCATGTCTATGTAGCTGCGTAAAGAGAATATAAATGAATGTAATGCATCTCTCAATACTCAAACCGCCCAACCTCCATTATTGCGGTTATTTGTAGGGTTAATCCTTTATCCAACGAAACGGTGAAACGGGGGAAAAAACAGCACCATTTACCAAAAATCGCTATTCAAATATCATCATTTCTTCACTTATTGTATACACACATAGCTTATGACCCCTCATTGGAACGAGCTCGTTGAGCTCGTTCCAATGAGAGCCATAAGTTATGGGTTTGAGACAAAAATGTATTTTTTTAATAATTTAAGACAGTGTTCACAAGTTTCGGCAGCTATTTAGCTGCAGTGAAGGGTTATTAGAAACGGTTATATATATGCGTTCTATGAGTATCCACATATGATACATAATTTTTCAATCAATATTTCGTTTTTTTGAAAAACATACCGACCTATTTATTCAATTAAAACATTGATTTTTACAATATTGACCAGGTGTTGTGTATTAAGGAAGTTAATTTAGCTCGAATTTAAATCGAATTGTGTTAACAATGATTTGAACATATTTTACAGTCATAAAATGTTTATTCACCTTCTTAACTTTTGTCTCGGCATGCCGTATAAATATAGACACTACTTTTATCATTGGGGTTTCACGTTGCTGCAGAAATTGATGTCAAGCTGATTGCATTTTCTTCACTTAATGTTTACGTAGAGTTTATTTGTGTAGTAATTTTGCAGAACCCTGTGACGGGTACGGCTTGCACAGACGGAAGTCTGTAATGTTTTGGACATGAGGCTGAAAAAATACAATGAAATGGTTCAGAGCCTAATTTTCTTGCCTGACTCCAACCTTTTTATGAACTCCTGGCAAAACAGTTATATCTATTTAAAACTAGAGGGCTGCCACATCCACGGGGCAGCTGATCCCCCCGAAAAAAGTGTGGTCATCATCCAGAAACTTAAAAGTACATTGAATTTGGCATAACTCTGAAAAAATTGACCAGACCACACTTTAACCCTTTACTTAGAAAACTGACAAAAAACAGCAATCCGGAAACCAAAAATCATAAGATTTTCTAAGTTGAAAAGGGGCATAACTCTGGAAAAATTAATCAGGACAAACCCATTTTCGAACTTGACCCGTATTTTGATATGTTTGCACCACATATCAGTTTTGGTTACAATCAAACTATCTTGAGGGAAGTTACCATCCGGAAACCAAAAATCATAAGATTTTCTAAATTAAAAAGGGGCATAACTCTGGTAATATTAATCAGGATGAACCCGGATTCGAACTTGACCTGTATTTTTATATGTTTAAGCCACATATCAAGTTTGGTTACAATCAAACTATTTCAAGGGAAGTTATCATCCGGAAACGAAATGTAAACGGACGGACGGACGGACGTACGGACGTACGAACGGACGGACAAAAAAAAAACGCGTGACGACTATATCCCCCGAAATTTTTTTTCGGGGGGATAACAATATAGTCAGGGAGCTGGGTACAAGGACCTGATGATGATCTTAGAACCCGTCGTGATGAATCGGCGATCATATAAATAATGCCACAGTTCTTTACAGTTCTGAACTCTGAGGTGAGGTTACTGCAGGACTGATAGTAAATCAAATCATGGCCTGTACTGGTAGCGGACAGTAGAGTAGTGGAACAGGGTAATGGTTAAGGAATGTAGTGGTGGCAATAGATGGTTCGAAACTACGGAAGCGTATTGATGCCACGCTAAAAAAAAAATTTGAAGTTTCGTAACTACGAAAACATTTTCGTAAGTACGAAAACTTTTTCGTAACTACGAAAACTTTTTCGTAACTACGAAAACACTTTCGTAAGTACGAAAACACTTTCGTAAGTACGAAAACTTTTTCGTAAGTACGAAACCACTTTCGTAAGTACGAACACTTTTTCGTAAGTACGAAACCACTTTCGTAAGTACGAAAACTTTTTCGTAAGTACGAAACCACTTTCGTAAGTACGAAACCACTTTCGTAAGTACGAAAACTTTTTCGTAACTACGAAAACTCTTTCGTAAGTACGAAACCACTTTCGTAAGTACGAAAACTTTTTCGTAAGTACGAAACCACTTTCGTAAGTACGAAACCACTTTCGTAAGTACGAAAACTTTTTCGTAACTACGAAAACACTTTCGTAAGTACGAAAACTGTTTCGTAAGTACGAAAACACTTTCGTAAGTACGAAAACTTTTTCGTAACTACGAAAACTTTTTCGTAACTACGAAAACACTTTCGTAAGTACGAAAACTTTTTCGTAAGTACGAAAACACTTTCGTAAGTACGAAACCTGTTTCGTATATACGAAAACTCTATCGTATATTCGAAAACGCTAGTTTTCACTGTCTAAAAGCATCAGTCTTGGGGAACATGAAGTGGAGCTGGGGACGGAAGTTACATTCCCGGTCCTTACATCCATAAATTGTTTATAATGTGAAATCTGGATGATGCTTCTCCAATTTATCTATTTCCATCTCTAAATCTTTAAATCGACAAAATTTTCTCAATATTGTATATAAAAAACCAACAATTGATCATATTTATTAACTCATTTCTCAAATTCTTGTGAGAACCACTGCTTTCCTGTTTTCCCATCCATGATGGAATCTTCGCCGCGATTCAATGGTTAACACGTTGGGCGTCAGAGCAAATTAAAACAGTCGTGACGCAACTGGAACATTTGCCCTTAGGAAACACACGTTTTGCGCACCCATCATACCCCACCCCCCCCCCCCCCCTCCCCGCACATTATACGGTGGTTGTATTAACATTCCCCTTTACTTGATGGTCACAACTGACCGGCGCTTCGCTATTAAGACAAATCGCGTTTCCAGCATAATATATTATTTTTTCCATCCTTTGTTTCAATTTTTTGCTAGCAAAACAAATGAAGCGAATGATCTCTGTGACAAAAATGAAAATTTGTAGTTATTCACGAAGTTACGAAGTTGTATTGTAAGTGTCATTTTGGGTAAATTGTTAAAGTTGAATTTTAACTAGCCCCTTCTCGACACTCCCTCCCCCCCCCCCTCCCAAGAACAATGGACAAACTGGCCCTCACATGTCCTTCCCTAAACCGAAAAGAAGCAATTTTAACTAAGCGCCCCTTCCCCGCTGCAATGGAGAAACTGGCCATCACCTGTCCTCACGTAAACCGATAAACCGAAAAGAAGCAATTTCAGTTGACCGCTACCACCCTCCCCGCGCACTGCAATGGAGAAACTGGCCCTCACCTGCCCTCCCCTAAACCGAAAAGAAGCAATTTTAACTAACCGCTCCACCCCCGCTGCAGTGGAGAAACTGGCCCTCACCTGTCCTCCCACAAACCGAACACCCCGCTACAAAGGAGAAACTAGCCCTCACCTGTCCTCCCGTAAGCCGAAAAGAAGTAATTTAAACCCTTTACCTAACCTCAAAAGCTGTCGACACTTGCCAAAAAGTTATTGAATAACTAATTTTCTTCATTTTTGTCTCCAAAACATAAATTGTGAGCCCTCATTGGAACGGGCTCGACGAGCTCGTTCCCATGAGGGGTCATAACCTATGTTTTGGAGACAAAAAAATGAAAAAATGATGAAAATTAATTGGCGATTTTTGAGAGTAGCGTTGGTCGGTTTTGATCGTTACGTTTGGTAAAGGGTTAACTAACTGTCCCCCTCCCCTGCTACAATGAAGAAACTGGCCCTTACCTGTACTGCTATAGGGCGAAAACAATACTAGGCCCTATGGCCTCCAGTATTTTTTTCTATTTTGTCATCGGCCAGTGATTTAATCCCAACTGCAGGCGGTGGCGCAGTATTCGAAGACTCACATCAAGTTTATGGTACACGTGCCCACAATGAATGCCAGAACTGTCTGTGCGCGTAGTAGATGGTAACTGCGATTAATCTTCACCAATTGACATCTCTCGGACGGCAAAATATATCAATGTCAATAAAGCCATGAAAACCATGAAAAGCAGATGCCCATATGAAACTAACATTCAAACAATGGGATAGGGCGGCACCAATAAGGTTGACTCCTTAGGGACAGTTAAAGCTTGCCCGACACTGTATTTGACCTGTTGAAAAAGTATCATTACACTCGAAAATTACAAATAAACAAACATCTTAATTGATACTCCACGTAGCAACGGTAATCATTTATGGTAGCATAGAATGAACGGTCTGTACTCTTCTCCTGTTGGTCCATTATCACTCATTTGCTCTACTAACCCGTCGAATGTGTTATATCATCGGATTGTTGCTATTGGCGGTACGAAATATGGACTAGCGGGGACTTTTGGAGACTGATATGACAATGGTGGTTAGGGGACTGATGGGCACTGAAGACAGGGCTGGGCTGGGCTGGGGACGTTTGAGGGCTAAGTATAATTATGGTTTGGGGACGACTGTTGAGAACTGAATATACTGGCAATCTGGGGACTGTTGGGGACTGAAAACAGTTGTAAGTTGGGAATTGAATATAATGGTGGTTTGAGGATAGATGAAGACTGAGCTGGTGTGGTGCAGTTGAAGACTATTGGAGACCAAAGACAGTGATGATTTAAGGACTGTTGTGGACTGAAGACATTGGTGATTTGGGGACTGAAGACCGTATTACTTTGCGGGCTGAAGGCAGTGGTGTTTTGTGGACTGAATATAGTGGTTATTCGGAGACTGTTGGCCAGGCTGTTGTAGGTTGTTGTAGTTGTCAGTGTTGTAGTTGGTTTAGTGATTGTATTGGTGGATGTTGTAGTGTGCTTGGTATAGTAATGGTTCCTGCAGTAGTTGTAATGGTCAATCTTGTAGTTGTTAGTCTTGTTATTGTAGCTTGCTTCGTCACTGTGGTGTTGAAGTGGTTCGTATAATAGTGGTCGACGTATTAGTTGTAGTGGTCGTTGTTGTGGTTTTTGTGTTATAGTTGGTTTAGTCATTGTAGTGGTTTTGTTATTCTGATTGGGATAGCAGGGGACGAGGAAGTGGTATCCGAGGTGGCTTTTGTAGTTGTTCGTGCTGTAGTCGTTTAGTCGTTGTAGTGGGTGGTGTTGTAGTGGTTGGTATAGTAGTGGCTGGTGTAGTATTATTGTAGTTGGTGTAGTTGAGGTTGTGGGTAGTGATTGTGGTGGTGGTTGACGTAATGGTTAACAAAGTTGTAAGTGGCTGCGGTGGTTGATGTTGAAGTTGGTTTAGATATTACAGTGGTTGTTGTATTTGGTTATTTTTGTACTCACTTGTGTAATACTTGTGTTGGAGTAGTAGTTGTCGTGATTGTGTCGTAGTGGTTGGTCGTGTTTGTGTAGTTGTTTTTGTTGTGAACTTTGTTGTTGTAGAAGTTGGTGTATTAGTTATTGGTACAGTGGTAGTTGTAGTGCTTGGTGCTGTAATGGTTGGTGGTTTAGTAAATGTCAGTGCACTAGTTTTGGAGTTGAAGTAGTTGATGTGGTGGTGATTGATATAGTCCTTGTTTGTGTTGTAGCAAAATAGCCAGTGTGAGTGCAGTAGTGAATGATGGTGCCCACATAACCACGTGCTAACAAAGAAACCAAAGTGTCAGGCCCACATGACCACGTGCTAACACAGAAATCAAGGTGTCGGCACCCACTATACAAAACGGACGACGGAAACACATATCCCTGTAACAAAACGCACTGCGCATGTGCACAAACACCGCCCAAGTATCACTATGGGAATGACGTTATAACATGGCCGATCAAGCGGGCAACCATGACAACCAAACAAGACGTAACTGGGTCACGCGATATGATATCATCTCTGGGGCCCGGCCAGGGACGTGTCGACAGGGTGTGTGTGTGTGGGGGGGGGGGGGGGGGTTATTACCCCCCCCCCCCCCCCCAATCCTGGCCAATAATTTCCTGTAGTTGGAAATTCGGAGATAAGTCATGAGTGGTGGGAAATTGCATCTTTCTGGATTTTAGAGCTTCTTTGGTGATGCTGATGTCTCCTTTTCTTCCCAAAATTCCAACTTGGGTTCAAATCGGCAAAAATTCCAACTGGTACTATTTACAACTACAGTGTACGCAATATCGAGCTTCATAAGTATGCATGAATCGGATACAGTTTGAGTCTATCAGTCTGTTCTCATTTACTTTAGTGCAGGTTACACCCCGAAAACGTTTAGCACAGTCTATAGATCGCATTTATGAAGGGATTTTATTGTAACCGTGACGGCCGCAGGGGCGCGTAACCTAGATTCCTTTAGTACAGTTGCAGTTATAAGGGATTTCATTGCAAATTTGTAGGATCACTCAGTATAATGCCTAGATGAGAACAAGCTGTTTTTGGTTGTGATCGGTCAACCCTGACGGCCAAACAGGCCTGTGATCTAGACTTGTTTAGCACAGTCTACAGTTCATATTTATGAAACCATTTCATTGTAACTTGGAAGGATAACTCAGTATGGTGTCTAGATGGGATTGTCCTATTTTGGTCACGGCCGGTCAGCCGTTACCACCACCTGGTCACGTGACCTAGATTCCTTTAGCACTGTGTGCGGGTTGTTTTTATGGAGGGATTTCATTGTAACTTAGTAGGACAACTTGGTATGCTATCTAGATGAGTCCCTTCTATTTTGGTCATGATCGGTCAACCGTGACCGCGCCGAGCCGTCATGTGACCTGGATTCCTTTAACAGAGCCTACAAGTTATATTTATGAAGGGATTTCATCGTAACTTGGTGGGATGACTCGTTTTGGAATAATTTTACTGTAACTTGGTAACTTTGGTTGATATAAACTGTGAGGGCCACATTAACCCAGGTCTCAATTCTTTAGTACATTCTACACCTCAAATTATTTTTATTGAAAACCCAGCGTACAGGGAACAGAAATTAACGTATTCTCAGTTATCGCAATTCTTGTCGTATTTCATAATTCTGGTAGATTAGAAGTACCAAGGACTAACTGTAGACAAACAGGCGTATATACCTTCAATACTACAGCGCTATAACGGCCCAACACTAGAAGCCCGATATACACTGACCCGACCAACGTAATATCGGATTGTACAGTGGACAACACCAGCGGTCAATGTTTCTTTGAAGCCGAGTGCGCATCTTGACGCCACCATGTCATTATCAACGCCAACCGCTCCATGGAGAAAACTTTTAAGAAAACTCGCACCCACCCACCCAACCCACCCCCATTCCTCTACTACATATACATACAAACACACATCACTATACATATCATGACGTATTATATATGAAGTATGTATACCACTTGCGGAACGCAGTTCCAAATGGAGCAAAACATGTCTCACGTCGGCTGCACCAAAAGTGCGACAAGTCCCCATCAATGGCTCAGGTATTAAGACCCGATCCATACATGGCTCAGGTATTAAGACCCGATCCATACATGTGTGCTATACTACTTTCAAGGAATGGTGGATTTTTACTCATTGGTTGTAGCGGGGTCAGCCCACCCATACCGCCTCTCATAGAAACTTATCGGGTCTTTCTCCAAGCTACTTTTCACTCCTAAACGATTACCGTCGCTACTGTGCAGTATCAGTTGTGTGTAATGAGGTTTTCGTTCCTCATCACCCCGGCCCTGAACCAGAGACGTGGCTAGAGGTTTCCGATTGGGGGCGGGGGTGTGTAGGGTAGTGAATTTGAATTTCGAACTGGGGGGGGGGGGGGGGGTAGACGGGAAAAAAAGTTTGAAATGCAGCCATGAAAGGGGACCTAAAATTGATTCTAGTAACTGAAATGCCAACACATTTTTGATAGAATTATCAGGTTATTATTATTTGGTATTATTCTAGGAATTGAATATTGACTAAACAAATGCTCAAGCTGAGAACTTTGAGAAATTCACACAGTGGCACTATCAGGTAGTGTTGGAATAATATTGCATAACAATTACTTGTTTGAACTAATTTAGAGTAGTTCAGTCATTGAAGAATACACATGCATTTGTGTAACTGTTACCTGTACTGAGCCTGTACTAGTTAACAGATTGGTCAACTGATTTATATAGGATTTGAGGTTCTGAGAAAATTGGAGCATTAAACTTGATTGCTACTATGTGTATCACACAAAAATAGAACCAAGAAGATAAAACACAACTCAAAATTTAGATGTTTCAACTAGCTAATTGTTCACTAAGCTGCTTATGGCATTCAAATTGAGCAAAATGTGTGGAATTCATCTACGATCATGTGCGTTGATTGAATTCATTTGCCACTGCTTGAACATAGTCAGATTTTGCTTGATTTGCTTGTAGAATGTAAAGTACTACTTGTACTATACTACCACTAGTTACACTACTACCATGAAAGAAATCAACATGAAACTGTCTGGAGAATAAGACTCGAACCTCGCAGCCTTCATGGTCAACCGATCTTGGCCAAAGAAGAATGTTTAACATCTGAACATAGCAAGTCATTTTACTAAGCTGCAATGGACATCCTTCATGTATATACTGAATTGAACAATTTTGGGATTAGAACTCCTGCACCCAAAACAACTGACCATAGCAACAAAGGAGTTTCTCATTTAGATATGACCCTGAACTTACAAGCTTTGTGGTGACCAGAATTAAAGGTTATAGACAATGTTGAATAAATGAAAGTGTCAGTGATACTGTAACTTAACTTGAGTGTGTGTAGTGTTTGGTGAAAAGGATAATGTTCAATGTTTATGAAAGAATTTTGAGATACGACAAGCACTGTGATAATTGAGGATATGTTAATTTCTGTTCCCTGTACGCTGTGTTTTCAATAAGAATAATTTGAGATGTAGACTGTACTAAAGAATTGAGGCCTGGGTTAATGTGGCCCTCACAGTTTAATGTTTGTCAACCAAAGTAACCAAGTTACAGTAAAATTATTTTGAGAGTATGCTCGATTGAATAGGAGTAAAAAAAACAACCCCAAACCACCAAAAGGGACTTGGATTTCCCCTTTTTGGTTTTATAAGAATAGTGCTATTAGACGCGTATCTTTGTATAAGAGTACTGGTTCGGATTCCTGTAGAAACATCGGATAGAATTATATAAATAGACCCGACGTGTTTCGTTCAGAATCCTCTGCTTCTATCTATGCTATAGTTTCTGCCCATCCCGATCTGTTCGACTATTACTGGTAGAAAACTACAGTATTGGGTGACAACAATCGAGGTAAATCATAGAAAAGATAGTTGAAGAAAAGATGGAAGCCAACGGGTAAAACTACCAGGAGCAGTATAGGAGCTTGGAATCCCACCTAGGAATCTAACTTATAGAATCCCTTTTATAGACCCCCCCCCCCCCCTTGGGACTGTTTTTGTGGTTAATGTTGGTATAGTAGCTGTATTGAATGTTGAAGTGGTCGATAAAGTAGTAGATGGTGTTGTAGTTGTTGGCGTTGTAGATATTGTTATGACAAAACTCTTATCGGTGTCGTAGTTGTTTGTTTTGTCAAGGTTAGTGTGGTAGTAGATGATGTAGTAGGTGTTGTAGTTGTTAGTTTTGTCAAGGTTAGTGTGGTAGTAGATGATGTAGTAGGTGTTGTAGTTGTTGGTTTTGTCAAGGTTAGTGTGGTAGTAGATGATGTAGTAGGTGTTGTAGTTGTTAGTTATATCAAGGTTAGTGTGGTAGTAGATGATGTAGTAGGTGTTGTAGTTGTTAGTTATATCAAGGTTAGTGTGGTAGTAGATGATGTAGTAGGTGTTGTAGTTGTTAGTTTTGTCAAGGTTAGTGTGGTAGTATATGATGTAGTAGGTGTTGTAGTTGTTAGTTATATCAAGGTTAGTGTGGTAGTAGATGATGTAGTAGGTGTTGTAGTTGTTGGTTATATCAAGGTTAGTGTGGTAGTAGATGATGTAGTAGGTGTTGTAGTTGTTAGTTTTGTCAAGGTTAGTGTGGTAGTAGATGATGTAGTAGGTGTTGTAGTTGTTAGTTTTGTCAAGGTTAGTGTGGTAGTAGATGATGTAGTAGGTGTTGTAGTTGCTTTAGATGCTGTGGTAGTTGATATTGAAGGAGTCGGTGTAGTAGTGGTTGTGTTTGTAGTTTAGTTTGATGATATTGTCAAGGGTGGCGTTGTAGTGGACTCTCCAGTAGTTGTAGTTGTTGGTGTACTGGTGGTTGTTGTGGACGTTGGGGTTATTGGTGGTGTTCTCGTTGTGGTTGGTACAGTGGTAGTTATCATTGGGGAAGCCGAAGAACCGCTTGTAATACGTAATTACATATACAGTTCTTCAGGTTCACCGCTATTACACCAATGTTTACTACACCATCAATCACTACTGCATCCACACTTGCTATATCAGTGTCTACAACACCAACAAGGACTATATCAAACACCCCCACATCAACTACTTCAACTTCAAAACTAGTACACTGATCTTTACTACACCATCAACCACTACAGCACCAAGCACCACAACTACTTCTTTACCAATAACTAATACACCAACTTCTACAACAACAACGTTCACAACACAAATAAAAACAAAGTGAGCGGGGGCTCAATAGAAATACCCCCACCCCACCCCCACCCCCGCCCCCCTTTGCCGTTCAGCCATCTGAATGTGGTGTACCCCCCCCCCCCCCCCCCCCCGCACACACACACACCCAGTAAGATGTACATCAGATTTAATTGCAATCAGTTCACCCAAACTCACGTTAAAATTCGGACAATACAAAAAACATGTTTCCTAAGTCAAAAAAAGGACCATAACGCTGGTGCAAATAAATGGACCATGTACACTTTCAAACTTACCTGCATTACCTCCCAAGTAAGCCCTATGCCAAATTTGGTTACGATCAATTCAAGTTCAAATTTGGACGCCAAAGTGTTTTGGACGGACGGACGGACGGACTCAGCGGACGGACGTCCGTCGGACGGACGGACGGACGGACGGATTTCTCGGCGCACGGACGGAACATCTCGGATGGACGGATGGACGGACATCACTCATTACTATAGTCTCCCGAAATTTTTTTTTCGGGAGACAATGAAGTTACAGCTTCCGACACAACGATCGACATCTCAAATTCAACCACAGTATGAAGTTATAGCTTCGTACACAAAAAAACTAAACTTATTGCACGGACACCAAAAATTTATTTATAGTATCGGTGACATTGACCTTTGACCTGTTGACCTCAAACACAGTCCTTATGATCGACATCTTAATTCCAACCACAATATGAAGTTAGAGCTTCGTACACAAAAGAAAACTAAAGTTATTTGACGGAAATTAAAAATTATATTTACAGTAACGGTGACCTTGACCTTTGACCTACATCACAAGAGCAATCTCAATCATTATCCCAATACGGGCAGCCTACCTGTGAAGTACGAGTACTGTGCAACCAATGGTACAAAAGTTATTGCCCGGAAACGAGTGTGACGGACGGAAGAATAACCGGAAGGACGGACGGACGGACGGACGGACGGACGGACGGACGTCCCAGCGGACGGACGTATGGACGGAAGAGTGAATGGACAAAGTGATTACTATATGCCCCCTCCCTTTTCAAAGGGGGTACAATAACCACATAACCACGATCAACCAATACGACGGGGCGCGGTGGCTCAGTAGGTAGAGGTGCAGGCTGCAAGCCGAGAGGTCCTCGGTTCGAATCCCACCTGCGGCAACCGCGTTGTGTCCTTGGGCAAGACACTTCACCCCCATTGCCCATATAGGGGCACGATGACGCCGTGTACTAAGGCGTACTGCACGTCGATGGTACGCATGTCTTCAACCAATCTAACCCTGCCTGTGCTGCAGTGCGGAGTTACGATGTTGGGGAGCTGGCAGCTGCTCGTCGTTGCTCGGTGGTTCTCTCCGGGTACTCCGGCTTCCTCCACCCGTAAAACTGTCACGGTCATGATTAGCCATTGTGCAGAAGTATATGACCTTAAACACCAATAAATAAATAAATAAATAAATAACCAATACGACAAAATAACCAGAATTACTACATCAACAAAAGTATTACACCAGTGAGTACTACAACAACCAATACAACAACCACTGTAATGTCTAAACCAACTTCAACACCAACCACCGCAGCCACTAACAACTTTGTTAACCATTACGTCAACCACCACCACAATCACTACCCCAACCTCTACTACACCAACTACAATAATACTACACCAGCCACTACTATACCAACCACTACAACACCACCAACTACAACGACTACAGCACTAACAACCACAAAAGCCACCTCGGCTACCACTTCCTCGTCTCCAGCTATCCCAGTCAGAATAACAAAACCACTACAATGACTAAACTAACTATAACACAAACAACCACAACAACGACCACTTCAGCTAATACGTCGACCACTATTATACGAACCACTTCAACACCAACCATCACAGTGACGAAGCAAGCTACAATTACAAAACTAACAACTACAACATTGACCAGTACAACTATTGTAGGAACCATTACTATACCAAGCACACTACAACATCCACCAAATACAATCACTAAACCAACTACAACACTGACAACTACAATAACCTACAACAGACTGACCAACAGTCTCCGAATAACCACTATTTTCAGTCCCCAGCAATCCACAAAACACCACTGCCTTCAGCCCGCAAAGTAATACGGTCTTCAGTCCCCAAATCACCAATGTCTTCAGTCCACAACAGTTCCTAAATCATCACGGTCTTTGGTCCCCAATAGTCTTCAACTGTACCACAACAGCAGAGTCTTCATCTGTCCACAAACCACCACTATATTCAATTCCCAACTCACAACTGTATTCAGTCCCCAAAAGTCGTCTCCAAACCATAATTATACCTAGTCCTCAAACGTCCCCAGCCCAGCACTGTTTCCAGTGCCCATCAGTCTCCAAACCACCATTGTCATCAGTCTCCAAGTCCCCGTTAGTCCATATTTCTTACCGCCAATAGCAACAATCCGATGATATAACACATTCGATGGGTTAATAGAGCAAATGAGCGATAATGGACCAACAGGAGTACAGACCGTTCATTCTATGCTACCATTACGGCCCACCAAGCAATACGTGAAATGACATACCATATATAGTACCCATATGCTGGAATAAAGCATTTTGATAGATTAAAAGTAGCAAATGTTCTTCTAACTGCAGACTAACAGTCATACATAGTACTATATACCCCAATACAACACTGCCATATCGGCAGTTCGAGCAGCCCGATCCAGAAGATATCCACAGAGGTCAGCGTTTCTATGACGCCGCGTGTGCATCATGACGTCACCAAGTCATTAGCAACTCCAGCCGTTCCATTGAGAACACTTTCAAGAAAGCCTCCCTTCCCCCACAACCCTCTACTACATATCCATATACAGACACATAACTAAACACACCAATGTGCCAGTTTCTTCATTGTAGCGGGAGGGGGGGGGGGGGGGGGGTAGTTAAAATTGCTTCTTTTCGGTGTACGGGAGGACAGGTGAGGGCCAGTTTCTCCATTGCAGCTTGGGGGGGGGGGGGGGGGCGGTTAGTTAAAATTGCTTCTTTTCGGTTGAGAGCGAAGAGGGGTGAGGGCCAGTTTATCCATTGTTATGGGGGTGGGGGGGGGGGTGGGGGCAGGGGAGAAGGGGCTAGTTAAAATTCAACTTCAACAGTTTACCCAAAATGACACTTACAATATAACTTCGTAAGTTCGTGAATAACTACAAATTTTCATTTTTGTCACAAAGAACATAACTTACGACTCTTCATTACGACGCGCTCGATCAAAGCGTTCCAGAGGAGATCATTCGCTTCATTTGTTTTGCTGGCAAAAATTTAAACAGAGAATGGAAAAATAATATATTATGTTGGAAACACGATTTGTTTTAATAGCAAAGCGCCGGCCAGTTGTGGCCATCAAGTAAATGGGGAAAGTTAATACAACCCCCGTATAATGTGCGGGGTGGGGGGGGGGGGGTGGGGAGTGGCAAATGAGATCGCAAAACGTTTTTTCCTAAGGGCAAATGTTCCAGTTGCGTCAGGACTGTTTTAATTTGCTCTGACGCCCAATGTGTTAACCATTGAATCGCGGCGAAGATTCCATCATGGATGGGAAAACAGGAAAGCAGTGGTTCTCACAAGGATTTGAGAAATGAGTTAATAAATATGATCAATTGTTGTTTTTTTATATACAATATTGAGAAAATTTTGTCGATTTAAAGATTTAGAGATGGAAATAGACAAATTGGAGAAGCATCATCCAGATTTAACATTATAAACAATTTATGGATGTAAAGACCGGGAATGTAACTTCCATCCCCGGCTCCACTTCATGTTCCCCAAGATTGATGCTTTTAGACAGTGAAAAACAGAGTTTTCGAATATACGATAGAGTTTTCGTATATACGAAAGAGTTTTCGTATATACGAAAGAGTTTTCATACTTACGAAACTGTTTTCGTAGTTACGAAACAGTTTTCGTACTTACGAAAGTGTTTTCGTAGTTACGAAAACGTTTTCGTACTTACGAAAGTGTTTTCGTACTTACGAAAGTGTTTTCGTAGTTACGAAAAAGTTTTCGTACTTACGAAAGTGCTTTCGTAGTTACGAAACAGTTTTCGTACTTACGAAAAAGTTTTCGTACTTACGAAAGTGTTTTCGTACTTACGAAAGTGGTTTCGTACTTACGAAAAAGTTTTCGTACTTACGAAAGTGGTTTCGTACTTACGAAAGTGTTTTCGTAGTTACGAAAAAGTTTTCGTACTTACGAAAGTGTTTTCGTAGTTACGAAACAGTTTTCGTACTTACGAAAGTGTTTTCGTAGTTACGAAAAAGTTTTCGTACTTACGAAAGTGGTTTCGTACTTACGAAAGTGGTTTCGTACTTACGAAAAAGTTTTCGTACTTACGAAAGTGGTTTCGTACTTACGAAAGAGTTTTCGTAGTTACGAAAAAGTTTTCGTACTTACGAAAGAGTTTTCGTAGTTACGAAAAAGTTTTCGTACTTACGAAAGTGGTTTCGTACTTACGAAAAAGTTTTCGTACTTACGAAAGTGGTTTCGTACTTACGAAAAAGTTTTCGTACTTACGAAAGTGTTTTCGTACTTACGAAAGTGTTTTCGTAGTTACGAAAAAGTTTTCGTACTTACGAAAATGTTTTCGTAGTTACGAAACTTCAATTTTTTTTTTAGCGTGGCATCAATACGCTTCCGTACGAAACCAATGGTACTAAAAAGAGTAGTAATTTTATCAAACCATTGTAATGGTAGAGTCCTACAGTAGCAGGAGTAGAAGACAATATTAATTGAAATTGAAGTCGATCACTGATAGTGGTGGAAGATTGATCGTAGACGCCATCTATTATCTAGGAGATTAGATAGTACTGCTTGCTTAATCCATTTCACATATATCTTGCGGACATCTGGGGTTTGAAGAAATACCATATTGACGTCTAACCTCGAATCATTATATTTTCATACGATGACAAGTGGATTCCATCGATCACCAGTCTCACTTACACGGGAATCACACTTTTGGGATCTATTATTACGACCTACAGAATTCCTTGATGACAATGATAAACGAATGTAGTGGAGGCCATCGTGGGATTAGAATACAAACGTACTATAAGCAGCGGTGCTCGTGTAATGGCAAAATCCAGAAGTCATGGTAGTAGTAGGAGTAGTAACGGAAGTAGAAGTCGGTGGTTTGTTCTAGAGTGGACTAGTCACTTTTCACGGTGTGGGCAGTATTTCCACCAGGGATGTGGCGACAGACAAAATTTCTAATAGTTGGAAATTCAGAGGGCAAGTCATGAGTAGTTGGAAATTCCATCTTTCTGGATTTTAGAGCTTCTTTGGCGAATCTGATGTCTCCTTCGCTTACCAGGTTTACACAAACTGTTACTATTTACAACTACAGTGTACGCAATGTCGAGCTTTATAAGTATGCATGATGTCATTTGGTACGAGATTTCTATAATACGTTTACTTATCGCAATAAAAGAATCCTCGAAATGCACTTCTAGAAAACATTACATCATTTAAAATGGTTATCCTGAGTTAATTCCATCATTCACAGATACAAAATGATGAAACATCCAAAATTGGTCAATCATTCCTGCATAAGATCTAATTTAGTGTCAGGAAAGTTCTTAGCTTCAGCATTTGTTTAGCACCTTTTCAATTCCCAAACGAATACCAAATAATAATAACCTGATAATTCTATCATAAATGTTTTGTCATTTCAGTTACTAGAATCAATTTTATGGCCCCTGTCATGGCTTCATTTTCAAAATCATTCTCGGTAGTGAATTTCCAACTAGGGGAGGGACCCGGTCCCTCCCCAGTTGGAAATTCACTACCCTACACCCCCTCCCCCCCCCCCCCGATCGGAAACCTCTAGCCACGTCCCTGATTTCCACGGACGCAGTAATTGTACAATGCAAACACTAATTACACGCTTGGGATTACGACTAATACACTTGAGGCGATCAGTGTAGTTAACATACAATGTTTGATTTTCTTCTCAGAAAGAAGGTTCAACACACAACGTTGTCCCTGATCTGTCGTTGCGCTGAAATTTTGAAAACAATAAGACTAATGTGAAACATGATTCATAGGCGAAAGAGTATAATTTGTTTGTCCCACCTTGTGCATTGAAGGTAATTATTATTTATTATCTTTGTCATACAGCAAATGCAAAATGTGCCCGCATCGTGAATTCAGAAGAAAAATGGCTTTATTATTGTTTCAACAAATGTGTAGTATTTTACAGCCTGATGTTTTAACATCGTTGCCACCCTGAAATTGTACTCTTCTTTGGCTATGGGAGAATAAGACGTACTTGTGTGTGTAGATAAAGACTATCAATAGCTGTCAATTTCTTTTATTATTACTCATGGCTAAACTCCCACTCCCACCGACTACTCTTCCATTAACTTATGGCATTACTGATCAAAATCGCCTAACTAGAACCTCTCAATCAATCAGGTTCCATCTATCACATTAAGCCTCCCATAACATAGTTGTCTCTTTTTGCACTAGTATATTACGTTCCCCAAGGAAAATTACGAATTGTCGTCGCGAACCACGTAGCCAATAACGTTTCATGGGCTGTAGTGCTAGCTCTCTTGGTCGGCCATGTTATGACGTCTTCACCACGTTGATGCGTAATGTTTCTGCTCATGTTGAATCGGTTCTTTTCGTCGTTCATTTTCTTTATTGGAGGTTGCAATCTTTGTTTCAATGGTCACACGTGGGACAGAACATTGGAGAATCAATGTTGTTTCTACAACCAACCCGCTTGTAATAATTTCTGTCCTCGCTAGGTAGCCCTATTACTCTCTCCTTGCAGTTTTATCATTGGCTATCTCTCACTGTCCTGTGAACAGCTACCACCTAATGCCTTTGTCCAATGCTGGATGATCTCGGTATACTGCCGAAGGGCTTCTACCTCACATAACTCTCACCACTACACTCAGTATAATAGTATGTCCCCCTTGGCCATCTCAAGCAGCATTCACTACTGTCTCGTATAAATGCATATCTAGCATCTACCCCAAATGGTCCTACCCCTAAAAGTTCCTTTATGAATTGGGTGTGTTTGTGATTACAGCTAACGTACGTGAGACTCCTACACACTGACATGTCAAGATGTGCCTTCGTGCTAAAGAACAATGTGCGGAAAGGAAACGCAGCATATTGGAACGCGCTGGGTGAAAGAGATGTGCTTGTGTGCCTTTGCACAATCTCCCGCAAACACATGCAACACACGAGCAATTGGGAATACGATAGACTGTGGGTGCTAAAGGCAGACAAAATAAAAATAATATTAAAATTACCATAGGGTGCCGAATAGATGGAGGGGGTGGGGACTGTTCGGTGTGTGCGCGTCAGCAGTTTGGGTTTGGATGGGGTATGCATATAGCACGTTTCATGAAAATGTGATTAATTTGTCTCAAATCATCGCGTTCACAAAGTCTTTGTAAGACAAACAACAAAAAGGGCATACCTTATACAAAACAGAGACAATTTGGTAATGATAGAACTTAACCAGAATCTTCTCTACAAATCGTGCACCGCAGCTACAATTGAAATCCCTAGCAATAGCTAAAAGTCGTCCCCTGAGATCCAAGGTGTTCTATGCGCCAATAGGCACATAGAACACATTGGAACTCATGGGACGAAAAGGAAACACGGATTCCCCTCGCAAATTTGGTTGGCGATAAAATGTGTTCTTTTTGTTGATAGTTGTCAAATGAATTGCGGTGTGTCCTTCTAATAATTCTTTTTGTAGACATGAAGGCGTGTAATAAACACAGAAAGACACGAGCATGTGAATAGGTTAAACGATATGGCACTTGTGCTATCGCGGAAGGATGAAACTCGGGACCTGCGGCCTCTTGTTTTATCCTTCTGACTCGGAAATCGTGCCATATCAATTAACCCATTCACCCGCGCGTATTTCCTATTCAGAATAGGATGAAGCATGTAACTATAACAAAATGACGCAAGAAATATCAAAGCAAGAGTACATAAGGAAATTCTGCCATGTGTGGTATATAAAGTTGAGATTTGTTAGACGTGGGGTGTGCTAGCTCGAACCCAATAATTTGTTTCTAAGCAGGGCGCTTCTGTTGAGAATTCATTTGTCTTTCGATGTTTCTAGAATATATAATCAAGTTAAGTTTATGACTGTTGTAAGGCAGTCATCACTTCGCCTGTTTACCAATATGGAAGAGAAATGAAATTCCTAGAACACCATTAATGTTACTACATAGTTGGACATCTGACGTTATTTACCGCACAGTCCGTATTTCCAAACGTCTTGTGAACATTATGGAATTCCGGAGTTGTTATTAATAAAATACACTACTTCCGCTAAAAAATAAGGACTTATAACTTATCTCACAATATCACATTGTATTTGCATACTCCCCTTGTCAAAATATAGATAGAGGATGAGAGATGGACAACCGACTGACAGCTTTATCTGACGATTAATAGCGTTCAACTGGACTGAGTAAATTTTATCGAAGTGAAATATTTCCGTAACAAATTGCCTTCTGTGTAGAAATATTCAGCTCACCATACGGTCACAGCATCCATACAGTCGTTTGCGTTTGATAAGGCGCGGTTAAAACAAGACGTCCTGTCATGAAATAGCACGTTACTCTGCGCATTGATCTGTGTGTTATGACGATTGTAAGGCTATCAAATTTTGTGCAAAAGCACAAGCAATGATTCAGCCACGGGACCCCCAGGTTTAACCCAAAGTCCAAAGGCTGAAACATTGCCTGTGCTTGCTATCAGTTTGAATGCCATTCGATGGGGACATTTGGCGTAATTCCAATGCGAAATTATGTCAAGATAAGTGCATAGGTCGTTACAGGACTTCTATACTTAACTGCACTCATCCAGGGACATAACCAGTCTAAATGTAATGTGTGTATGGATGGGGGTAAAATATTCTTCTTCTACCAATGCAGAAAAATAGTTCCCCATTCATTTCAACTTGTGCTGTGTGAAGAGTGTGTTTCATCCAATTGGCGAAGTTCCAGTGCTTACCAGGGGATCACAATCGCTTCTCACGCCAAGTGAACAGTACGTGCAGTGTGTATTATCACTAAATCACCCGCGGAGTGCTGATTTCACCCAAGCAACAATTGCAAATTTGTTGCAAAGCATAACAAGCACAAGCAAAGTTCCATCCAATGGACCTCCGAGTTAAACCCGGAGGTCCATTGGCTGAAAAATTGCTTGTGTGTTTTGTCCATATGTACAGAATTTGAAAGTGATACTTTTGGTGATAACTCCACTCCGTGGGTGATTTTGTCACAAACAGTTTTATGGATTACAGACATTGATCAGGAATGTCCCCCAATCCCCCCCCCCCCTCCTACTCCTGGCTACACTGTTGATCACAAAAGAGTGTTTTGTCAAGGGACGGATAGAAAATTGTCTGCAATCGTTAAACAATACTATTCCGGTCCCCTGTATGGCAGGTTGTTGGCCATTCTGTGATCAGAGAGAGTCATAGCACCAAACGTTAGCAGTGAACACCGAGAAGTGATTGTCTGTCATTTTGAGCTACTTGCCTACTGCAAACCCGTCTAATTAACCCACTCAGCGAAATTTGATAGACGTATTAAGTCATCCGACAAAGTTGGAATGACTTATAGCGATCGTCAGTCCGTTCTTTAGTCAGCCAAAGTTTAGTGCACTCTAATGGGCACATACCTCTGAAAACAGGTTTAATAGAAGTTTCTAATTTCTGTCTCAGATTTGAGGTAACAACCTGGAGAGTTTTCAGCAGTTAAGACCGAACAATGGATGAAGTCGTGGTGGGGGTTGGGTCGCAAAGTAAATAATTTAAATGAGTCTAATTGTTCTAAATTTTATTATGTTGCAGGACTCTAAAAATTAGGAGAGCTGTTTTTAGAGCAATTTTTGGCTTTTCTGCGTCACCTGAAATATGGGGTCTATTTTGTACATTTCTCATGAAAAGGATTCATTTTCTAAAATGCACGACTACGTAATAATAATATATACTTTTATGTTTGATCTATTGAAGGAACCTGTCATATTTTCTAAGTTCAACCCTTGTTTAATACGAAAACTATTTTTTATTAACCCTTTACCTAAAATGAAAAGCAGACGACACGTTCCAACAAAATTCTTGAATAACTAATTTTTTTTTAATTTTTTGTCTCAAAAACATAGGTTATGACCCCTCATTGGAAGGAGCTCGAAATGAAAATTAATTGGCGATTTTTGTAAATAGCGCTGGACGGTTTTGGCCGTTACGTTGAGTAAAGGGTTAATGAACCTGTGATTGTCCACCGTTGAAATTCTCCGAACATCATATCCAAAAAGAGACGTCATGTCACGTGACCCAGTGGCGCCATGTTGTGTTGTCATGGTAACCCGCGTGAGCGGCCATCTTTTGACGTCATCCCCATAATGATGCGTGATATGAGTGCACATGTGCAGCGCGTGTTGGTAGGGTGATACGTGTTTCCGTCGTCTATTTTGTATACTGGAGGCCGCCATCTTGGTTTCTATGGTAGCACGTGGTTGCTATGGACCTAAACCCTTCTTATATGATAGGGGTATGTTCGGGCTGGGGAGGGGTGTTCGATTGAACTGGAGTAATTTTCGGTCTCGCAGAATTACCACAAGCAACCCGATAATCCCTCCAAATCACCAAAATCCACTTTATTTAGTACAGATTTCTCCCAGAATCCTGTTTAGGACCGCCATACCATAGATTTTAATAGTAGCACGTAGTGCTATAGGATAGAAGGGGTACCGGGGTTAAGTTCGATTGAACTAGAGTACATCTAATGGCTCCATTAGACCCGACAATTGTCTAGTTGGCTCTGATTTCCCAATAAATTCTCGGTTTCTACCCATGTATCTACAAGCTATGTTATACCTTCTTTGTTCTACTTATTCTGACGCCCCTAAATGTGTTTATGTTCTATTGTACACATTACAAGTAACGCATAGCCACATGCTGGATGTGCCGATATGTGCTTATGTGAAAAGTCACAATATGACACATTATGCACTAGTATATAGGCACATACGGCCAAAAAGGGATTCTGTAGCCACAGACATATCCTAAAAAGGGATTCTATAGAGATTCCGAAAAAAAGGGATTCCATAAGTGGGATTCCGTCTTACGTCGAGTGACTCGCACATACTGCTCGAACGACTCGAAGCCCATCGAGCAAATGAGCTATCGAGCAATTGCTAGCTCGACTGACTCGTACTTACGACTCTTAGCCTCATTTTAGAAAAAAAGGCATTCTGTAGTCACAGGCGATTCCCAAAAGGGATTCCACAAATGGGAATCTAGAAAAGGATTCCATAAGTGGCATTCCGTCTTACGTCGAGTAACTCGCACATACTGCTCGAACGACTCGAAGCCCATCGAGCAAATGAGCTATCGAGCAATCGCTCGTTCGAGTGACTCGCACATACGACTCTTAGCCTCATTTCAGAAAAAGGGGTGCCGATGGCCATATGTTTTCGAAAAAGGGAGTCCATAAATGGGAGTCCGAAAAAGGGGATTCCATAAGTGGGATTCCATCTTACGTCGAGTGACTCGACCATACTGCTCGAACGTCTCGAAGCCCATTGAGCAAGTGAGCTATCGAGCAAATGCTCGTTCGAGTGACTCGCGCATACGACTCTTCGACTCATTTCAGAAAAAAGGATTCCATAGCCACAGACGTTTTCCAAAAAGAGATTCTTAAAAAGAGATTCCGTAAAATAGGATTCTTATCCGATTCTGTAAAATTTGGATTCCGTGTTTTAACATCAAAGCTAACACCAACATGATATTACAAAAGGTTGACAAGGTTTGCTGACGAGCCTCGCATATTTGGATTACTAATTTTCTATATAACTTTGTCTGGTATTCTCGTTCTGGCTGGCGCCATCGCGTTTTCCTTGTTTCTTGCATTTGATGAATGTGCTGTACACGACCAGTCTTCCTCTTGCTCTGGCACCTTACGGTATTTAATGTTCAGGATTGGAACGAGCCAGATGGGTCTAACCCAACAGGGTCCTTCCACCATACACACCATTTGCAAATGCAATAGTTGATCTATTTTAAAAGAAAACAATAATGCCATTTCATGATGTTGCATTACAATTTTATTTTATTTTTTTCCTTTTTCACTCTAGACATTCCTTCCTTTTCTTTCTGTACTTTTTTCTTCTACATACCTGTTCCCAGTTATCCACCTCTTCCTCTCTTTCTCCCTGACTTTGGGGAAGGCTGGAAGACAACCAATCTGGCTATGCCTCTCCCTGCTGGTACACTTTAGTAAACTTGTTAGTCTCAAACTTATTGGTTTGAAATCTGTATTGTTATTTGTGCATTTTATGTATTTGTATTATTTATTGGTGTTTAAGGTCATATATTTCTGCATAATGGCTAATCATGACCACGACAGTTTTACGGGTGGAACAAGACGGAGTACCCGGAGAAAACCACCGAGCAACGGCGAGCAACTGTCAGCTCCCGAACATACTAACTCCACACAAGCAGGGTTAGCTTTGGTTGAAGACAGGTGCACCATCGACGTGCAGTACGCCTTAGTGCACAACGTCACCGTGCCCCCACGTGGGCAATGTGAGTGAAGTGTCTTGCCTAAGGACACAACGCGGTTGCCCCAAGATGGATTCGAACCGAGGACCTCTCGGCTTGCAGCCTGTACCTCTACCTACTGAGCCACCGCACCTTCTTGCATTTTATGTAAATTGTGTTTTATTTTCTGTTAACTTGTGAATAAAAATATATCAAATATATATAATTTTCTCCCAATAAATTTGGACGTTTGACTATTATTTGCTGTAGAAACCCATTTAAAAATAAGAAAACGGTGATTTCACCATCTTTTGGTGTTCTGTAACTTTTTTCTGCTTATTATATAAACAGTGTAAGCATCGTGACATACAATACAAACACTTGCATTAACCCTTTCAACATTAGTACCCTGGAAGGTATCATTTCAGTCAATACCCGAAATGGGCGGAACAATACAGGTTTGTTGGGAGTTTCAGTCATAATTTAATCCAACAGCTCAACACCGAGCTGTTGGATCAAATTATTACAGAGCCTCGCTCCGGATGTTTTGCTTTTTATATCGTCTGCTCGTCCACTGCCAATTTTTTTAAAGGCAGAAATTTATTCTTGAAAGTGTTAATATAAAACTGGAGGAAGTGAGATTTGCTAATTGTTAGTTTGGGGACGGGGAGGTGTTTAACTAGTAAATACTCTCAATGGCGGATTATCTGTGAACTCCTCGTTGTTTTAATTAGTTTGCCTTTGGTGTCACCTTTCCGTTTGTTACTTTTAATAAACGAAAACAACTTGGCGTTGTCAGATGTGTTTTTCCACATTTACTTGCTTTTTCGTTCGATCTTCCTTGCTCGTCTAATAATTTCAAGTATACAGTCAATTTTCATTGGATGGATACCAGGGAAGGATATAAGGAAGAAGAAATGTATTGCCAAAATTGTGGAGGTAACACTCGGCACCGATCAATTGGTGCATTGAAAAAGGCAGAGACAAAATATACCCTGGTCAGTTCTTTTATTAAAGCAAAAGACCGCTGGCAAGTGCCTGTGGAAATAATCCATTCTCTGTTCTTGGAAGTCATTTTGAATCAATGTTCTATTGTCCGAACTATTTTTAGCTGACGGCAGGAGATTCTTTCAATGCCGAAATTTATGTGTATTTAGATTCCATCGGTATGATACCGATACGAAAAGATCACAAGGCTCCATTCTAAATCTATTTTGAAAAAGTTTTCCCTGTCATTGAATTACATCTTTCCAATGACCAACGTACTTGATCTGGAGTGTCTTCGCCGTCACAGAAACAAAAGTCATACAGAATATTTTGTGTAAGGCTTTGTGTAGTTCGTCTAGTGCACGTTGAAGTTGCTGCAAACCTTTGTAACATTTCAAATACCTGAGTCATCGCTTTCGCTGCAAACACTGAAATGAACTTTGATAAATATATTTAAAAACTTTTACTGACGTCATACATTGTTATTCATTGGTATATAGTTTGACTCTCTCGTGCTTAATAGTTGGATAGTTGTATATCCAACAGCTAACTGTTCGATATTTTATATCTACTGGACTACCCAACAACACGAAGTTTTTAAGTAGGATAAATTTATTTATTTATTGGTGTTTAAGGTCACATATTTCTGCACAATGGCTAATCATGACCGCGACAGTTTTACGGGCGGAGGAAGTCGGAGTACCCGGAGAGAACCACCGCGCAACGACGAGTGGATGCCAGCTCCCAAACATCGTAACTCCTCACTGCAGCACAGGCAGGGTTAGATTGTTTAAAGATATGCGCACCATCGACGTTCAGTATGCCTTAGTACACGGTGCCATCGTGCCGCCATGCGGACACTCGGGGTTAAGTGCCTTTCCCAATGACACAACGCAGGGGACCGACTCAATTGCTCAGACGGTCACCCATCCGAGGACTAACCGGGCTCGACGTTGCTTAACTTCGGTGATCTGACGAGAACCGGTTACCTCAACGCCACCGCGCCTCGGTTGTTCTAGTGTTTGTGCCAGTAGTGTAGAAGAATTAGAGTGTTCAATACTTTCTGGTGTAGTAGTAATTGGTGTGCTGGCCATAGTGATTGTTTATGCCTATGCCTGTTTGTTATTAAAGTTGTTAGTATTGTTGTTGTTGTACTTGGGAATGTTGGGGTGAGAGTTGTTTTTGTACTTGCTTTGGTGCTGCACAGTACAGTCACCGTGGGCTGGGTCGTAATTCAATCGTGGGCAGTAATGCCCACGCATGCGTTTACCAGGGTAATAAAAATCCTCATCAGTAAAATTTTAATTAATGACGCACCGGGTTGTACCCCGATGCTTCATTAATTAAATTTTGGCTGATTATTCCTATAACTAGTGTTTGGAATCCGATATTATTGCATCCGTGGAAATATTGCCCACCCGTGGAAAGTGACCAGTCCACAGCGACCGCACTGTGGAAATTAGCGTAGTAGTTGTTGGTGTTGTCGTAGTTGGTGTAGTAGTTGTTGGCATAATAGTTGTGGTTCTTGTAGTTGTAGTTGTAGTTGTAGTGGTAGATATAGTAGTGGTTAGAGTTGTAGTGGTGGTAGTTGGAGTACCAGTACCCAGAATTTCCCAAATCACTATCGTCACGTAGGCTTCGGTCTAGGAGCTAGGAGCTTTTGCGACAATTAAATCTACGTTCTAGGCGCGTATAAATGTTATGTATCATATAGGGGGTGTGAATCATTAAGGCTCTTGGTTCATTCCTGTCTTATCAATTCCTCTTTGATCAGATACTCAGATATAGTACTTACTTAAAATAATATTTTGTTAGAAACACCAACACAAATTTATAAACAACAGAACATGGAAACAATCCAAACCACACAGAGATATTTCGCTTAGGGATTGTTAAAATTATAAATATAGTTCAGAAAAGGTCCTGCTCAATTGAAATAAGGCACCGTTATACCTGAATTGGTATTTTGGTCAGTTTTCAGGGAATAAGTCGAGTCAATTGAATTAAGGCTCCATTTTATTTGAATTGGTGAGATTTCATGAAAAATGCCATGTCAATTGAAAAAAGTACGATTATGGTTGAATTGGAATTATTCGAATACACGTCATAGCAATCAACTTGTATTAATCCATTGGTGACTCATTGGATAGTTTAACCGGATGATAACCCTCAGATAATACGGTTGACACTCACGATGCCGAAGGCGACCATTGTCATCTATTTTATGATGATTATTTGTACGTTCTGGTATGCGCAGATCTAACCTACCATCTGATTAATTGTTGGAAAGGGCTCAGAGAGCCCTTTCCAACAATTATTTAGATGATAGAGTTTCAAGTATATCATACATTTTATTAATTTTCCTCGCACACAGGCGTACTTAGAGGTTCACCATATATGGCTAAACTGGGCGTGGCAGTTAAAGGGTTAAAAAACAATCATAAGAAAAAATTAGAGAAATAATATGTAGCTCGCCTGAAGAACTAGTGATTTAGTTTTAACAGTATTTATTTTAAGAGTACAAAATCGTATAACAAAAAAAGTAAATTCTTACAAACATTGATGTGGATTCGGCAGGAAGCTATAAGCTTATACAAGCCATTTAGATCCAGAACAAGATTACAAAGAGTTACCAATGCCAGTGGCAGGTATGAGTGACTCAAATCTCTAGTTCGCCCGAGGGCCCCGCCTCCCGTACATCAGATTAACCCCTTATCAACGCGGATAGAATACGGCAGTTGCACAAAAGACGTCTTGAACCTTTAGGCATCTTTATTTTCTGTTCCAAAAACGCAGCTCTTGACCCCACCCCCACCCCACCCCACCCCCACCCCCACACCCCCATTTGAGCGAGCTCAACGAGATCACTCAAGCGGAGGGCCACGAGCCATGTTTCCGAGTCCAAAATTGGAAAGATAATAAAATATGAATGGGAGGTTTTGTTAATAAGACCACCCGATCTTGGCCATCCCGGGAAGTAGAGGCGGGGACCAAAGGGTAACGATATGTAAGAATGTTAAGAGTACATGGTGAACAAAATAAGAACGATATAAAAAGAAACAAATCTCGGCCAGCTTGAATACATGGTGCATTAATTACACACGAGAAAAAAAGTAAGTAAGTAGGTAATTTCATTCAATTCGTAGTTGAAGATTGTGAATACAGTCTGTGAATACAGTCCAGGTTGCGTTGAGCTGCAAGAAAAGTTGATTTAGCACCTCTAGATCTCTGAACGGACCCAATTTCCTTGTCCATACGTATGATAGACTGAGGATGACGTCGAATCTGCGACTGACTGATAAAAATAAAATCTAACTTGAAAAATGTGTAAAATGACGAATTATCAAAAAATAATGTAACGATTGACCAACTCACTCCAAGTGTTAAGTTGGTCAAACAGGAATTGAAACGATTAGCTAACTCACTCTATGTAACATGTTGGTCAAACAGGGATTGGGCAAAGGGCATTGGTCAAATAACAGTTGCCCAAACAAGAATTGGTCAAACGGGAATTGGTCAAATGGGAAACCAGGCTCTTCCACGTCACCAGACTACAGGCCAGAACAATCGAATTGTATGGAAATAGCATGACAGCCGCGGTGCGGTGCACTATACGACTGTAGACAGGTCAATGGATGTCCCAGGGCTAAAATGGACAAAATGGGTACAAACCGCCCATATTATGCAACCATACTAGACAATCTAGCGTACCCCACATCACCATATGATACACCCTATGATCTACTATTTCGTATTGCACCATAGAACCAGAGGCTAGTAAAAGGCGTGAGGTGAGAGGTAGCACCAAAGACTTACACTTCACCAACAGCGACCAATACTACAAAACTTTTACAATCGTATTTTCCTGAGTTGCATTTATTTTCTGCACGTGACTATAAATGACGGAGATGAATCATTAGCATTTTAAAAGATATGGCAATTTGCCAACTGGCAAATTGCCACATCTTTGAAAATTCTAATAGTTAATTTCGATTAGTTATTTCCATAAATAGAAAATACAATTTTAAAAAAATACACTTTAAAGGCTTAATAGTATTGGTCCCAGGTGTTCATACCACCCATACTCTACTTCCATTCCAGACAATCACACACTCCAAATAATATCACATCACTACGAATTGCATACTACTCCTAGCAACAACTCAGTAGTATAAGGCATCAAGTGGGCGAGTTGTACTAATGGCTAACGAGTTTTTGATGCGTATGACATAAGTATTGTCTTACAAGACCTGTTGATTTTTATGAAAAAAAATCGGTGACATTTTTGTTATTACAAAACCTGTCGATTTTTATTACGAATCTCGTGACCTCGGTTTATAACAAAATCTGACCATTTTATTACAATATTCGTGAGATATAACAGAACCCGACGCTTTTTATTACAAAAGTGGAAGCAACGGCAACGGTCGTCAGTTATTAGAAAAAGTGGACGTAACAAACGGGTCTGATTATTTTTGTTTATTTTTTTTTAAAACAGTAATTTTATTTCCTTCAAAGTAGAAATTGGGTTTGGAGATCAGGCTGAGCCTATATAAACGCCTCTCCTACAGATATAATCGTATCTAATATACAGAATAGAAACAGTGGAATGAGTGCAAGTGCAATAGGGAGTGAAGTTAAGGTCCGATTATCTAACCTCCTCCATTATACAGAAATAAGTGACCTTAAACACCACTATATTCATAAATAAATTTAACCTCAGGTCATGATGCGAGAAAAAAATAACATCGACAAAACATCTTCATGCTCTTAAATAAAGGGGATATACAGTACGTGGAGAGTGTATTATGACTAAATCATCCGCAGAGTGGAGATTACACCCGAGCAATAATTGCAAATTTGTTGCAAAGCATAACCAGCACCAGCAAAGTTTCAGCCAGTGGACCTCCGGGTTAAACCCGGAGGCCCATTGGCTGAAACATTGCTTGTGTTTTTTGTCGATATATACAAAATTTGAAAGTTATAGCTTGGGTAATAACTCCACTCCGCGGGTGATTTAGTTACAATCCACTCTCCACGTACTGTATGTAGGTTGGAATTTATCTTTGCTGTTCCCCGTTATCCCTTTGGGAATTTCACTCTCTTGGTGTCCTGTGCATATAAGCCTGCCACCATTGCGTATTTCTCAAAATTAGACTTTAGATCTCTTTTCTGGAGCCCTGATATTACATAAGCAGGCAGAGAATTTTGCCCAGACCGAGTCGCGATCTGGTCGAAATGCTCTGTCCGCTTTCCTTCCCACAACACAAGTATTTCACCGGTCAAAAAAGAAAATAAAATATTAAATCTCCGATGTTGATTTTTCATGATTCGGTCTTGATTTTGCCGTTTTTTGTTTAAATCTCGACCCACTGGGGTACTTGTGTTGTGACCTGAGAATCAATGATATAAAACTTTTACAATTGTATTTTCTCGAATTGTATTTTCTACAAGTGAATGTAAATGATGGAAATGAATCATTAGCATTTTAAATGATATTGCCACATCTTTGAAAATGTTAATGGTTCATTTCACTTAGTTATTTCCATAAATGGAAAATACAATTCTGAAAAATACCACTGTAAACGTTTTATAGTATTGACCTGAAAAATACAACTGTAAACGTTTTATAGTATTGACCCCTAGTTGCGATCTGATCGAGACAGATGCTATATTTTTCGATCGCGGGTATGTACAGTTAAAACTAGAAGTCCTGTCATGAAATGCGCGCAAATACCAAGTCGATCTGCGCGTTAATCTACGCGTTATGACTATAGTAAGACTATCAAATTCTGTACTTATGGCCTGTGCACAAGCCATGTTTCAGCCAATGGACCTCCGGGTAACCCGGAGGTCCATTGGCCGAAACATTGCCTGTGATTGCTATGAGTAACCAGGAGAACCTGTCGTGCTTTGGATGCCATTCGATATGGCAATTGCGCGCAATTGCTACGCGCAATTAAGCCTAGATAAGCGCACAGTTCGTGACAGGACTTTTAGTTTTAACTGTAGATCATGTCTAAGTTGAAACTTCTGGATATATTTCAACTTTTCCCTTTAGCAGTTATTCAATTTCAAAGTAAAATAAATTCCGCTCTAAACCACAAACTTTTAAATCGTAATTTAACAAATAGGAAAGATGCGGTCGCCGTGACAGATGCTGCAATATGGATATCTTCACAGTATATACATTATAATTCACTCTCAGCCAGGGGTTACAAATTACTCAGCTTTTCCAATACTTGATTCTTCGTACCCCAGCAGTCTTCTATCGATGAGTTTCAGAACGTTGTTATCCGCTCTACGTCAGGCCGGAAAACACTTAAGTTTTTCTATCAACTCGCTGTTTAGATTTCTGAAAGAGAAGCAGTAAGTTGAACGCTGCGGTTTCGAACAGTGGCGATCAGTAAAATGGATCTCACATTGTGACAGGAAAATCAAAACGAAAGAAGGTTGGAATTACATTGGATACAGACCATGAAAAGACGAGTCTTTTACTTCGTTCATACGATTTGAAATAAAAGTCATCAGTGATTAGACATTTCGCATAACTTTGCGGGTTTCTTCGGACAAGAACGCACCTGCGATTCTCAAAATGCTCAACATAGTTTAATCTACCTCTGAAATAATTACTATAATATCCAGGCAGCACCACTAAACAGTTTGATTACATAATTGTTTTATTTAATATTAATGAATCATTTTTCTACTTATAACAGACCAAATGGATAACATGTCGTCCACAACCATGGACATAGTACTCTCCAATATACGAAATGAAAGTTCTGCAATATCCGCGAACGGGACAGCGAGAACGAATGGAAGTTTTACCAAAAGTGTTGACTTGGAATGGAATATTGCCGGTCCTCTTTATTGCTTAATATTTTTTCTGTCTGTGATTGGAAATGGATTAGTCATTCTTACATTAATCCAGAATAAACGAATGCGAACTGTTACTAACGTTTTTTTACTTAATTTAGCAATTAGTGATTTGTTATTGGCAGTCTTCTGTATGCCATTCACGTTGATTCCAATGGCGCTGAGGAATTTTATTTTTGGAGAGTTTATGTGTGTTTCAATCCGGTATTTTCAAGGTAAGTTGTAGTTTTATTTTAGTCTCAAATGCAAAGCCATGCAGTACGTCTGGAATGGATTACAAATTATACACTCAAGGAGTGAACTTTTCACAACTGCATTAAATCTAAAAAAATTAAGGAAAGGTAAAGTAAGGACAAGCGAGGTTTCAGCTAATGGACTCGGTGTTGAACCAGCTGAACCCTACGCCCGATTACTGAAACGTTGTTTGAAATCCATATACTATGACGAATATTATATGCTGCTACCAAGATATTCGAATACAGCAAGTTTAGCACAGTTTGCATCAAGCAAGAAAATAAGCAGACTGTCATCTGCAAAATGAGGTTCCCAGAGGATGAATTTGGTGATGCTACCCTGCATAGCAGGGTAGGATCACTAAATTTACCCTCTGTGAACCTCAGTCGAATCATGGTCTCAGAAAGAGGTCCACAGAGGATAAATTGGCCCACTATATGGATAGCATTCGCCCTCTGGGGACCTCATCCTGCAAATGACAAATTGCTTATTTTCTGGTTTGGTTTGCATACATTTTAGAGTGACGAAAATTTTGGTAGTGGATGAGTTGTCTCCAAAAGCAATAGTAAATCGGAAATGAGGATTGGTAATAATTGAATCCTATAGCCTACGGCCTGAAACTGCAGTATTCCAGACGGGTGGATATAAGAATAACCGATTTAATTTAATTTAAAGGATAGACTGGTGGTTCCAGGCCTTAATATCAATGTATTCCTCAGAGAATTAGACTGGCGGCTTGTAGAGATGGGAAATCGACTAAAAAAACAGAACCGATACGATATCATGCGGATACCAGGTCTCGCATTTTCAGGAGAGCGATTTATTCGCTCGCCTTAAAAAAAATTGAGGAGAGCGAAAAATAGTCCTCCTAGCCTTAGAAAATAATAATTATCACAACAGCCTGTTCCTAAAACCCACAGGTTTTCAGATCTCTGCTATGTTAGTGGTCTCTGAAAGATGGACAGACTGCCCTTCCAAGCCCGGAGGTGTGGGAGGGGCAGTGTAGCCGTCGCACAGAGACTACCTTGTTAGCAGCACCAAATAAAATGTACAGAGCCCACTAGGCAGAATTCATTAATACCACAACTTCATTTTGCCACTTTTAGCTTTTGTAAGCTTCAGGAGAGCTAATCGCTCCCCTAGGCTATGTGAGGAGAGCGATTTTAGCCCTCCTGCATTTTTAAGAATGCCAGGGGCCTGGGATACTGAAAACCCAACCGAACCAACCGTTGAATAGCGGAACCGTGCGAATTTTTAAATTTTCCTACATTTACTGTTTATAAATCCCAGTTGAGGCTTGATAACAGTTGAAAGGTTCCTTTTCTTATAAGAAGTGACTGATCTACTGTCCAGTTTTGAAAACACTCGATGGATTGGGCAACTTTCCTGAATTTCCACAAGACTGCAACATGAATATGCCCAATTGCTTAGCAGTAATTTCTTGGCAAGTCTTGGCTACATTATCAGGCAGCCAAGACCTGACTAGAAATCGCTGCCCAGGTGTTAAGTCTATTGTCAACAGGACATCCAAAATATGACAATGTCAGGGCACATGCTTTGAGATCGCAAAAGCCTGAAATAGGTCTTTAAACATTAAGGTGCGTTTAAAATAAGCCACAAACTTACTGTAGATATGATTTGTGGTCATAAAAGAATGCCACCGCTGAACTCATTGGCAGTGTCTTTTATAGCGTTGTGGTAGAATGATACTACAACAACTTATTCTGTTTTTCCTCATGTGAATTCCTCTTTGGTACTATCAGCAAATCTCGGTCAAGTTAGATACCGAATACTAAACCGATACCGAGGTATATCCCCTAAAAATACCGAAACCGATACTGAACTCAAACTTCCAATACCTCCCATCTCTGATGGCTTGAGAGATTGTGTGCCCTGTGATATTATGTCACTGATCGTCAGTATTTGGAAGATTCGTCCACTTATTAGTATGTTGTAATGCATAGGAGGAAATTACCCCAAAATATCATAATCATTCATTCATTGTGTCTTGAAAATCTCGGTGGGTTAAATATCATAACACTGATCGGACGTTTGCAAGATACAATGCAGATATACAATAGTTCACGACTCGGACTTGTGTACGATTTGTATCCTTGAGTGGGGTGCGCGGAGGATTACTTCACGAGGAGTTAGCCGAGTAGAATAATGCGCACGGCCCCGGGGGGACCAAAAATTTGCAAGACGTGACGTGGGGGTGAGTGGGTCTCTTGAGTGCGCCAAAAATGTGCATTTTCAACTTGTGCAATTTTTTGAATTTTTTAAAAATATATCAATATATCAGCTAATATATACCATCATTGGTGTTTCAAACCTTAAAGATGATGTTGTACATCACACTCTTAACATAAATACAACATCAGGAGGCTTTATATGTGAGAATATTGGGCTTAATCTGGGAAAATGACACACGTTAGTAGGGGGTGGGTGTCTTGTTCGAAATGTAGAAAATGTGCAGACAATATTTGGGGAAAATTCTCTCTGATGCACTAAATTCAACCCAAGTTATTTATTTATAAATAGAATTTGTATGAATAGAAGAGGAAAATAGCAAACACCTGAGAATACTGACAGAACAATTCAAATAAAAATTTGTTCCCGTATATGTACACCTGCTCTGGCCAAGCCTGATAATGAACAGCTTGTCATTTGTAGACTGGGACCCACAGCAGCCCACAGAGGTTTAAATTGGTGGTACCAGTTTAAGAACATTATGAACCCCCCCCCCCCCCCCCCCCTAAAGACAGCTGTGCCTACTAAGTTTATAAGTTTATTTTGGATTTTAATGGGAGAGTGGGGGTGGGTGTCTGAGAACGGTAGTAGAAAATTTGCACGTAGAGGTGGGTGGGTGTAAAAAGGAGCTGAATAAAAAATAGGACGTCTCGTCTTGCAAATTTTTAGTGCCCCCCCCGCCCCCCCCCCACCCCCGGCGGTCCACTAGAGAATAAAATCGTACTTCAATCCAAGCAGTGAACTTTTGTATTTATTTTATTTTCTCCTTATTTGTTTTCCCAAAACAACCCTTTATAATTGATTCAACTCAACCGATTTGCAACCAATAAAAAAATAATCCGTCATAGCTGGGAGTGGAATATGATGCCGAGAGTGGAATAGCATTCTTTCGGCTTGTGGAAGTGGGAAGGCGATTTGTTTAGGTGGAAATTTAACTTTCATTCTGCGTATGTTTGTAGTGCTCCGCTCCAGTGGAGTGCCGTGTTGAGCCTTGACAACACACCAGCCAGAGTTTAATTCTCCTCTGCCTGGCAAATGAAAAATAAGCATTGAAGAATTATTCAAGATCTGAACCTACGTTAAACCGACAATACGGGAGCACGGTGGCTCGGTATTTAGAGCATTCAGTTTTAACCCTTTACACAACGCAGTTGATATCAAAATTTATTATTTTAAATATCAGTGTTTTAAATTTTTCAAACAATTTCAACAAAACCATATTATGTGACCCCTCGTTGGAACGAGGTTTTGTTGAAATGTTTTGAAAAATAATATTTTTTCAACTGCTGAATTTGCATATTACGCGGGCGGATACGGGCGATTCGTTAGGTAAAGGGATAAACTGAAAGGCCCATGGCTCGATCCAGACCAGCGGTAACTGCGTTGCATCCACGGGCAAGGCTCGTAATCTCGATTAATCGTGCGAGGACATGGTGACTCCGTGCACTAAGGCGCACTGCACGTCGATGGTGCGCCTGCCTTTAACCAATGTTGGTAAGGAGTTATTTCGTTGAGGAGTCTGATAGTTGCTCGCCGCTATTCGGTGGTTCTCTCCGGGTACACCGGTTTTCTCCACCCGCAAAACAATCCAACATGAGGTGACCCTGGCTGTCAAAACTGTGGTTAAAGCCCCAATAAATAAATAAATAAATAAATAAATAAATAAATAAATAAATAAATAAATAAATAATACCAAGTTCCTCAGAACACTGGAGCGTCAGTCGCAGAGGTTATTAAATCGCATGATCTAAACCTTTTTTCAACCGTTAAATTCACACCTTAACCCTTTTACCCAATCCACAGGATATCAAAATTTATCATTTGAATTACTGATTTTTAACTTTTTCTCAAAACAATTCGACAAAACCATATCATGTGACTACTCATTGAAACGTGCTCGTCGAGCTCGTTCCAATGAGGTGTCACATGATATGGTTTTGTTGAATTTTTTTCAAAATATATTTTCTCATCTCTTTAATTTGAATATTACGCGAGCGGATGCGGCCGATTCGATGGGTAATTAAAGCAGTAATGCAAGATCACCCAATAACCACTCGGAAGACTTCCCATGGGTACACATTTGTAATCTTGTGCGTAAATTGAAAGTAGTTCCTCTGGTCCTATGGTCCTCTGCTTTCATGGAAACAAAATATATCATTGAAACGTTCTATCAATAACACTTTATTAGTGAATGCCTCCAAATTTCTATTTTAGCGGATGTTCTTCCAAAACCCCATTGTTTTCAAAAATATAATTCGAGGCAGTATTTGAATTTTTACTTCTCCATCCATGTGGACATCTTTTGTTGGTTTTGGATCGAATGATAAAAATAATCTTCACCTCCTCCCCAGCTAAAATTGAAGTTTACGGAACCCGCTGACTAACTTAGGTCTGAACTTTGTCAGAAGCTCGGTCCAGTTGGTTGAACTTGTATCGTAAATGTTATTAGAAACTGGGTGCACGAAAGGCAAACTCAGCATTGCTTACATTTCTGTTCTATACTTCAGTTGACAGGACTTTTTGTGGCCCCAGCTCATGCACATTGGGTGGAAAAGTCCAGCTCACTACAATTGGGTGGAAAAGTAAAACGTACCTTCTCGATTCCGATTAATCTGGAAATTTAGAAATAAAAATTACAACGAAATGATGCCCCCCCCCCCCCCCCCCATCCATCCCCCGCCCCCTCACACACGCACATTCTTTGGGGATCAGGACATCTCATATTTCAGTTTGAATCGAATCTCGAATCCATTCATGAAAAGGACTTCGAATCGCGTCGAGTCTAAAATTTCATGTTGTAGACATTACACCTTCCCACAGCCGTGGTATACAGCAAATATTATATTTTATCATATGACTCGTCCGTATTGTTCACTTTAAAACATTTGATATTTTGTTTTCATATTAATCAGTGATAAATAAAGCCTTCCGTCAATTTCATTGGTCAATTTCAAAACTAGACAATTTGATTGGCTGTGCAAAATAAAACTGGGCCACATTTTCATAATTTGCATAATTAGAGGTGGGAGTCTTCATTGGTCAATTTCAAAATTGGACAATTTGATTGGCTAAACGAAATACAACTGGGTGACATTTGCATAATTTCAGTAGGGATAATTTACGTTTTCTGTCCTATTTAGGGTGAGTTATATTATATTAATCTTCTACCTACAAGAAAAACGCCATTCATTTTTTTTATATTTTCCCTTCTTGCTTCCAAAACATAGGTTATGACACCTCATTAGAACGAGCTCGACGAGCTCGTTCCAATGAGGGGTCATAACCTATGTTTTGGAAGCAAAAAATGAATTTTTTTAGTAAAACGAGGATGTTTTTTCCAAGTGCCGTCTGTAACTCAAGTTAGGTGATGGGTTAAAAAGTCATACTAATTGGCTAATTTTTACGCTTGTGTCATATGATAAATAGAATATGAAATGAGTGTTTTTCTCATATAATATTTATGAAAGTCGTCCGAATTTTCCGTTTGCGCTCGCCAGAGGCTCGTCAAAACGGAAAATTCTTAGACTCGTTTCATAAATATTATATGAGAAACACACTCATTCCATATCCTCCATATCTCCATTCAGCTACTTTATTCAGTTTCAACTGGTCTGTTGGGCAAATCAGTCAAAAAGCCGAATATTTCACAGACGAATTCAAATTAGTTTCGGAAGCGGAAACTTCCTGAACTAATGTATCTATAGGACTCCTGTACACGAGAGACCTAGGACCAATACTGTAAAACTTTTACAATTGTATTTTTCCAAATTGTATTTTCTACTCATGTATATAAATGACTGATATTGATCATTAGTTTTTTAAGCCTTTACCTAACATGAAAAGCAAACGACACTTGCAACAAAAATTCTTGAATAACTATTTTTTTTATTTTATGTCTCAAAAACATAGGTTATGACCACTCATTGGAACGAGCTCGATGAGCTCGTTCCAACGAGGGGTCATAACCTATGTTTTTGAGAGAAAAACTGAAATAATAATGAAAATTAATTGGCTATTTTTGAGAATAGCATTGGCCGGTTTTGGCCGTTACGTTGGGTAAAGGGTTAAAAGACGTCGCAATTTACCGGCAGGTAAATTGCCAGGTCCTTTCAAACGCTAATGATCTCTTTCACCTCTTAATTTACCATAGACAGAGTCACGAAAATACAATTGTAAACGTTTTATAATATTGGCCCCTGATGAATAGATCAAGAGGAAACAATTGGTAGGATTTTTAGGACATCTCAACGAAATTTCAGAATCAGCTCTATTCGCATCAATGGGACGTTTTCGACTTTCGGAGCTTCACGGTGCTTTCTTTAGCGCCCAACACGGCTTTCAATTCTGTCCATTACTGCCACAGTTTTGCTCTAGTAAAAACCGTAATATTTACTTTATTGCATGTTCTAAACACATTACAACTTCCTTTACGTCATCTAAGAGCTTGCCCAACCAGACCTACTTGGGTTCAGATCCATCCATGTAGATCTTTCTGGAGAAGGGTCTCACAAAGACTTTAGTATTGTAGAATTAACCCCTTATCTATGGTAACGCGGGCGTGGTGCTTTGGTGGTTACGGCTTTGGAATTTAAACTGAAAGGTCCACGGTTCGATCCCCATGTCACCTCGTGTCGGGCGGTTTTATGGGTGGAGGAAGCCGGAGTACCAGAACAGAACAGCCGAGCAGCGACGAGTAACTTTCAGACTCCCCAACGTACCAACTCCGCTCAAGCAAGGTTAGCATTTGTTGAAGACAAGTACGTCATCGACGTGCAGTACGGCTTAATGCACAGTGCCATCGTGCTCCCCACGTCGGCAATCGGAATAAAGTGCCTTGTCCAAGGACAAGACGTAGTTACCCCTGGTGGGCCTTTCACGTCCAATGACGTAACCACTGAGCCACCGCGATCCCATGAGATTCTGTGGGTGTGAAATTAGTTTATTCAACATTGTTCCAATGAAATAGTTTGTTAAGGTATAGTAGACTTTGGAGAAGTGCATTGTTGGTCAGAGTAAGAAGGTATTCCTTGACCACATAACCGCAGTCATACAACATCTCTAAGTATACATGATACTCCACAATGTGGGTCGGTGTAAGGAAAACATCGACGTACGACTTTGTTCTCGTTTCTTTCTTTGAGAGGTTTTAAATAAACGTGATGAACGGCTTATTGTGGGGCGGGAGGGGGGGGGAGGTACATATGAAATAAAACTTACAATTCATCCACTGCAATATTACAGAGATGCAATACGTGTAGTGGAGGGTGTGGCCGGGCAAAATGTTATTTCCCCAACTTTATTTCACCACTTCTTGGATCAGTGTGTAACCATCACATGTGAAGGTTTTGGGTATTCCTTGGGCAAAATAACTTGTCCTGTCAATTTGAGCTACCTGAATAGTGATGTAAAAACACTCGTGAAAAATCAACATTTACCCCGGTCACTCGAAAAAGGCCGCTCGCGAGAAATAAGCATTTGTCTCGGTCACTCGTGATATAATTTTCTAAAACACTGATATCCTCTGTATCTTAATCATACGTTTTCTCAAATCTGTATGAAAATAGCGAGGAAAAGTCTAAAAAATGTCTAAACGGTCTTTGAAAGTGACTCACAAAGGTTACGGCCTTAACCCCATCCATTAGACAGTGACCTTAAAGCAGATGATTTGCTCAAATAGACGTTGAAACATTACAGGTTAGAAGTCTTTGTCTTTGGTTGGTAGTTGATCAGAGCATTGAAAGTATTTCTTACATTAAAATTCACACATCTTCTTGTCTTCTAAACAGAGGCGGCGGACGCCCGATAAACTTGGAAGGACACAACTTCTAAAGGCTACCATGGTTCAGCCCAGTGGGAGAAAAGTTATAGATATATAAAGACTATCGGTAAATGTACCATGACACACTATGGTTTCTCGTTTAGATGACCATAGCGCCGTGTGGTCACTGCTCTTCCATTTCTTCTACCTCAACCATCTTACAACCCGAAGGTTGCCTTCGGGTTGGGAGATGGCCGAGGGAGAAGAAATGGACGGTAGGTTGGATTCTCTGGCCAAATGATTATAATTACAAGAATGCCAGTGTATTGACACGTTTGCAGGTGCTCATTTTAACTCATTGTGTAACCGGGCAACATGTATGTGGAAAAAGGGGCACGTATCCACTCCGCCCCCTGGTACTGTCGACCTTATTTCGAAATTACATCTACAATCCAAAAGTATCAATACCTAGGTTAGCTTCTTCATTTGTTCACAAATATTTAACTTTGTTTGGAAAATAAAGGTGTCCATCTGAGATGTATGTTTATAATAATTTCCATTTGACATCATTACAACATACGGAACTTGGTTTCAAAGAGCCCTCAGATTAAGATATATGTGCCCACCATTTTTATTAAAGGAGTGTTGAAAGAAGAGAGATTTTAATTTGCGCTTATCTAGGCTTAATTGCGCGTAGGAATTGCGCGCATTTGCCATATCGAACGGCATCCAAAGCACGGCGTGTTCTCCTGGTTATTCATAGCAAACACAGGAGGTCCATTGGCTGAAACATTGCTTGTGCACAGGCCATATGTACAGAATTTGATAGCCTTACTGTGGTCATAACGCGCAGATTAACGCGCAGATCAACGTTTTATTTGTGCGCATTTCATGACAAGAATTCATTCTAGTTTTAACTGTATCCTGAAACCTCTCAACAGATAAACTGACAACACTCATAAAAGTATTTTGGTTTTTTTTATTTGCTTGCTCGGATTAGATTCGTTTTCGTCTGAATATATCGCGTTTCCAATTTCATTAAGAATTATAAGGTATTTCTTACAATCTACAACACTGGCCTTTTATTACTGCGAAAATATAAATCGATCTTTTATTTGTATTATATCAAATGATGCTGATATGCATTGCTTCATAACAAATGTCACAGCGCGAGAAAGAACAGACATCACCACTCACTCTTTTTCCTGAGACGTCAGGAGACGTGATAAATAAATTGGTTTCGATTAATTACATTTGATGCATATATCGCGTAGAATGTGGCCAACGATTTGCAACTTTATGGTTTGCACTGACAGCTTTCTATGATGCGCGATTTGGTGTCGTCAACTTTCGCCTACAGTGCACCTTCGTCTACAGAATTATCAGGTAAAAGTGTATGCGAATGTACACTAATTAAGGTATAGGGATTAGTAGCTAATTACCTGCTCTACCCACAATAAATGGACTAACCGACCATTCATTCCCAGCATTTTTCTTCTTTTTTTTATTATTGGTAAAATTGGGATGCTAACTTAATGGATTCTTGTAAGAACAAGTTTAGAACATCATATACAATGTGGATTTGTTATTTGTCAATAAAACCTTGCAAATATGAATATTATTGGAACCGGTTCAGTGAGCCGGTTCCAATAATACTCATATTTGTATGTTTTTTATTGAGACTAGTGAGAGAGAGAGAGAGAGCGAGAGAGAGAGAGAGAGAGAGAGAGAGAGAGAGAGAGAGAGAGAGAGAGAGGGGGATAAATTGTATCAATATTTGTCAATAAAACCTATGAATATTATTGGACCCCACCCCTCTCCCCCCCCCCCTCTCTCTCTCTCTCTCTCTCTCTCTCTCTCTCTCTCTCTCTCTCTCTCTCTCTCTCAATCACCAAACGATCAGTCAATTTTATTGTGGGTAGAGCAGGTAATTAGCTACTAATCCCTAAACCTTAATCTTAACCGAATGTGCACTGTAGGCGAAAGTAGACTGAACCCGCGATTTACACAGTCGGTCGTTACAGTTTGCTTGGATACACGGGTCTAGAGGAAATAGGCATGGACGGTGGGATGGAAAGGGAGGAGCGGGTACAGCAGAAACGTGCCCCTTTAGCCCGTTTTCCCCCACCCACATTTTACATGATCACACAATGATTTTAAAATTTGAGAATATAAGGATTTATTATACTCCATGAATAAAACTAGACAAAAGACGACGTCCGATTGGACAGATACAATTTGCTAATCTGCGTGATCATGCACGTTGGCTCCGCCCATTCTTGACAACGTGTGATAGTCATTCGCGGCGGTTGTTATTGTTTGTAATAACACAAGCTATGACGCGGTGATTTTGTAATATCAATCGCTAAATCCGAAAATTGCCGAAAGGGAGAAAATAACACACGCTGTTTCCGAAGATTTCCGAAGTTTTTTCTCTCGACTCAAATCAGACGACAACAACAAACATGGCTTTCGCAAATATAACCGATGTAAATATCGAGGCACTTTTAAGGTCAAAGGACAGTTCATCAACTAAGCGAAGTGTCGACATAAGTGTAAAGTTGTTCAGGGAGTTTTGGGGCACAAAGGGGAAATCAAATGAATTTGAAACATTCGACGTATGTGAACTGAATCAGTGTCTTAGTCTGCCTATTTGTTATTGATTTATTTATAACTCTGAAAGAAACATTCCTTACAAAGGTCATTCAGTATAATAAAAAACATAGTGACCGCTGTTCAGTGTGTTATGGTAGATTAGCCCCCTCAGAAAAAAATTAACGCCCTCGACTTCGTCTCGGGCTTTAATTTTCTTTCTTCGGGTGCTAATCTACCATACATGTAACACACTGAACAAGGGTCACTATGTTTTTATTGACAAAACACAATAATTCTTATCGGAATACATTACTGAAATCAGAAACAAATGCTAGTTCGGACAGTGCTTTCCACCGACAAATGATTTGGTCGATTATCTATACTTCAATCATCGTCCAATCCGAAGGCTAGACCACACGAATTCATCGGTCTTCCGCCGATATCTGTGTAATTATGCCTGCATTTTTCTTTTTAGTTTCAACCACCGCTCTTTGGGAAGTTTGTCCAATCCATGGTGTGCTGCTTCTTCATATTTCCGGTTTCTCTCAACATACTGTAACTCAGGACAAATCAACAGCAATTTCCCCGCAAAGATTATTTTTAACCCTTTACCTAACAAGAAAAGCAGACGATACTTGCAAAAGAAAGGCTTGAATAACTAGTTTTTTATTCATTTTTTCTCTCAAAAACAGAGGTTATGACCCCTCATTGAAACGAGCTCGACGAGCTCGTTCCAACGAGGGATCATAACCTATGTTTTTGAAACAAAAAAATGAAAAAATAATGAAAATTAATTGGCGATTTTTGAGAATAACTCTGGTCAGTTTTGACCGTTACGTTGGGTAAAGGGTTAAGGCATTCGACTCTCAGACGATGTGTCCTCGGTTCGATCTCCGACAGGAGCAACTGAGTTGTGTCCTTGAGCAAGGCACGTAATCCTGATTGTCCACAAGGGGCACGGTGGCGCTGTACACTAAGGCGTGCCTCACGTCGATGGTGCACTTGTCTTCTACCAATGCTAACCCTGCTTGTGTGGAGTAAGTACTTTGGAGAGCCTGATAGTTCCTCGCCGCTACTCCGTGATTTTCTCCGAGAACTCCGATTTCCACCACCCTTAAACTGCCAAACACCAGTTGACCCGGGATATCGAAAGTGTCGTTAAACCCAATAAATAAATAAATAAATAAATAAATAAATAAATAAATAAATAAATAAATAACCAAGTCTTGGGAGCATGTTGGAGCAACCAGGGCTTGACTCTAAACCACTGTCATGGTAATTTGAGTATTATCTATCGGAACTGGTATTAATTGTATGATAAACTACCAATTCTTACACCACAACCTTTGTGTAAGTTTGGTATTAGGCATCTGAAAGGTTAACAGCTGCCAAGGCATTGTATTGAAAACGTCTATGATACGCTGGGGGTCTGACATTACTCGCCGCTGATCGGTGGTTCTCTCCGGTTACTCCGGCTTCCCCTACCCCGGGTAAAACTGTTCGACGCGAGATGGTCTTGGCCATCGAAAGTGTCGATAAACCACCAATAAATAAATAAATAAATAAATAAATAAATAAATAAATAAATAAATAAATAAATGTCCAGATCAGAATATTAACCCAACTAGCGGTCTTACCCGTCTCAGGAAGGGAAGCCTCGCCTACGCCTATCCGACAGGAAATTTCTAGCAGGACGAAATGACTGAAACACAGACGCAACAGACGGAGGATGTGACTGCATGTTTATATAACACTGAAGTATGCAATTCTGGTGGAAAGGGAATACAGGGATTTTTCTGCACGCTTTCGGAAAGGGTCCGGGATCCTTGTCATTGGGATTTTTTTTGTTTTGGAACTCAAAATAGGAATTTATTTTAGATGGGAAAAACACACAAAAAACAAGGAAATTTTACACTGGAATTGAACAGAAAATATTAAGATAGATATCAGAGCAACTGCATGTATTATACTACGGGTAAGTGTTATAACGAACAGTCACTTGGGATCATTTTCACTTCAGTCTGTTTAGTCTTTATTTGACTGAACTGATACTATTAAAGAATGAACTTGTCATTTGCATTTAAATTCGGACACTTTCTGAGTTTCGTTAGGTCAGGAATATATATTTAATGAACAACTGGTGTCCTGAACTGAGTGGTCACAAGGCCTCAGAAAACCAAGGTTTTCTGAGGCCTTATGACTACCCAGTTCATTGGCAGAAATTATGCATTAAATTGATTGTTTGAGTGGAGACTGAGACTGGAAAATGTGGTGTAGGGAATTGGGAAAAATCATGCTTAAATGGCATTCGGCTCCAGATAGACATTCAAACGAATCTCTGGAGTACTATATTTATTTATTTATTTATTTATTTATTTATTTATTTATTTATTTATTTATTTATTGGTGTTTAAGGTCACATATTTCTGCACAATGGCTATTCATTGCCACGAGAGGTTTCCGGGTGGGGGAAGCCGGAGTATCCGGAGAGAACCACCGAACAACCGCGAACAACTGTCAGCTCCCCAATATACTAACACCTCACAAGCAGTGTTAACATTGGTTGAAAACAAGTGCACCATCGACGTACAGTACGCCTTAGTACAGAACGCCACCGTGCCCCCACGTGGGCAATGGGGGCGAATTGTCCTGCCCAAGGACACGACGCGGTTGGTACTATAAGTAATTCGATTTTCGAACCAATGTCATTCATTTAAATAACGCAAGGTTAGCATTATCAAATCAAATGCACAACTGAATGATATCCATGTGTTGTGGAACTATAAAACATTATTTCTCCATAAACTCGACAAATTATTTTAGAAGTGATCAGTGTATTTCCGGAAAATCAGACGTATTGGTATTGAATTTCCCAGATGTACATTCCGTACATTGCGCTGGATTTCACCTTCCGAATTAATAGAACCAATGAAAGCTTGAAAGAATAACTTAAATGTGTAATTCAGAGATTATGTTGTTAGAAGCTTTTTGTTATTATTGGTGAATTATAAGTACAAGATAATCCTAATTACACGCGACAGTGGATTAAACAGTTATGGCGAAGAACTATGTGTTGGTTTTTTTGTCTTTAAGAAAAAATTAAGAAAAAAATACGGCTTAACACTTTGAAAACTGATGGTGTCTTCCAAGTCAATTCAAGGACAGCAGTTGGAAACGTCTATATTTATTACATGGAGATGAAAGCTGCATGTTAAAAATATTGATTGGTTACCCCACACATGCACTGAGCAGTCATCCTTCGTAGCATTTCCTGGATCGGAAAAGCGGTCTTTAGAGTTCACCGGAGACGAAGACTCTATGTAAACCCCCACCCCAGCCATAATCACGTCTGACAAGAAATGATGTCCGTCTAAAAGATTGCGGGTGTTTGAATACCAACATTTTCTCTGAAAGCCATTAATTAGAAAAAAGTGGACCATTTTAACCCATTTCCCCTCACACATGATATCAAAACTTATCTTAATTATTTTCTTTTTTCATTACTTTTTCAAACAATTATGAACAAAACATATCACGTGCTCCCTCATTGGAACGAGCTCGACGCGAGAAGACTGTCGGAATTGTTTTTAACTCTCGGCCCACCATGTCGAAGACTTTTGAGATTCTGGTTTCGGCTTGGTTTCGATTGAGGTCTGGAGGGGAGACATCGACCTTCGCCTGGTGTTAGAGGCAGCCTATATAAATACCTCCACCCCACCCTATAGGATCTATGTTAGTTCAGCGGATGTATTTAATTCCAAGCGTGTCCCAACCCTTTTTACCGGTATGCCCAAACATTGTTTGCGCAAACGAAAATATATCTTTTAACTGCGTGATATCACAACAAACAACAAATCTAAGGTCGATCAATAAGATTTAAATCTTGCATCCATTAACTTAAAGTGTTAATGAATTTCCCTACAAAGAAAAAGTAGACTCGGACATAATATAGCAATAAATATTCCGTAGGGCGATGCTCATAGGGAACTCGGAAATGAAATTCTTAACTTAACCTTCTGAACACTGACGCAGGAATATCAACATTTTAACCCTTTACCTAACCTGAAAAGCAGACGACACTTGCAAAAATAATTCTTGAATAACTATTTTTTTTCATTTTTTGTCTCAAAAACATAGGTTATGACCCCTCGTTGGAACGAGCTCGACGAGCTCGTTCCAACGAGGGGTCATAACCTATGTTTTTGAGACCAAAAATGAAAAAAATAATGAAAATTAATTGGCGAGTTTTGAGAATGGCGCTGGCCGGTTTTGGCCGTTACGTTAGGTAAAGGGTTAAGCAGCCATCCTTGACAATTGTCGTCATTGAAAGAGATTTAGGGACAATTAGCTCCCCTTAATTCCCGAGGCTGTCAGTAAATTTAACACTAAGGGTATGGGAATGTCAATTTAAAATTGAAATCTTGAAATATCAGCGAATTTGTAGCATCGATGTGCGCATCATTTCACAAATTTCGGGCATTTTCGTGTAGAGTTGTATAAAAGTACAGAAGCGGGTTTTTTACACCTTTTCCACAATCAGTTTGAATGTTTAGCTGTAATTCTCTGTTGAAACCCATTTAAAAATATGAAAACGCCATATAATGCGGACACTGTTCTGTCCATTAATATAAAAGTCCGGGAGGTGATAATTGCCAATTGTTGTCCCAGGAAGAATAAAAGGGGTCGTTTCACTTTGCCGGTCGCTATTGTTTCGGGAAAACGTGTGAAGGTTGGGTAGATCAAAGGGATAAGGATCACAGTCGGGTACGAGTAAGTTTGTTCATTCAACGCAGGTTGACTTTATTACTGACAGGCACAACCGGGGAGATAAGGCTAACCAAATTAGCCCACAGTTTTATGATCGACCCTTTTCGCCCCCTCAAAAAATATAAATGAATATATTTTTTGAGGTGGCGAAGAGGGTCGATCTTAAAATAGTTATCATTAGTTATAATTAACCAACAGGTACTTGACAAAGGAAGGAATCTCGGAAGAGTGACATTTGATAACGATTTTAAATACGAGGATCGGTCAGAAAATAGTTATCAAATGTCATTTTTTTTAAAGATTTCAGCTTGTGCCGAGTACTACACATGTACTAAAATTTACGAACACATATATTGAATTTATTTCCAATACACAAACAGATTAAACTACAGTACTGTGCGAAACAGAGCCTCTATGTACTGGAGTAATCCGATTTCACCAGCTTGAACTACTCTTTTAAAATGTCCAAGTGAATTGTCAATTTTCCTGTATTTTATTTTTCTGGGTGCCAATTTTCCTCCTGCGCTCAGCTGCAGAATCGTTGATTCCTGGAATGACTGTTCTTTCTTAAGGAATTGTATCATTTTGAATAAGTTGGGTGTTTACCGGCGATAAATAGACTCAATATCCTGTGACACTCCTCGATGGGGTTGCCGTACGCGGCCCAATTGTGTCAAAATGATTCCACATGAACCGTCCGTGGTCACCTTCCACCCAATAAGTGGTCACATAATCAGTAAATTGTTCAGTACTGGAACAGACTGGAGCCTCCGCAAGGGTTAAAAACCAAGCATCACTAACAAGATGAACAGGCACAAACGGAAGAGCAATAGCCCTCCGCACCACACTGTATTCGCTCCTTCTTCCATTTCAATTTTTAACTTGGCTAAATACGCATCTACTGCTACTTGTTCAATATCTGCTTCATGGGTATGGTGGTTGTTGTAGGTCGTTACAGTGTCATTCATGGTGTAGATGGTCCCTCCACAGCTTGCCTGGCAGCATCACCAATGTGCCCGTTCATTGTTTCTAGACTTTATTCTGTATTTGAACCCTTCGAATATCAGATGTCGTCCACCACGATTGTTGGGAATAAAATTAACATTAACTTGAGCGTTAGCCATGTTGAAGTGAGGATGAGAATGAATGATAGGTTTTAGCGCGCCGAAGGTGCGCAGGGACGATGAGGGATTTACAAATCCCTTGCGACCCGATTAACCTTATTTTATTTCACTTGGATCACACAGGCCTAGCTTTCCTATTGCCTCAAGTGGGGTCTGAGGGGGTATGTACGCGGTTAGAATTCCAGACAGTTTACGTTGGAGTGATTAGATTGTCAATACTCAATCCCTCAACGCCATTAAGACTATTAGAGAGTGAGGTCTATTCGGTTCCAGCTTGGCGATGGTAGAGGTTTGAGTCCCACCATGGTGTCGAGCCAGAATATATTGTGCGATGGCAAATTTAATGGAAGAAGAGAAAAGAAAATCAAACAGCAACGCCGGTTTGGTAGCGGCCCCGGTATATGACCATAGCGGTTACAAAAAAGGAGTGGAGAAAGCTCCAACAGTTTAGTTTTGAAAAACCGGAAGTCATCCATCAATCCTTCTGGGAGATAGGATGCCGTATGTGATTGCGAGGTATCTGGTTATTCTTCGGGAATTCCAAATGACCTATTGAGGACGCGATGCGCACTGACTTCTATTATTACTTCGCAGTCTTGAAGTCTATTTAGAGTTTTGCTTTGAAGATCTTTTAAGCGCATTGCTATAGTGTCTACTTTTGTTATCTCGTGAAGTTGTTTTATCGATGTCCACGTGGGCTTGCACAGAGCCACGTGCAAGGCATGATTTTGGACCCAAGGCAAGATGTTGTAGTTTTTCAATGTTGGTTTTATTCAGGTCACTTCTTATTACGGCCCAATACTCGCAAGGCATGATGTTGTAGTTTTTCAATGTTGGTTTTATTCAGGTCACTTCTTATTACGGCCCTATACTCCAGTACCGGGCGTATATATGACCTGTAAAGCCCGAGGAGAGCGTATTTACAGAGTCGGATAGGAATCCCATTTTACAGAATCCTTTTTTAAGAATCCCTTTTTCGAAAACGCCTGTGGCTGTGGAATCCCGTTTTTCTCAAATGAGTCGTTGAGCAGTATGTCGAGTCACTCGAACGAGCAATTGCTCGTTAGCTCATTTGCTCGATGGGATTCGAGACATTCAAGCAATATGTGCGAGTCACTCGACATAAGACGGAATCCCACTTAAAGAATCCCTTTTTTGGAATCCCATTTGTAGAATTCCTTTTTTCTGAAATGAGTCGACGAGCAGTATGTGTGAGTCACTCGAACGAGCAATCGCTCGTTAGCTCATTTGCTCGATGGGATTCGAGTCGTTCGAGCAATATGTGCGAGTCACTCAATCGAGCAATTGCTCTAAAGCTCATTTGCTCGATCTGCTTCGAGTCGTTCGAGCAATGACTTACTAGTAACTGCTCGATAGCTTATTGGCTTTGGGAATGATATGGGTTTTGTTCTACACAGGATAGATAACTCTGCATACAGATTATGAGAAAACAAGCACTGGAGATTTTAAAACTTGGACGAGAGAACCAGAGCTAGTTTGGACTGGATAGACTGTTTGTGTTAGAGTAGCATATGCAATAGGCATTAAAAATGGGATTCTGGGAAAATCAGGTCCTGTACCCCTATTAAATAGAACATACCCCCAGGAGATATTTCGGTCCAAAAGCATTACGTGTTATTTTTATATACCGAAAATGGGGCTCCACATGTCCGTTTGGGTGGTTTGATGCAGATTTTAGTGGTTTGTAAGGATGGTCGGGTCTATCTGGGTAATTCTTCGAACTAAACGAGGATTCTGGGAGAATTCTCAGCCAGAAAATTACTCCTATTCAATCAAACGCACCCCCGGTACCCCTTGATACTATAGCGCACCGTGCTAAGCCGATAAAGTGGGAAATCCGTATCTAATAAAGTCAATTTCGGTGATTTGGGGTGGATTTTGGTGATTTGGAGGGATTGTGGTAATTCTACAAATCGGGAAATTACTCCTGTGCAAAGGAACATACCCTCGAACATACCCCTGTCTTGTTATAGGCCTTGGGTCACATAGCAAACACGTGTTAGGATAGAATCCAAGATGGCGACCTCCAGTATACAAAATGGACGACGGAAACACGTATCACCCTAAGAACACGCGCTGCGCATGCGCACTCACACCACGTATCACTATGGAGATGACGTCACAAGATGGCCGCTCACGCGGGTTGCCATGACAATACAACATGGCGCCACCAGGTCACGTGACTATGACGATACTTTCCCCTCCCCCATTTCCTCCCCCAACCGGGCACGTTTCATCGCTTTCCTACTACTGAGGCCCATTGGCTGAAACATTGCTTGTGCACAGGCCATATGTATAGAATTTGATAGTCTTACTATGGTCATAACGCGTAAATTAACGCGCAGATCAACGTGCTATGTGTGCGCATTTCATAATAGGACTTCTACTTTTAACTGTAGGAATAGCCTTAATCAGTCCATGAAATACAGTAAATGGCGTTATGATATCATATTTTCGGGAAAAGTCTGGGAAAAGTAGAAAATTATTATTTTCTGTGAGAAGGTCAATGTCCAAAAAAATCCCCTTTTCACAACAGTCGTTGGCAAAGAAAAGTTTACCGTCGATCTTTGTATTGCTGTTATAAAACAAAGGTTCTGAAAAAAGTCTACCGGACTGGTGTAGGGGTAGGGGTCATCGTCTGTAACGGACCGTGTATTTGTTACATCTCTCCAGACAGTTACAAAGGGAATAGCTTTCTGTTGTTTTCGTTTATTAAAAGTAACAAAGGGAAACCTTGCTTTAATTTCTACTGTTGTCAAATGTATTTTCTTTGCAATTTCTTGCTTCTTTCTGGACCCTCTTCGCTCATCAAATAACTGCAGCGAGACATCTTTATCGAAAGTCAATTTTCATTACGAAAAAAGCCAGTGATGAATTATTTCCAAAAGAGACTTGCTGTTTAATAGTTCGTTGAAACAATGCTCCTTCAGAACATGGGTGGTGAACTAGTGATGAACTAAAAACGATGAATCATAAAATGTTAATTCAGTACGGGGAGAGTGAACTTCTAGTGTTGAAGCGATTAACAGTTACAAGCCTTTCTCGGTAGAGCTGGGAAGTTTTGAATTTTCATAATCGGTTGAGTTTCAGGGAAAAACTTCGGTTTCGGTACGGTTTTCTGTATATTAACCCCCCTGCACTCTGATGACGAAACGTCGGATTTGTCATCCATGGTTATCCCCCCTGTGTTGTCAGAAATTCAGCAATTTAGATTTTGGTTGACAGAGCTCCAATTGAGCTCTGTCAACCAAAATCTAAATTGCTGAATTTCTGACAACACAGGGGGGATAACCATGGATGACAGGGAGGTGTGGTGGGGCTTAGAGTGGGGGAGGTGTCGAGTATTCTCGACGTCAGAGTGCAGGGGGTTAAGAACAAACAGTAAATAACGCTTCAGGTTCCTCAACTTGGAGAAGCTGTACACAATATTGTGTACGACGGAAATCAAAAAAACGCCCAGTCCTATTTTTCGGGTCTGACTTTCGCTACAGGTTAACCGTTCACTGGTGATAGAAGTATTGTTATCTTTTGTGGATTCATACTCATGAGTGGGGTGAGCCAAATAAGAAAATAATAAATACACAGAATGTAATTTACGCAAATCTTGAAAAAAAGAATACTCAGACCCCAGTATTCCGTGTCAAATATGTATGAGTTACATTCTGTTAAGTCTCGAAACATTCCATAGAATATTTCCACAGGTTAGATTCCGCGTTTATCGCTTTGTCTGATTACACTATAACGAAATAGTTCCCTCAATGTCCTGACTAAGTTATCCAGATCTTATAATGTGTATCGATTCATGAGAATTGTTGCTTCTCACGGACTCCTGCATAAAGAATCAATATTCAGTTGTTAAATCATTTACAATTTTAGAGTGCTGGTATACCCTTGTACAGTACAGTCGCTGCAGAGTGGTCGTAATACACGCATGGACAGTGATGTCCGCGCATGCGTCTTCCAGGTAAGAACAATCATCAGCAGCAAAATTTGAATTAATGAAGCACCGGTTTGTACCCGGTGCTTCATTAATTAAATTTTTGATGATTCTTCCTATAATTAGTGTTTGGAATCTAACATTATTGCGTCCGTGGAAATATTGTCCACCCGTGGAAAGTGACCAGTCCGCGACGCTGTACTGTAAGTTTAAACAGTGCCCGATACACGTTCCATAGAATAAAATAAATGCCATATTTATATATTTACTAGAGTTTAATCCTTAGGAGCCTACAGTTAAAACTAGAAATCCTGCCGCGAACTGTGCGTCTACCTAGGCTTAATTGCGAGTAGGAATTTTTTGCACACAATTGCCACATCGAATGGCATCCAAATCACGGCAGGTTATCCTGGTTACACATCGCAAACACAGGCAATGTTTCTGCCAATGGACCTCCGGGTTACCCAGAGGTCCATTGGCTGAAACATTGCTTGTGCACAGGTCATATGTACAGAATTTGAGAGCCTTACTATGGTCATAACACGTAGATTAACGCGCAGATCGACGTGCTATTTGTGCGCATTTCGTGACAGGACTTCCAGTTTTAACTTTAGTTCCAGTTTTGATAAGCATCTTGCCTTGCATCTACACGTAAGACACATGTTCCAACACTCGGGCTTTTAGTGGTTTAGGAGATGGAGGCTACGGTTTAATCCCGGGAACGGGAATTTTCTGGTTCTCGTTTTTGAAAATCACTCACAGTACCGGGAATTTTCCGCTTCTCATTTGAGAATATCTATCTCGATACAACGGGAATTCATAGGATAGAACCCGTTTCGCAACCTTTGATTCCCGGACCCCGGACAGTAGCACTAATTTTTAAAACCGGTAACCGGGAAGTTTCCGTTCGCGAGTTTAAACCAGAGCTCCAGTGGCGAAACTGGTCTCAAAAGAAATTGATAAACGCCGTAATCTCCTAAACCATTATCATTGATACCATGGTCTAAGAATTTCTTGCGTAACGTGATTGACTTTCAAAACTGGGAAGCTTGTTAACCATTTTGCCAATGGATACAATATCAAAAATTGTTATTTTAATTATTTTTTTCAATTTTTTTATATTTTTTTTATTTTCAACACTTTCAACAAAACCATATCATGTGATCCCTTATTGGAATGCTCTCCTCGATGAGCTCATTGTAATGAGGGGTGACATGATGTGTTTTTGTTGATTTTTTTTTTCAATTGCTTTTTGTAAATTATGTGGGTGGATGCATCTGATTCATTTGGTAATTGGTTCATTAACCCTTTGAGACTTTAATTATCCTGACGTTCATACTTCACTGGGAATTCAGGTCTTTCAACGTTTTTCAAAATGCGGCGTCAAACGTCGGAAAGTTTAAATAACAGGATATTTTTCACATTAGTGACTATCTGGTTGACGTCTAGGTTATCTAGATTATTTTTGTGGTCTGAATTTGTTATTCAAAACTTCCCCAGAGGCACTCTCCAATAATGTTTAATAAAGCAGATTTATATAAACGAAATATTAATTGTGATTGAATAATCTGAAATATAATCAAGGAAAGTGTTGGGTTTTGCTCTGGTATCCTAATTTTCTGAAAGCCCTGATAGTGGCTTCTAGCACTCAACCAGTCAAGAAGTCTTGGCAGCGGTTTATATTAGTATTTTAAGCTGCGATAACAACTGGCTCAACGGTTGTCACTGGACACTATTCGGGAGAAAACAGGAACTGAGGTTAAAACTTAAAAAAATGTAAAAATAATAACAAAACAAATGACCAAAAAGTATCAGTGAGTTGTTTGATTTCGTACGTCATATAACGTACAATAGTATGAACGCGCTGTTTGATTTCATACGTCATAAGACGTGCAAAATTATCAAAGGGTTAATTCCTCATCATACAAAAGCTCAGCTTCATGTCATTCCTTTACGTCTGGTGACACCGATTTTTCTGATTACGTTCGGCGAAATCGACGAAAGGTTGCGATGTAAACAAATTACTTGCGTCATATCGGCCGTGATCGGTGTCATATTAGCCGCGCTTCAAGTCATATTTACCGAGTTTAATAATGAGCAATTTCCCACGCAACACAGTTGAATTACCAATATCGTTTTGTAGCATAGTTGTTTTGTGTTTCCACCCTACCCGCCTGAATGATAAAAGAAGAAAAATGTCGCAGAGCCTTTATTACATCGCGTCTCGACTTGTCTGTTTGAAAAGGGTTAACGTATTTTGATGTTGAGTCAATGATACAAGGATTATTTTCACAAAAAAATAATCTGCATTTGCGGTCACCATCACGCCGCAGATTGATCGAAGCTACAGCAAACGGAATCTCAATGGAATAAATAACCAGACAAGATTTCTGGCGGGATATGTTTGTATTATATCTAATGATTTTCTTTGATGTATACTAAGACTCCATATAAGATGGAGTTTCTCCGTCAACTTCCATGGACACTTGGGTCAGAAAGTGTTATATTCCACGTGTGTAGTGGTGTGTTGGAGGAGATCGGATGGTATAAGGCTGTGGGAAGGTTCGATGTTCGATTTCATGTGAAGTCCACTCGCTGATTCGATTCGAGTCGATTTAGATTCTTCAACATGACCCCGGCCCCCAAATACTGACAAGTATCTCCCCTTCAACTCGTCTTCTCTCATCAGGTCTCCTGTACAGGAGACCTGATGAGAGAAGAAGTGTTCAAGTAGGTCCCGCTCTCGAAAGTACGTTGGTTCTGTTTTGGAATATTCACTGAACTGAACTGAACTGAATTTATTTAACAATAATATCACTTATATGAGTATACAATAATTCCATAGCAATCATTCTCACGTGAATAATGTTGGGGTATAACATAGCCAGATTGGCAGTCTTCCCATTGACCCCTGGAATAAATATAAGCAAATAAGGAATAAGGTAGGAAACACTGAACGACGGAAAAAACACAAACATGGAAAAGGGAAAGGAAATGAATATAAGAAATACAGATAGTCAAAAAGATCGCTTGAAGATCAGAAGTGACACTCGAGGCAGTTCAATGTAAATTCATAGACTGAAATGGGGAGATCGGACTGTTAATGTCATTGATAGGAACATAATTTGTGACACCGTTACTTCCCATGAAAAGGGTTCTCGGACGTGTATACCTACTCAAACTCCGACATGAGTGACTCTGACTGTCAAAAGTGTCATTAAAGCCTAATAAATGAATAAATACCCACTCAAACTCTCTCTTTAAGACAGCTTTTTTGATTGACCTGCCCAAACGGAGTTGTTGCCCTTGAACACAATACTTGAGCGGCGATTGGAAATATTTTCGGTTATATCTACTACGAAAGGTGTTGTTAGATATTCGATTCAAGATTAAATTCAATTCGAAATTCTCTACTTGATTCGATTTTGGATTCGAATCGACCCGAAATTGGGCATTCGCGGGGCCCCAGTTCGACGTTCTCGACCACCACAAGTATTCAATTGATGTATTTTTAGAACACATGAGTGCGTTCTGAAATACTCATGTGAAATCGAATTCTTCTTGAAGTGAAATGTTCGGATCACCAATGTTGTATGGGTTTTTTCGATCATTCGATTAGAGATCCATGCGAACGTGATTATTGCTCAGATACAATCTTGAATAGAATCAGAAAAAATGTCATATTAGTATTGAAGGGAATTATCTGTCAATTTATCAAAGTAAATAAATACAAAGAACGAGACGCGCGTGTGAATGGATTAATCGATATGGCACGTTTGCCAGCGCGGAAGAATAAAACGAGGGGCCACTGGCGTGTGACGTTCTGTGTTTATTACACGACTTCACGTCTAGGGAAGTAATTATTAGAAGGACAACTCCTCCCCTGAGTTCCAATGTGTTCTATGTGGCAGTAGGCTGCCAGTAGGCACATAGAACACATTGGAACTCAGGGGACGAACTATCAATAGAAGGAATGCATTTTATCGCCAACCAAATTTGCGAGGGGAACCCAAGTTATTATGTTTAGTTACCGCTAGCGATTCAAATTGTAATTACAGTGCACGATTTGTAGAAAATCCTAGTGACATTTCGCTTCTACAGTACGTGGAGAGTGGATTGTAACTTAATCACCCGCGGAGTGGAGTTACCACCCAAGATATAACTTTCAAATTTTGTACATATCGACAAAAAACACAAGCAATGTTTCAGCCAATGGACCTCCGGGTTTATCCCAGAGGTCCATTGGCTGAAACTTTGCTTGTGCTGGTTATGCTTTGCAACAAATTTGCAATTATTTCTTGGGTGGAATCTCCACTCTGCTGGTGATTTAGTGATAATATACTCTCCACGTCCTGTATTTAAAAATAGCCTGTCAACGATCTCCGCTCAGCTTAAATGTGCGGAACGGAGTTTCATTTTCCGCATGGGTTAGTATTGCTATAGATGAGAATTTCATAAAACAATAATAATAAAAAACTTAACACGTCCACTCAACAATCATACTCCGATAAATCGACAGATAATTCATTTCCTTTCTTGTGATTTTATCTACAGCCTTTGCTTTTATAATATGCTAGTCTGTGAATTATCGCAAATTATCTAAAAAATATTTCTCGATATCCATCGACTTGATGGATAACGAAGAATATCCGGCAGTATCTTCCTAAAGTCATACTTCGGTGAATCACTTCGTCTTCGATACTGTTGCAAGCGACTTTACCAGCAGTACCAGGGTGTTCATGCTATTCCAAGCCGTTCTGGTGATTATATGACTGAAATAATAATGATAATAAAATAATAAATAGAGGATTTTTATTCGTTCATCACATTCAAACTGTAAGATAAATAGAGGATATGGAATGATTATTTTTCTCATATAATATGTATGAAACGAGTCTAAGAATTTTCCGTTTTGGCGAGCCTCTGGCGAGCCCAACCGGACAATTCGGACGAGTTTCATAATATTATATGAGAAAAACACTCATTTCATATTCTATTTATCATATGACACACACACGCACAAATTAGCCACTTAGTATGACTTTTTAACGCATTATCTAACTTGAGTTGCAGACCTATGTTTTGGAAGCAAAAACTGAAAATATAAAAAAAAATGAATGACGTTTTTCTTGTAGGTAAAAGAGTAATACAATATAACCCACCCTAAATAGGACAGATGACGTAAATTCTCCCTACTGAAATTATACAAATGTGACCCAGTTGTATTTTGTTTAGCCAATCAAATTGTCCAGTTTCGAAGTTGACCAATGAAAGCTCCCAACTCCAATTATGCAAATTATGAAAATGTGGCCCAGTTGTATTTTGTTCAGCCAATCAAATTGTCTAGTTTTGAAAATGACCACTGAAATTCACGGAAGGCTTTGTTTATCACTGATTAATATGAAAACAAAATATCAAATGTTTTAAAGTGAACAAAACGGACGAGTCATATGATAAATACACATAATTAGATTATAGAAAGTGACTCCGAGATTGATATTGAGCCTTGAACTAGGTAACATTTCCGAATATTTGTGTTGCTCGATTCGCCCGGGAAGTTCTTTTTGTTGTTTTTTGTCTGGATGAGTCGGCGTACTCAATTCCACATTTCTTGTTGTAAATTAACATTTAAAATGTTCTAAAAACTAACATTAATGAAAAATACGAGAATATTTTTATTTTCAATTGTAATATCAATATTATTAAATTTCATCTGTGAGTTGAACAATTGGATGGTTAATTTATCGTGGGAAAGTGGGACTATATTTTATGTTTGAGTTATTTGGCTAGTTCAGGCTTGAAGGAACGATCAGCTGAGCTTTGGTATTGTTTAACGTGCGTGTTTGCAGTCTGGGTTGAATATTGCTCAGTAAAATGTCACGTGGTATATAATAAAAAGAAAATCTGCGTTTAATGACACTTTCAACAGTGAAGGTCATATCATTGCCGACAGGTTTGTGGTGTATCAGGAGAGAACAATCGAGCAGTGGCGAGTAAAGTACAGAGTCTCCAGCATACTAATCCGCCATAAACAGGGTCGACGCTAAGTGTGCCATCGTAACGCTGTATGATTTGTACATGGCGTTACGATGTTCCAACTTGACCAATCGGAATTATGTTCCTCGACCAAGGCAATAACGCAGACGACGCAGGTCAAGATCGAATGGACAACCTTTCGATCCAGGTACATAGAAGGTATCTACGCTATTTTGGTGAATATCGGGAATTATTACACATCCATTAAACTTTAAACCCTTGTATTCAACGGAATCGCCGCTATGATATAAATGATTCTGTATTCAACGGGTGATATACAAGCCGGAACTTTTTTACCGCACCGTTTAGTTACGCTTCGAAAAGTTTCCAAATTTCGTTATACAATCATCGACCGTCTGTCGTATTGTGTGAAAATGAAAAGGTCCAAAGTAAAATAAAGCCGGTTCACAAAAACGTAGCCAAAAATAAGATACTATTTTTAAAAAACCCAATCATTTCCAAACCAGAACATTAACCCAGTCCCGTGGCCGTCTCGTTTTGTCGATCCCATTATATATATAAATTGGTCAACTTTATTTCGGTAAATCTTCGGACATCTTGACATGCTTCGAACTTCTTTTAAAAACGTTTCTCCCAGCTGTTTTGCAAATCTGCACATATTTGTACTTATATTTTTACTAACAGTAATAGCCACCAAATGGTTAGGCGTGAATGGGCACCAGCCCTTTCACGCCTAACCATTTGGTGGCTATTACTGTTAGTAAACAGCGATACGAATTTCAACAAACACTGGTTTCGAGAAGGTTGTTTTGATTTTTTATCGATCCCTTTGATCAGTACAGCTTCAGTCAAAACAAATTCTTCACCTTTGGGTTTAAACATCGGAATTAAAATTTGCTTATTTAAATTAATTTTAATGCATGGGTTGTGAAATAAACATAGAACGCACTATGTGTTTGAATCGGTGGGTGTTTTACATAACTGGTTGGAATGGCGTAATCATATTGTAATATGACTTCGCCATTCCAACTCGTTATGTACAACACCCACCGATTCAAATACACATCGCGTTCTGTCTGTTTATCTCATGAGTGGGGAGCGCGGTTGCTCAGTAGGTAGAGATGCAGGCTGCAAGCCGAGAGGTCCTCGATTCGAATCCCACCTGCGGCAACGGTGTTGTGTCCTTGGGCAAGACACTTAATCCCAATTGCTCGTGTGGGGGCGCAGTGGCGTTGTTGTGTAGTAAGGCGAACTGCACGTCGATGGTGCACTTGTCGTCAACCAATGATAAACCTGCTTGTGTGGAGTTAGTACGTTGGGGAGTCTAACAGTTACTCGCCGTTGCTCGGTGGTTTTCTCCGGGTACCTGGCTTCTTCCATCCGTAAAACTGTCGTGGTCATGATTAGCCATTGTGAAGAAATATGTGACCTTAATCACCAATAAATAATACAAATACATAAAATGCACAAATCACAATACAGATTTCAAACCAATAAGTTTGAGACTAACAAGTTTACTAAAGTGTACCAGCAGGGAGAGGCATAGCCAGTGCTTCTCTCCGGGTACTCCGGCTTCCTGCACCCGTAAATCTCTCCGACAGGAGGTGACCCTGGCTGTCGAAAGTGTCGTTAAACTCAAATAAATAAATAAATAAATCTGATGAGTGGGGTGCTGAAAGTTTTATTAATAATAAATGATATTTTCAAGTCCACACGAATTCACTAAAATAGTGTAGATATCGTCTATGTATCATAACGTACCGTTACGCGACCGGTGTCTTGCCATTTATATCATTGCAGTCATATCAACTTTTGTGCGCACGGAAGTTTTATTATTTTCAACCTAGTCTAATACACCCGCTCTAGAATACTCAAGAGAAAACCTAACCTGAACATTCTACGTAAATACTAACTAACAGCCCACATCTGCAGTCCATTTTAGTTTAATTACATCGTTGGACACGCTCCCAGTTATTCATTTGACAAATGGGCGGTACAAAGCAAAAACATCCATAAGATTTATTTATTTATTTATTTATTTATTTATTTATTTATTTATTTAACTATTAATTTATTTATTATGGTTTAACGACACTTTAACAGCCAAGGTCATATCGTGTCGGTGACAGTTTTATGGGTGGGGTAAGCCGGAGTACACGGAGAGAACGACCGAGCAACGATGAGCAGCTGTCAACTCCCCAACATCGTGACTCCGCACTGCAACTCCATACGTGCAGTACGCTTTAGTACACGACGTCATCGTGCCCCCATGTGCTAATCGGATCCATACGATAGAAAAGTTATTCATCGAGTTATGAAAACCGACCAATCGTATGCGAGCAAATCAGATAACATTAAACAAAATTATATTATATCGAACTGAACCTCGAATTTAACCCTTTTGCTGACACGCCCACATTAGCCACGTATGGAGGACCTCTATGTACGCCAGAGTGCGAGGAAGTTTAATAAAAAATATGACATATTTGAAACTCTATCATCTGATTAATTGTTGGAAAGGGCCCTCGGAGCCCTTTCCAACAATTAATCAGATGGTAGGTTTGATCTGCGCATACCAGAACGTACAGATAATCATCATAAAATAGGTGACAATAGTAGTTTTCGGCAGCGCAAGTGTTAATCGCATTCCCAAAGGTTGAGTTTGTGGTACTCTTTATGATAAAGTATCTCCCATGATCCTGCGAACAACATATTTTTAAATCGAATCTCGAATCGAATCGGATACTATTTGTTTCTTTAAATTTCGTCTAATTATCGATTTGCTCTTGCTGTGGTGATCACGTACTTTCTTACAAGACTCGATTTGGGTAATTGGACTTATCACACACTCGCATAACACACAGTCATGTTCTAAGTTTTATTTATTTTTTCGTCATCTTTTCATAATACCGTTCTGTCATTCCACGAGGAGGAGAGAGGGTTTTGTGACTGCTCATCACTTTTCCTCAATCCTTTTTGCTACTATTGATAAAATATGTTCAATGTAAACACACAACCGGTTATACAAATGGAAGCCAGTGACACTCGAATTGGTCTGTTCGGGCCCAACAGGACCCCGACTATTTATTCTACAACTACATAATCAAAACAGGCTATCATCGACGGCATGTTTTGATGTTGTTGGAATATTAGTAATCCAGAAGTATAACCCTTTACCTAACACGAAAAGCAGACGACACTTGCAAACAAGATTCTTGAATAACTAATTTTTTTCATTTTTTATCCTAAAACATAGGTTATGATCCCCCATTGGAACGAGCTCGTCGAGCTAGTTCCAATGAGGAGTCATAACCTGTGTTTTTGGGACATAAAAATGAAAATGAAATAGCAATATTTGTGAATAATGCTGGCCGATTTTGGCCGTTACGTTTGGGTAAATGGTTAAATTAACATTGATCCTTAAACTCCACAGTAGAGACATCGGGTGGACCCCCTCTCTCTCTCTCTCTCTCTCTCTCTCTCTCTCTCTCTCTTCCGTAATGCCCAGCAGGGACTCTCTGACGTATCCATAGAGACACAGATTCCCCCATCATAGTAGGTAATTTTGTATTTGTCTCCCCAAGGATTGGCAACCTTTGCTCTTCGTAGTTAGAATGAAGCATGCCCCCCCCCCCCCCTTCCGCACAGCACATGGATACTGTATAAAAAAGACACATATGAAGCCCCCGCAAGTTGTAACATGTACTTTGATTTACAAATCATGTACCCTATATACGAAATTTCACAAAAAGTTACAAGTGTAACAACCCGTAATTTTTTGAAAAATCGAACAAAATCAAAATTCCTGGCAATATGCACATCTTTGGTATATGTATAAATACTTTGTAAAATTAAAAGATTCTGGCTTCAAAACTGTGAGAGGAGTTAACCGGACAAACCACGTACCAAACAGGTGAAATTCTACAAAGAATTTACCAAGTTCATCAACCTTTAATTTTATGAAATATTGAAGCAAATCAAAATCCAAACAATATGCGTACCTCTTGTATATGTTCAAACATCCTGTGAAATAAAAAGTCATAGTTTCAAAACTCGGAAAGAGGTTAGCCGGACAATCAATGTACCCTAGATGCGGACGGACGAACGGATAGCGGTCGGACGGACGGACGGACGGACGGATTGACGGACGGACGGACGGACGGACGGACGGACGGACGGACGGACGGACGGACGGACGGACGGACGGATAGGGGTAAAACAAATATGCCCCGTCTATTATCGCGGGGGCAGAAAAATGTACGCATATCAGTTTGAAAGGAAAGTTACGCATGCGAGTATATTTTATACAACACAGACTTTGCCAAATTTGATGTACCCATGTGCAAGCACCCAAAAGGAAGCAACTCCTTTCGCCCTTTCTGAACGCAACAGTTACAAAGTCTCGTGTTGTTTTTTTCATTATCACCATAGCAGGGACTGAACACTTGTAAACGTTCCCGGAGTCTCCATTGCGGGGTTTAAAATAAAACGAACTAAGTGAGTTGAAACAGCGTGATTATGTTTCTGTGCAAAATCTACATTATCATTAGATGGTTTTGTCTTGCAACAATTGGCGTACGGTGATCTCAGCGAGAGGTCTAACCGTTAATGTGTTTTTCACTAGTGATTAGCTGTTGCTGTTACAAGGTGGAAAATGATGAACTAATAATCACTATAGTCCACACAGTGCATCTTATTCGATAACTTAACCCCTTCATTACGGACTAAGACAGACCAAAACGAAGGTGGAGTGTGGGATACTGGAATTAACAACCAGAGGTCGAGATTTTCTGTATTTTACGAGCGCCGCAGCAAATTGTTGTCCCCTTTAGTTTTGGGAACTGTATTCAGAAAGACAAACGCGTGAAATATAAGAAAAACTCCACCATGCGCCGTCGATTCCTGTACCCCGATCTCTACCCGGGTTGTGTTCTGTATTTATACCATGATTACCTATTTCACTATATATGAAAAGCCTATGACATAAATTTTAGCTTGCACACCAACCGTGGTGAACACGCCAGCAACTTGAATAGTAAAAATTTACACCTACAGTAGAACTGCATCCCCGTTGACCTTTGGTGACGTCGACCTTAATGCAAACTTGTCTGAATTTATCGCACGTCGCCTCGCGAAGAGTGAAATGGAAGTAGCAATTATTTATTACGTTTTTAAAAAGGTTTGACTTATCAGATGCCAAAAATTAACAACCATGCATTGTATGATGTTAATAAAGCATGCATAACTCGAAATAGTATAATATGTTATTAAAACGAAATATGCTCATTTTTTTCATTTTGTTTTGGCGATAAAATTGACAGCGGAAGTACCGCCCTCCGATGCTCGTGTAAACAAAAACAGATTCGCTCATATGTACGTCTGGTGCTCAGTAAAATCGAGAAAAACTAATAGCGACTCTTAATAATTTGACGATCGTGGTATAAATAAAATATACCTAAAGTAGCTTGGTGTACCAAATGTTCACCTCCGGTGGTGAACATTTGGTACACCAAGCTACTATGGGTATATTTAAGGAATAGTGCATGGCTTGGAGTTGACTACGCCCATATAGTGCCCAGTGAGGTGGTGTAGTTCCCGCCGCGAAGCGGAGGGAACTACACCACCTCACTGGGCACTATATGGGCGTAGTCAACGACAAGACATGCACTAATCCTTATATTATATCGAACACCCATCAAGAAAAACATCTGTCCAATTTGTTAATCTATTACCAAGGTGGCAGCCCTACCAACCAAAGTTATATAGAAAAAAAATACCATGTAGTTTTCAAAAAACATTTTCTTCTTCCAAAACACGGCTTACTGATATGAACAGACAAATTTTGAATCGGTCGGCAAGGGTAAACAAAACATTTCCCCCAAACGGAACTGTGTATTCTAGAATCGCGCAACTCGCGAATGAAAGCTAAAATTTTCGAAATTTAACAACGCAGTTTGATAATTTCCACACATTTGTCACACATATACATTGCCAAATGGGACAGTACGGGATACAAAACTCCGAAGATTCAAATGAATTCCATTATTTATTCGTTTACTGCCCAGAACATACAATTAAATAGCGAAATAATATGAGCAGCGAAACAAACAATTTTTCACATCCGGACGCGTTCTCGTGAATGTTGTACCCAGGTATGGATCATTCTCTTCGAAACGAGATATGGATCATCTTCTCAAGGAATAAAATGAACGCCTCGGAAAATGTGACTTCAACAATGGAAAAGCGATACATTTTTCCACACTTATTTCTTTCCGGGTCGTTTTGTGGATGTTGTACCTTTGTGAATCGATATTTAAATTTAGCCTGATTAGTTTTATGCGCCCAGTTTGAAAAGAAAACTGATATAGTAGTGTGCTAAAAATAGAAAACGTGTAGTGCCTGGGTGTAGTGCCTGGTCAGTTCTGTGGATACAAACTACACGAAATAGGGGTGCAGCATTCGTCCAATCAGGAGCCTAGAAGGTCACGTGAGATATAATATTCTATATTTATACCACGATTAAACATGACTGAAGTGACAGAAGCCGATTTTTTTTTAAAGAAACATATCACCTTCTTCGGCGGTCTGATAACTTTCTTGCTTGACACCATCTAAGAATGGGACGCCCTATTCAGAATACCTGCCGTTCAAATTTATTATTTTGTCGTGGTTTAGGATCCCTCGTTGTAACGGACTCGTTAAGCCCGACCTAATGAGGGTTCATAAGCTGTGTTTCTGAGGCAATGGATGAAATTGTTTAGTTGTTCTTCCCTATTCGTCCTTGACTCGTATGATATTCAATTTGGGCACATGGTTAAAAAAGCCTATCGCACTCCGATTTTCGAAAGAGGTCGCTTGTGCGCCCACGGCACCCCAGGTCTGCCACTCTTAAAAATGCAGGAGGGCTAAACGTGTTGCCTAGGGGAGCAATTAGCTATCCTCTCGCCTACAAAAGGTAAAAGTGGCAAAATGAAGATTTACTATTAATGAATTCTGCTTAGTGGATTTTGTACATTTTATTTGGCGCGGCTAACAAGGTAGTCTCTGTGAGATGGCTACATTGTCCCTCCCACACCTCCGGGCCTCGGCAAGGCCCGGAGGTGTGGGAGTGACAGTGTGGCCTTCTTACAAAGACCAGTAATAAAGTACAGAGATCTGAAAAGATGTGGGTTTTAGGAATAGGCTATTATGGTAGTCGTTATTTTCTAAGGCCAGGAGGGCTATTTTTCGCCCTCCTTAACGTTTTTAAGGCGAGCAGTAGGCGAGCGAATAAATCGCTCTCCTGAAAATGCCAGGTCTGGTACTGTAATTGTTTTTGTCTAATCCTGTCTTATCTGGGATAAAAATAAGTTCTCAGAGAGGAAGTGATTATACTATCATATTTTACCAGCCGCTGAAGGGATTGCGGTTGTTTATTTATTAGAGCCTTGGACTTCATATCGAAAGTCGGCTGCTGATGATTAATTTGAGTTATGTACGTGGCACAACCTTTAATCCCGATTGCACGAGAGGGGGCGTGATGACACCGCATAATAAAGCGCCCAGTATGGCAAAGTTACAAATACCTTCAACCGATTTTAACCCTGTTTGTGCCAGGTTAGTAAGTTACTCGCCTATGTTCTGTGGTTTTCCTCCGGTACTCCGGCTCCCTGTGCCCCAAAACTGTCCTATGTAATATGACCATGGCTGCAATAAGTGCCGTTATATATTTGCATACCATGCCCATTTTTATCTTATATGAAGGATGTTCACATATACTTGTATGTGGAGAAGTTTAAAAACCAAATTATTGCACAGTTCTAACCCCTTCACCTGATTAATTGTTGGAAAGATCCGCTTGTGTTTTTCAGAATAATTTATCGGATAATAGTATTAACCTTATAACCAGTGTACATATGATATTATTATATATTTTATAAATAACCATATTTCTATTGGCTGGATCTTATACACGTGACTGGTGTTCAAAAATCCATGTACACCGGCGTTCCAGTGAAATCCCCTCTCTAGTTCTACTTCATTCGACGTAATCTTTGTAACATTGTTTATTTTCATGTTATTCTGCAGATGTTAACTATTTTATTGTTAAATAAAAGTATTTCTGGTTGATATAATAGAACTTTTAAATGACAAATAGAAGATTGTTTTTCTTTGATAATGGTGTATATAATAAAATATTTATGCACTTCTATGGTGGTAAATATGATGTTGTTATGAAACTAAAACTTATATTGACCTCGATTAACGCCTCGTCACATCATATTCACCACCACAAAAGTCCATAATTGTATATTTGAAAAATTATCATTTAACCCTTTACCTTACGCAGACGATATCAAAATTTATTATTTTAAATGTTATTGTTTGAAATTTTTCAGAAAATTTCAACAAAACCATATCATGTGACACCCCCCTCCCCCCCCCCCCCCCCCCATTGGAACGAGCTCAATGAGCTCGTTCCAATGAGGCGTCACATGATATGGTTTTGTTGAAAGTTTTTGAAAAAATTAATTTTTTCAACAGCTCAATTTGCATATTACGCGGGCGGGTGCGGGCGATTCGTTAGGTAAAGGGTTAAATTATTTGTTTTTTAATTATTTCTTTTTTCAAATTTCACACAATTGCAACAAAACTATATCATGTGACGCATCACTGGATCAACCTCAGCAACCTTGTTCCAATGAGGGGTCACATGATATGGTTTTGTTGACATTTTCGGAAATATACTTTTTTCAACTGCTTATTTTAGGGAGCCCGCTGGATCAATGGTTACAGCATTGTACTTCAAACCGAGGGGTTCACGGTTCCATCCCCGCCAGGTGTAACGGCGTTATGTCCTTGGACAAGGCACTTAATCTCGATTGCCCCGTGGAGACGCGGTGGCGCTGTGTACTAGGGTGTAATGGTTGTCGATGGTGCATCTGTCTTCAACCAATGTTAACCCTGCTTGTGTAGATTAAGTACGTGGGCGAATGGAGCAGTCTCTCGCCGTTTCTCGGTGGCTCTCTCCGGGTACTCCGGCTTCCTCCTCCCGGAAAACTATCCGACACGAGGATGTCGAAAGTGTCGTTAAACTCCAATAAATAAATAAATAACAGCTCATTTTGTAAATTGTGTTGGCTGGTGCTGTCGATTCGTTAAGCAATGTGTTACCCGGTGCATCGAAAAACGTGCGAAACGTCTTAAAATACTGGTCAAAATCGTGATCGGAGGGATAAGTGTTGAACCCAAATGAACAAACGAACAGATAAACACGCTGATTTTAAAACGTAAGAAGATGACTTCTCGTCTTGCAACTCTGTTCCTCTCATACCCCAGTCGACCGTTTTAGCTGCTGCAATAAAATATGTTCTGCCGTTCACGCTTCTATTTCAGTTGAACGTCAATTTGATCCATTAAGCATAGGATTTGAAACATTTCCCGGTTTTCGTGGAAATGGAAACGAGATTTTTCAAACAGAAAATCTATGACCCGGGTGAATCTCGTTTTTGCAACCTTTAATGATAAGGCTCAAGTCGAGATCCTCACTTATAGGGGGTGTTGCATACAGTACGGCCCCCGTGGACTTGTCACTTCCCACGGATGGGCAATACTTCCATGTCGCAATGGTATTTGATTCCAAATACTAATTATAGGAACAAACATCAAAAATTTAATTAATGAAGCACCGGGTACAACCCGGTGCTTCATTAATGAAAATTTTACTGATGATGATTTGTATTACCAGGTAAACGCATGCGTGGACATCACTGTCCACGCGTGGATTACGACCACTTCACGGCAGCTGTAGTTTGTGCTGGGAACATAAAAATTGCACATTGGACTTTAATGGAGTTCTTGGGGAAATATGTGCTAAAAAGCCCGAAAAGTAAAACAAATCGCAGATAGTTTGAGGGAAAACACTGACTTTGAGTTTGCCGACTCCGTTTTGTCCTTATTTTCCGGTAATCACAAACGGAAAATATTGGTATTACAGTTAAAACTAGAAGTCCTGTCATGAATAGTGCGCTTATCTAGGTTTAATTGCGCGATGGAATTGCGCGCAATTTCTACATCGAATGGCATCCAAAGCACGGCAGGTTCTCCTGGTTACTCATAGCAAACACATGCAATGTTTCTGCCAATGGACCTCCGGGTTACCCGGAGGTCCATTGGCTGAAACATTGCTTGTGCACAGGTCATATGTACAGACTTTGATAGCTTTACTTTGGTCATAACGCGCACATTAACGCGCATATCAACGTGCTATTTGTGCGCAATTCATGACAGGACTTCTAGTTTTAACTGTATAACTGGGGATTTCCGTCTCGAGTTAAACCCTAATTGGGTATGTTATCATAGCTTTAGAGTAACTATTTGATCCATACTTAATCTCGTCTAAGATATACACTTGGGAAATCCAAAATGGCAGATGTATTGACAAATCAAACAGAAGCATAATTTAAACAAACTTTCTTGTACGCCGATATTACATTTTTTATGCTATATCAATATTCTTTTCACAGACTCAATTAAGCCGCTAATTGCACAGAGATTTCTTAGGGCAACGGTGGTATCTCAGGCTTAGGCAAACTGAATCGTCAATATTTAACTATTCCGATTTTTTTATAAACTCAAATATTTGGCATATGCTTCGGATATTTAAACTCCGGAAGCATACATACCGGACAAATATCCGTATTGACGGATTGAATTTAAACTGAAAGACTGTCTACCTGGAATGGATTGAGAGTGCATAGAATACTGTCGACGTGGAATGTTTTAATTCCTACGTTTAATGGAGCAAATTGACGTTCGTCTGAAATACAAGCGCGAACGGCAGAACATATTTTATTGCAGCAGTTGTGTCCATGTGTTTAACAGGTAGTGAAAATCACCATCACCACAGTTTTAATTAGTTCAAACAATATTTATTTCCCAAGTATGTTTAAATTATAAAGTAACAAGCATAAATTGACAAAAAAGTAACAAACATGGAAATGGATTCAGCAACAAGCCAAAAGCTTATACTGGGCTGTCTCCAAAATTGTACCCGGTGCTGCATTAATTAAATTTTTAATCGTTATTCCTGTAATTAGTGTTTGGAATCTAATACCATTGCGTCCTTGGACATATTGCACACCCGTGTAACATCTGACATTAGGTCCTGCGTAGCTTCAAATTTCGATTCGATTCGAGTCGTCTCAATGATTCAATTCCATTCAAATCGAACTGATTCAGACATTTTCGAATCGTGGACAGGTTCTCAAAATCCTCTTGCTGTCTTCTCTTGAACTGTTCTTCAATCATTAGGTACAGGAGACACGACAGTAGAGGGAGAGTTCAAGGAGGTTCCCTTTTCATTCCATTTTGGGATATTCCGATTTTGCATTGATTTGCCTTTAAACAGACGTGTCGCATTTGCATTCAACGCTACAATACTTACGGTTGTTACAAGGTGCTGTATCAACAGCAAGAATATCAGTGAGGTTCGATTTGAAATGATTCGCTTCGGGATTTAGATCGAGCAGAGTAGAGATTTGCAGGGCCTGGGCCATACCGTAAGCTGAAATACTGAGTGTGCTTCTTTTGCGTCAGGTGCGAAAAACGTATTTTAGAAGTAATTCATTCGTCCTGTATTCTCTACATGTATACATCGTGTCTTTCTATAGAGTACAGCCAGTCGTAATTCACGCGTTGCCAGTGATGTCCACGCATGTGTCTATCAGGTAATAAAATCACCACCAGCAAAATTGTAATTAATGAAGCACCGGGTTGTACCTGGTGCTTCATTAATTATACATTTGATGATTATTCCTGTAATTAGTGTTTGGAATCTAATATTATTGCGTCTGTGGAAATATTGGGTCATTGTGGAAAGTGATCAATCCAAGGTGGCCGTGTTGTATATTCCTGCAGTCTTACCTTGTATGCGTATTGTGCTGTTAATTAGTTATGCAATTGGTTTCAAATTGAACGCAGTCTACTTCTGTGATGCAAATGAGTGCAATTATATTCGAATAATTTGTGTTAGTTTTATATGAGGTTGCCTTTGTATTGAAAATAAGACCAAAAAAATAAGAAATGCACTGCTAAAGTTGTTATCGTTTCTGCATTGCGCGATATACACAGCACGACACACGCGTGTGAATAGGTTAATCGATATGGCTCGAGTGACAGCGCAGAAGGATAAAACGACAGCCTGCAGGGCTAGATTTTTATCCTTCGGCGATGGCACATTTTCCTTTATAGAACACATTGAATGTTGTGCACAGAAATTAGTTCTGGTTTCTTGATTTTTTTTATCTGATTCCGGTATGAAAATCTTTAAAGCTATTAACAAAACACTTCGGATTTCTTCACAGTTACTTCTCCTCCCGAACATAAGTCTCCATAGACTCACTATTATATAGTTTAGGTCTGACGTTTTACCATTTTCATACAGACTCAAATTTACTGATCACAGTAAATCTTGTTTCTCTAGTTTGTATCCTGTTTTTCTGATATGTTGGGTGAGATTTTGTTACACGCCTATTCTATGAAATCCCATCTACAGCAACACTAAACCATGCGGAAAATGAAAAACCGTTCCGTACACATGTGCCGAACGGAAACCGTTGACGGACTGTTTTTAAATAGAAGCGAAATTTCAGTGGGAAACCGTTGACGGATTGTTTTTAAATAGAAGCGAAATTTCAATGGCATTTTCTACAAATCGTGCATCGCAGTCTCCAGTTGAATCGCTAGCAATAGCTAAAAATAGTAACAAGAGTTCCCCTCGCAAACGTGGTTCGCGATAAAATGTGGGTTTTTTTGTTGATAGTTCGTCCCCCGAATTCCAATGTTTTCTATGTGCCTAGTGGCACACAGAACGCATTGGAACTCATGGGACGAGATGTCAAATGGACAGCTGAGTGTCTTCATTGCCAAACTTGGAAACACTTGTCATTTTGTTTTCTAAAACTACCGAAGAAGCACGTTACGTGGACAGTCGGTCACATACCGGTCAGCATTCACAATCTGCGGTTGAGCTGGTGTAAGATATGCCAAATGTTGCCATGGTGTACTGCTACCTATCACAGAAATGTTGTCAAACTGGCCGATCCGAGATGATCCGAGGGTACAACGATTGATCTGATCACGTTTTGCTTTCTTCAAAGGGTTGCTGGGGAGGTGGAATGATGCTAAAAGACTTAGTCCGCTTTGTGTCGAGTCATATTCTTTATAATCGTATGTCAGAAATGAAACAGTGCCTAACTCGAACGATTAAATTGTTGTCACTTTTAGTTTCCAGAACTATATTCAGAAAGACAAGTGCGAAAAATAGTCGATACCTGCAATCATGCACCACGAACTACCTTTCGGTTACCAAATAAATTTGAATTTTGCGGTTTTGTAGGTGCAAAAATTACTGAAAGTAAATACACTTCTTTCGTGATTAGACTTTCTCCTTCGTGAATGTTTTTCTCATCAGATCGACGGCAAAAGTGTTGTCACTGGTTACGTCGTAAGTTCAAGCGCTAAACAGAGTAATATCCATAAACTGATATAGAACCAGGCCAGACACCACGATTGTGGAGAATTTTACGCTTTATCATACGGAATTTAACATACGGAATACAGAATAAGTGACCAATAAAATTGAAGAACCTAGCGATTTTGTCGAATTCTGGATGAGGGGGTTGGAAAATTGTGTCCGTGATATTATTTCGTACTACAGGCGGAAAGGAAAAGCTTTCTCAAAGGCCGGTGTGACAGGAATGGCAGTTCGTAGGAACATTAGTCCCTCTGGACTATTATTCCGCGGAATTATAGTCCTAGGTCTAACATTTCTAGGAATAGTCATCCGGCGGACTACTATTCCTAGAAATGTTAGACCTAGGACTATAATTCCGCGGAATAATAGTCCAGAGGGACTAATTTTTCTACGGACTATCATTCCTGTCACACCGGGCATAATTTCAGTATATTGCGGGAACATCGTTAAGAATGAGTGTATTTTTTCATGGATAGGAGTTCACCTTTAGATTTCAAAAACCACTTGCGCTGGTAAACAAAATTACGACGTCAGCAACATAATTTCCAGCAAGTCGGAAATTCCAATTGGCAACCTCCTCTCTCCACGCCCTCACTTTACATTTTCCAACTACGGGTTTTAAAATGTAGAATGTCATCTGTACATACACATTTGGCCGTAAATTATCCAACTGAGGCGCTTTCTTTGGTAGTCAAAAATTCTAACTACAAATCACCATTTTGGGGGGGGGGGGGAGGGGGGGGGGGGCTTTTTGTAGTTTTCAATCACTCTTTGGAAGACTTTTCCTAATTTTCAGTCTAAAAACTCCATATTTTAACCAAATTTTCGACAAGTCTGCAAAATATCCAGTAGTGCCCTGTCTGAAATTTCCAACGTTTTTTAATCGTTAAAATGACAAATGACGGGAGATGAGACACAGCCATCATCTGCATCCCCCCGATGCAGGGTCTCTGGTAAATCGGTTCACTGGTGGCGCGAGCTAGAGACGATCCTGGTTCGATGATGTACATAGTTTGGAACACTGGACTTGGTTGGAACTGAAAACGTGTTCTGAGAACTTTGGACAAATTGAAACAATTTTGATCGAAATTCTCCACGCATCCAGTTTATTTTCAGTGATTGTACACGGCAAAAAAATGCCGTTTGAAAGTTGCTAAAAGCAAACAGCAGCTGGCAATTCTACCATAAATAGTGCGCTAAAATAGTGTTTTAGACTACTTGTGGCAATGCCGACCTATTTAGTCTTTGAGCAAAACTAAGGATCTAATCTTTGATTTCACCAAATTAAACGAGAAGGCTGTTGATTTTGATAAAGAGTAGACCAATTAGTATATTAAATTCAATTAATTTTTGAAGTTGACTAATAAATATTTTTAACCTGCAGCCCAACGGCTGCAGGTTAAAAATATTTATTAGTCAACTTTAAAAATTAATTGAATTTTCTAAAATAAGGTAACTTTGAGCAGGGAGAATGCCATTTTGCAAAAGTAGGGATCACAGAGTTGACTGCGTTCGTTCTGAAAAAGACTTTGCCCCTCTTTACTGGACCGCTTCTCTATATGTTTTGATATGATGAAACTTGAAACAGTCAGTACCATAAAATTTTACGGTTGATATCGCGCAAAGTACTATTATTATTACCGTAATTTCAACGTTTTTTTGGTTTTTTTTGGCTCAGATTGGATTTAGTTTACCACATTTATGTCTAACTCCAACATGAGAGGGACAATCGTTTACTTTTCCTACACCGCGCCTCCCCAGTGTAGCTGCCTTAGCGTGGTGTGTCACGGGCCTTAATATCGCCTCGGTGACCGCTAGAAAATAGTTTGAGACAAATGCCAGGACGTTACGAGATTTCATTGTTGTTTGTGAGCATATGGTGTCTCTGCCAGTTTCTCTCGAATACTCTCTATCCACATGCAATATATTGATTCGATTCGATTCGATACGATATCCATTGCTCCAGTCTACTAGAGATTCGATTCGTGCAGGAAGTGAGATTCACAGGACCATGTTAAGTTGCTTCACGTTCGATAATCGTAACTTTATTTATTACTTTCCAAAGTGTGATTTACAGGGATTTCCGGGTTTGATTATAAACGATAACTTCACAAGTGAAGTATGCAATCAACGACTGGGTCATGTATCCGTGCGCGCAAACGAAGACGCTTTGCCGTGGGTGTAATGGGGACTTCATTGTTTTGGGTTTTTTTTTTACCCTTTACCTATCATGAAAAGCAGACGACGCTTGCAAAAACAATTCTTGAATAACTATTATTTTCATTTTTTGTCTCAAAAACATAGGTTATGACCCCTCATTTGAACGAGCTCGGCGAGCTCGTTCCAATGAGGGGCCATAACCTATGTTTTAGAGACAAAAAATGAAAAAATAATGAAAATAGCGCTGGCCGGTTTTGGCCGTTACGTTAGGTGAAGGGTTAAATAATATAATTATCGTTAATAATGAAAATTAATAAACAGAGTAATCGCTTCACTTGACTGGTTACGTGTAATAATTCATTGGATGCGAGGGACTATATTGTAAAAACACTCGCGCGCATTCGCGCACTCGTGTTTGTACAACGTCCCTCACCGCTCATGAATTATTTCACGCATCCAGTCCAGTCAAGCGATTACTCTCTATGTACGATATAGTTTTCGTAAGTAGTAAAATGATTTATTTTTGAATATATGAATGCGTGAGTGATAGAGAGGTTTTGTGAGTAATACACTGCGGGTTGTCAAATTGTTTGGTTCGTTGTTTGTCTGTTCCACGAAGCCATGATTGTGCCAAGTGCAAAGCTCAAACATTGCACTTGACATCTTTATGCATTCGAGGGAGGATATGCTGTACTCATTCCAGACATAACTTCAGTTCATGAGAGTAAATAAAAGAAAATTCTCAAAACATATCTCTAAACTACGGCCTCAGAAGGGGATATTCAATCAATGGAGAACAAAACATGTTTATTGATTAGAAGAAGTGCATTAGACAACATAATTCTAAAGATAACCATTGTTTTGTAATAGCTTTGTGTGGAAATTGTTAGTATTATGTAATTATGTCGGTGAGTTCCCTGACGGCTAAATAATAACCACAGAGTCTTGACATTTAAGTCTCTTCTGATAAGTAAAGTGATAAAATGTTAATGTCTTATAGTACGAGTCTATTATTATCATCCATCTTTCTAGAAGGCAGATAGGATGGCACAATGGCTGCTAGGCTGACGGATGACCCCCGGTCTTCAAAACACACTATATTGGCGAATTTGTCCCTGAAAGCGTTATGGTAAAATTTTCCCAAGATTAAGAGGTCTGTTTACGAATGCGCAAATACCAATTAGACACTACTACTACTGATGTTACTACTACTAACTACTACTACTACAAATAATAATAATAATAATAATAATAATAATAATAATAATAATAATAATAATAATAATAATAATAATAATAATACACATGTAATTCTCTCCTGTCAAGAGACGTTGTGAGGGTTCTCTGAAAATATTTATTTATTTATTTATTTATTTATTTATTTATTTATTTATTTATTTATTTATTTATTTATTTATTATTTGCGGTTGGACAAATTATAAAACATTTTATCAATATATGTATCATACCACGCTGAACTACACTATAAAAGTGGGTAAGCCTGACCTGCAGGACAGAAAGCAGTGGGCAATGTTCATAAGCAATGCAGCACACGGGATATGTTAAACTCAACAGGGAGTCGCATTAGCTATGACAGTACAAAATATGTTCCCATTATAACGTTCAGATGAAAAAAAAATTATGACAACACATTATTTTGGGCATTCAAATATCTTTGTAAAATATAGCCCTTCCATCAATATTATCATAAACATTTGTTGATCGTAATACATGGGTTCCAGTCGGAAAAACAATTATGACAACAACACATTATTTTGGGCATTCAGATATCTTTGTAAAATATGGCCCTTCCATCAATATTGTCATAAACATTTGTTGATCGTAATACATGAGTTCCAGTCGGAAAAGCAATTATGACAACAACACATTATTTTGGGCATTCAAATATTTTTGTAAAATATGGCCCTTCCATCAATATTATCATGAACATTTGTTGATCGTAATACATGTGTTCCAGTCGGAGTGCCTTAGATAAGTGGTTAGAGTACTGGACTTTGAATAGAAAGGTCAACGGGTCGATCCAGACCAGTGGCAACGGGCGTAGTTTCCTTGGGCAAGACACTTAATCCCGATTACCCACGTCGAGGTACGGCGGCTCTCTCTACTGAGAAGTACTCTTTGTCGCTTGTGCACTTGCCCTCACCTGCTGCTAAATCTTGTCGGAGGTAAGAAGTTGGAAAGTCTGATAGTTGCTTTCCGCTGCTCGGAGGTTCATCCGGTCACTCTGGCTTTCTTCACCCGTAAATTGTCCAACACGATGTGGCCCTGGCTGTTGAAAATATCGTTGAACCACAATAACCCTTTATCCAACATAACGGCCAAAACCGGCCAGTGCTGTTCTCAATAATTGCCAATTAATTTTCATTATTTTTTAATTTTTTTGTCAAAAACATAGGTTATGACTCCTCATTGGAACGAGCTCGTCGAGCTCGTTCCAACGAGGGGTCATAACATATGTTTTGGAGGCAAAAAATGAAAAAAAATAGTTATTCAAGAATTTTTTTTGCAAGTGTCGTCTGCTTTTCATGTTAGGTAAAGGGTTAAACATACATGAAGCAAACACAGGTTGAAAAGGGAAAGGTTACCCAACCCTCCAATCTTTCGAACACCGTGTTCCGGTTAGTGAGATTTCATAATTCATAGTTTGCGCTGTAATCACTCACGGAGTTAAGTGTCACTTGACTAATAAAACCCCCCATTGAATAAAGGTCGATGGTGCTCAATTTTTCAGCCAAATGAACCTTGGGTTAAATTACAGTACAGTCGCCGTAGACTGGTCGTAATTCATGAGTGGACATTTTTGTAAAAAATCATCATCAGCAACATTTTAATTTATAAAGCACCGGGTTCAGATGATTATTCCTGTAATTAGTGTTTGAAATCAAATATTATTGCGTCCATGGACATATTGCCCACCAGTAGAAAGTGATCAGTCCAGGGCCGTACTGTAGTGACATGTTCAAGAAACTTTGTTTTAGCCTCTCGGGGTTTTTCAGAAAATTTGATACTTAACCCGAGTGGAAACTCCATTTTCGTATTTTAGTAGTATCCCATTTCCATGTACGTTATATATACTACTCAAAGTTTGCTATGCACCAAGTACATCCAACTACCTGTTTTACGTTTTACTTGAAATATTGTAAAGAAAAGTGTATATATTTTTTATTTAATTGTATCCTTAATGATTTAAGTACAGAAATTAAGATTGTGTTTGTGCTTGACATTATTTTGTAGCTTTTGAATACAATAACCAAGGAAAATGGATATTTTTGGTAAAAGAGGAAATTTTTCAATATGCCAAAAAGTTGACGGAGCGAACTGGTATGGCTTCAATATCGAGTATGAGACCCATTACTGTTAATAACAGCTTGACAACGCCTTATCATGCTCCCAATCAGGTTCCTGGTGGTCCTTTCTGGGATGTTGTTCCATTCCTGGACCAGCATGGCACCAAGGTCCTGGACACTTCTTGGCTGGACTGGACCGGCTGAGATTGCAGGCTGCAACTCATTCCAGACATGTTAGAATGGACTGAAGTCAGGGGGTCTTGCTGGCTAGTCCATACGCTCAATCCCCTCACTCTGTCGGCACTCCCCGACAGCATGGGCAACATAAGGACGGGCATTATCGTCCATCAGATTGAATCTGTCACCCACTGCACCTGCATACCATCTGACGTGGACATCCAGGATCTCATCAATATACCGTTGTGCAGTCAATGTACCACGTTCAAGGACACAGAGCTCTGCACGTCCATCCCAGCTGATGCCACCCCAGACCATGATTGACCCTCCACCATAACGGTCATGCTCAGCCATGTTGGCTGCATGGAATCGCTCTCCTGGTCTTCTCCATACCCTAGAACGCCTGTCTGTGTGGTCTCGGCAGTACCTTGACTCATCTGTAAAAAGGACAGGTCGCCAATCTTCTCTGGTCCATCCAACGTGGTCCATGGCCCATTGATATCGTGCCTGGTGGTGGTTCTGGGACAGCGGAATGCGAATACGTTGTCTTCGCGTTCGGAGACCACATTCGTGAAACCTTGCGCGGACAGTCTGGGTCGAAACATTTACCCAGGATGCATTCTGAAGGTCACTGCGAAGCTGGGTTGCTGTGGTAAAGCGGTTCCTACGGGCCTGAATGGTCAAAAACCGGTCTTCGGCTGCAGATGTTGGCCTGTCTCTACCACCACCATGCCGTCTTACTGGTGTGCCATACTGCTGAAATCTTGCCCAGGCTCTGGAGATCACCGTATGGTGCACACCAAGGGCTTCACCAACCTGACGATGAGTAGCCCCTTGCTCCACCATCCCTACAGCCCGCCACATTTCTGCTTCAGACATATGTCTTCTTACATTTGCATTTGTCATATTCAATCATTAAATCACAAGGGTTTGTGTTGAAATGAAGATTGAATACCCTACACATGTCATGTACATGTGGACAGTACACGAAAACATCACGAAAATCTGAGGTACATGCTATCCATGACTGTCACGATGGTCTGCCTGTCAAGAGAGCTAATGTAAACACTGGGGACCATCTCAATACATTCCTCAATCATATCCATCAAAAATATCGCAAATATGTCACAAGCAAATTTCAAAATGATGTGTCAAATATTTGGTGCTTAGCAAACATTGAGTAGTATATACGAACATTTTGTGAAAGAAAAACTCACCTTGACCGCTACATTTTGTAACGGCCGTAGATGTTGCCGATATTAATTAAAACCCACAAAGAGAAAGATTGAGAAAAAGAAACAAAAAAAACCCAAACAAACAATAGCAATAATAGAGTGAAACATTCAAATGAAAAGCTGTTGAAAGTGTGTAACAAATATCAACACAGAGGAACAATTATTTTGTGAGCTCAGCTCTCCCCATGTTGAAATAAGCACTATATCATGTTACAGATAGAGTTACATAATCGATGGATATTGTTTCTCAGTGTGAGTTTGAATTTCCCTCTTGGATCTACAAACATAAAGTTTTCAATCTCCTTGCTTGTCAGATCACCGAAGTTAAGCAACGTCGAGCCCGGTTAATCCTCGGATGGGTGACCGTCCGAGTGATCGATTCGGACTCCCGCGTTGTGTCCTTGGGCAAGGCACTTAACCCCGATTGTCCACATGAGGACACGATGACGCCGTGTACTAAGGCGTACTGCACGTTGATGGTGCGCATGTCTTCAACCAATCTAACCCTGCCTGTGCTGCAGTGCGGAGTTACGATGTTGGGGAGCTGGCAGCTGCTCGTCGTTGCTCGGTGGTTCTCTCCGGGTACTCCAGCTTCCTCCACACCTAAAACTGTCACGGTCATGATTAGCCATTGTGCATAAGTATGTGACCTTAAACACCAATAAATAATAAATAAGTCTCCTTGCTTATTGCGTTAAGGAGATCTTTAAGATTTGCAAGCCCTGCACACAAGAATTGTCATTCGAGTCTTATTTTCTTCCCAAACTTTGCCTCAAAACATAGCTTTGGACTCCTCACTGGAACAAGCTCAGAGAGCTCGTTCCAATGAGGAGACAAAACTAAAATCGACTTGTACTCAGTAATAAAAAAATAACTATGCCAAATGCCCCAAGCAATATCGGGAGGGGAGGGTATGTGTATCAGTTTTACAGATTTCAAGCATGAATATGCGGAAGGTTGACATTACGTGGTCCCCATCCACCTCACCATTCGTGGCCAGGCTGCGGAGTGCCCAATATTTATATTACATTAAGCACAGAATATAGCTGGTGACACAAAAGTCAACTAATTATATGATTTTATCCTTCTTCCGGCTATTAAGCCCATTTATTAAAAATGGTGGTATAGTACGGCCCAGCATGCGCGGGGAGAATAATTGTTGATTCAGACACGCTCTGATAAATATTGTTGTCTGTGATAGTAGTTGATGTTTATTTGAAATTTATTTCATTAACTTTGTGTCATTAAATACTTTGCAATGTTTTCAACATCGGGGACAACTTCCTAACGAGAACACTTTAGACAAACAACGGATCTAAAGTTGTAGCGTAGTCACGGGCTTTACAGAAGCCGTTGCTTGTTTCTTGTTCCAGATAACCTTTTACCTGACATGAAAAGCAGACGACAATTGCAAAACAATTCTAGAATAACTAATTGTTTTCATTTTTTGTCTCGAAAACATAGGTTATGACGAGCTCGTTCCAATGAGGGGGTCATAACCTACGTTTCTGAGACAAAAAAGGAAAAAATAATTAAAATTAATTGGCGAGTTTTGAGAATGGCGGTGGTCGGTTTTGGTCGTTACGCTGGGTAAAGGGTTAAGTGTCCTTTGTGGATTTTTGGAAAATATAATAAACAGAATTTTCAACTCGTCTTCAGTTTATATCGCAAGTTACTAAACCCTGTCAGTGAATTAGGTCGGACCGAGCTAAAGCTCGGACAGACCTAATTTTTATTCTCGTTTGTTGAATATTATACCATAATTATCCGGTTGCTGCCTCTGAAAGAAGGAAGAATGAAATATGTTTGTCTTCTTCAACACATGATGTTTTGATTAACGCCCAAAGCTTTGTGTGACATATCGTATTGTATCGAGTGATAATAGATCAATGCATGTGTCAGGCAACGATTTCCAATACCCGTTTGTCATCATAATAAAACCTCAGACACAGCAAGATCGACTGAAGGTATTGGCAAATTCATCTTGATTCTATCAGTATGCACGAACCAAGGCAGTACGTCAATGCAAGGCATCTCTTGGAATCCGTCGCACTTCAAAAACGACATCGTAACCCTCCCCCAAAACACCAAAGCTGTTCTAGTCAACAAAGCCCTAACCATGACTTATCGAAACGAATCGTTAACAAATAAAAAGTCGCATTCAACTGATCACAATGATGGGACTCAGTTTTCTATTCTCTCAATCAAACGACACGTACGGAATTTCCTTCATCATGAATGAAGATGTACTTGGCGTTGACAAAATAATGGAACACAGGCCAAGTTGGCTTTTTCCATAGGGCAATGATATTCAGAACCAAATTCAATTTAGTTCATAAGGTTACCCAAGGGATGGGTTGATGGTTTGTTAAAACAACTAGAGAATTAGTCTTTGCAGAGCACATGGATCGCTTTAAATACATGACACCACTTCATTCATAGAAGCGTGCAAACCACAATGAGATTTTATGTTTTAAATTAAATCGCAGTCATTTGCAATTATTGCGATTCGTCTTATTTTAGTTTTGTTTTGGGTTTTTGTATGATGGATTGTTTATGTACTGAACCGTGCAATTCCCTGAAATGTGGAATGTATGTTGAGGGAAACTTACAGCATTATCAATTTTGAAGGGAATGACTTGTGATTACCAGTATCACCTAAATAGTCCGTCGCGCGCGCGTGCGTTCGTTTCGTGACTTTTATTGTTACTACAACAACGATACATATATATTTTTTATCGTAGAATTATTACAACCACTGATATTACTGTGTGCCCTTGAGTTTTCTTGTAAATGATAGCTTTAATATGATAATTACTCAGTTTATAAACGAACATGACCAAATTTCTGTTTATTAAACACTCTTGTTAACTCTTTACTAACACGAAAAGAAGACGACACTCGCAAACATAATTCTTGACTAAGTTGTTTTATTTTTTGCGTCGAAAACATAGGTTATGACCTCTCATTGGAACGAGCTCAACGAGCTCGTTCCAATGAGGGATCATAAGCTATGTTTTTGTGATAAAAAATGAAAAAAATAATGAAAATTGAATGGCGATTTTTTGTGAATAGCGCTGGCCGTTTTAGCTGTTATATTGGTCAACTGAATAGTTTACTTCGCCACGGTATCTGTTCGATTACTAAGGTTCAACTGTACATCTACGGGCCAGTACGGGGAGTTATTTGCTACATGAGTAAACAACAATGACCAGGCTTTCGTCTAGACGGTAACTATCAACAAATATTTTGAGAAGTGAAAGCCAAGTTTCACGTGGTGGATCTCAGAGTTTAACCCAGAAGTACTTTACATGTAGCTGCCATTTTGCAAGTTTTTCTCCGCCCTTTGAACCTGAACGGCTGCTTTTCCGACCAGGAACGTGACACGTCATGACGTATAATAGGATGGCTGTTCGGTAAATGTGTGGGGTAGACCCATCAATATTATCAACGTGCAGCCCGAAGGCACGTTGAAAATATTGATTGGTCTACCCCAAATAATGAATATGGACTCTTCTAATTGCTGCCATTCAACTGGTATGGAAGATACCACTAGAGTTCAAAGGGCTAACATAAAAATTCGGTAAAGAAGAAAAATAGCAGTAGACGAACAAGCAACACAATAAATAAAACAATAGAAATTATTTAGTTATATATTTTATTAAATGTAATAATTTAATCCTCTCACTCTGTCGATCTGTAGAATAAATTTTCTTGAACCTCCCTATACATGCATAATGGATGCGCCAATTTTGCCGAAGACAGGCGTTGTATGAGACCGTACCATCCAGGACGACAGCGTTTGGGGGGGGGGGGGGGGGGGGGGGGGGTTATGCTTCTCCAAAAAAATATTATTTTAGTAAAAATCTTCTTTGTATGTGTTTCACAGCAAATTGCCTATGTGTACTGCATTTTATATTCTACTATATGAGAAAAGCCTATGACATAAATTGTAGCTTTACACACCAACTGTGGTGAACACGCCAGAAATGGGTTTTCAGTAGTTAAAATTCACACCAACGGTGGAACTACATCCAAGATGACCTTTGGTGACGTCGACCTGAATGCGAACTCGTCTAAATTTATCGCACGTCGCCTCGCGAAGAGTGAAATGAAAGTGGCAACTATTTATTACGTTTTTGAGTGAGTTTAAGTATATTAAAATGAAAAGGCCTCGTTTCTTTTTCCATTTCGTTTCGGTGATAAAATTGACAACGGAAGTACCGCCCACCGATGCTCATGTAAACAAAAACAGATTCGCACGTATGTACGTCTGCTGCTCTGTAAAATCGAGAAAATAGTAATAGCGATTCTTAATAATCTGACGATCATGGTATAAATAAAATATGTCCAAAGTAGCTTGGTGTACCAATTGTTCACCACTCGTGGTGAAGTGGTGTTAACCGCGAGCCAAAGGCTCGTGGTTAACACCACTTCACCAGACGTGGTGAACATTTGGTACACCAAGCTACTATGGGTATATTCTATATCTAAATCAACACCAATTATATCTGCATATCAGCAGGAATTACGAGTAAAAATAAGTGACAAAATACACATTTTGATCCTCTTCACTTTGAAGTCGAATAGCAAAATGTCAGTCTTCAAACCAGTCCATCCCATAAAATAACGGGGAGTTTATCCAGATCAGTCTTGTTTTACAGCACCCATTGAGTTCTGTCAAACAAGTAAAAGTTGGTTAAGTATCAAACAAGAATAAATAAGATAAGTTAAGTAGGGCTGTCACGATCAATCGATTAATCGATTGTTGATCGGTCACGGCGAAATCGATTAGTATTTTTCGTTGTCGAATAATCGGTAAATTGTATCCCGTTTTAGATGTTTAATAATTAAAAGAAAATTTGATGAAAAAACTATTGTTTCTAAAGGTATTGAGTTAAGAACATCGATGTTAAACCCCAAGAAGCCGTTGGAAGAATTTGTCTTCCAGGTACATTCATGAAAGCTTTGATGTTCTGAATCTTTGAACCGTCAGTGTAATAATCAAGACCGGTCGGCAGTTGGGAAGATCGCAACTACCGACCGGTCTTGATTATTACCCTGACGGTTCAAAAAGTTCAGAACATCAAAGCTTTGAATGTACCTAAAAGTTGATCGTCTTCGTTGTTTACTTGAGGTAGGTCAGCTGACTTGAACTTCATTTTTATCGACTTCAAAGAGAGGGAGAGGGGTGGGGGTCATCTAGGTACGATTAATCGTTTATTATCGATTATTTGCGACGATTAATCGATTCCTAAATTTAAAAATCGTGACAGCCCTAACGTTACGTTTATGGGAAAACTGTGTGCTTAAAATTTTGGCATCAGTGTGTCAACAGTGGAAATCGGGCAGAAGGAAACAGGAGTCAAAGAAACAGGTAACAATGAAACACGCTTTGGTAGGACAAAAGGAAACAGGAAAGAAAGAAACGGACAGAAAGGAACACTTTTTCAGTATTTCAAACCAATAATTTATTTTCAAAAATCTGAATGAAAATTGTCTGAAAGACTATTTTGATGCAAATTAATGGAAAGGAAATATTTCTGAATCTATAAAAATGTAAAATTATATAATTGTACAAAAATTCACCCTACTGGGGATAGTTGTTGGTTTGGGTGACTGAAATAGAACTACACGGTTGATACAAAACAGCTTTTATTTACATCGTTTATAATATACAAGTTTTTGATAACCCAAACAAATATGGATATACCAATAAAATGATTTTGGAGGGCATTATGGTTCATTAGCGGCCCTGCAGCAATGATGAACAGCCTGGGGGTTTATTAAAGGCCCGACGAAGTCGAGGGCCGTTAATAAGCCCAAGGGTTGTTCATCATTGCTGTAGGACCGCTAATGAATCACGATGCCTGCCAACAATCATGTTATTACCATTATTACTAGGCCGTTGTAACGAACGAACGATGATTTTACCAGTATACTTACAGTGCGACCGATTCACAGTGCAATGAAACTTGTTTTCATCTGATAGTGCTTCATTTCAGAACAGAAATAATCACTAAAGTCGGTTCAATATTTCTGTTTCGATCGTGCGTTCGATTTCAGTTCAGAAATACAAAGGGACGTCATCGGAATGGGAGTAATTCATTCGACCATGGAATCTAAAAATAGCCGGGCCGATTTGTTCTAAAAACGTATAATGAAAAGTAAATCTAGCGTTTTTGAGGGGATACCGATCATTCCAGCAATAATTCAACACGTAATCACCTTGAATTGATGCATGAAACCTGCTAGTCCAAACATGGCCTGAAAGTCCGTAATATAAGTTTTTGGTTTGGTACGTCCTTTCAAAGGACGTACCAAACCAAAAACTTATATTACGGACTTTCAGGCCATGTTTGGACTAGAAACCCGCCAGCTGAATCAGATTGCAAGACGCTATCTGTTCCGAGCATCAATCAAATCACTTCCTGGTTTTATTGGTTCAGTGCGCTGTTTACTTTCATGCATCCACTCAAGGTTGACACGAGTGGAATTATCGTATTTTTATAAAAAGTGTATAATAAAAAGAAAAGCTAGTGTTTTTGAGTGGATACCGAAAATGCTCTCTCTTGTGACCCAGACGAATGGTTATTTTCGCTCGCGCATGTGCTCACGAAAAATAAACATTTGTCTTGGTCACTCATATAATTTTCGGTATCCACTCAAAAACACTAGATATCCTCTGTGTACATGTAAATAATGAATCGAGAACAAAACGCCCATGGACAAAATCCATAGACCCTAGGAATTAGTTTTGAAATTTCTTTCTCCATTTTGTTGCCTATTACTTATTAACCAGCCATTTGGCTCATTCCAATGAATTGTAACAAAACAATTATGTAGCATGCCTTCTGTAATACAGTACGTGGAGAGGGTATTATCACTAAATCACTCGCAGAGTGGAGATTCCACCCGAGCAATAATTGCAAATTTGTTGCAAAGAATAACCAGGGCCAGCAAAGTTTCAGCCAATGGACCTCCGGGTTAAACCAGGAGGTCCATTGGCTGAAACATTGCTTGTGTTTTTTGTCGATATATACCGAATTTGAAAGTTATAGATTGGGTGATAACTCCACTCCGCGGGTGATTTAGTTACAATCCACTCTCCACGTACTGTAAATGAACTTAGCTTTTATATGAAGTGAACGTATTGGCAGTCAATAGATAAAATATAGAGGTGGGCAATCTTAAATTTCAAATCTACTGCCAATAGGAAGATGTTTTGAAATTTAAAATTGTTTATTTCTTCACTTTATTGCCTATTATTTATTTACCAGCCAGAGTTTAACTATCAAGAACATGTTCATAATTGTTTTGTTATAATTTAAAGGTGAAGTCCAGTTAGTTCATTCCCATAAATTGTAACAAAACAATTATATAGATTGTCTTCCATAATAAATCAACTTAATTTTCTATAGTTTTTGTTGCGAACTTATTGGCAATCAACTGATAAAAGATAAATATTGCTCTTATCGTTAAGAAAAAAGAACAAACACACATTGTGCATGGGCTCATAAGCTAACTATAAAAACAAGTAGCTGAGGGAAATTGTTGAACAAACACACACAAGGCTTATAAACATCCTTTGACATTATTGCTGTTTATGTTTTCATCTGTTTAATTAAGTATCTACCTATTCTTTTGGGGCAAATAATACAACTTTATATGTTTAAATTTGTATGAAGGAATATTTTCTGTCTGGAAATATAACTATTCATATTTTGTAACATTGCCAAAAACATAATAATAAATGAATAACAAAAAATTCAAAGAATACTTAAAAATAATAAATTGATTTAAAAATTTTAAAAGAATTGTTTTGAAAATGTCATTTTCTGTAGACAGTAAATTTCAAAACTGAAATATTTGTGGTTTGTGACTTTCTGTCCTGTTTCCTTTTTTCCGTTTCTTTGTTTCCTGTTTCTTTGTGTCATGTTTCCTTCCGTCCTACATTCGTCTACAGTACAGTAGTCATGGACTGGTCATAATCCATGCGTGGGCAGCGATGTCCACGCAAACGTTTACCAGGTAATAAAACTATTCATCAGCAAAATTTTAGTTAACAAAGTACGGGGTTGAACCCAGTGCTTCATTAATTAAATTTTTGATAAATATTCCTATGATCATTGTTTGGAATCTAAAAGTATTGCTTCCGTTGAATTATTGCCCACCCACAGGAAGTGGCCAGTCCACGATGGTCGTACTACAGGGTTAAATATACTAGTTCGGCATCTGACGGACAAGATGATCCACGGTCGCTCCTCCTGAAGTGGGGTACTCATCATCGTGTGGGCTCTGTCTCGACAGATTTTGTTGCGTTTGTGATTGTCAAAAGCTGGTCGATCAATTCCAGTTTAACCAGACAGAGATCTTTCAGTATCTTCACGCAACACAGATCAGTCAACTTCTTTATCCAAGCATTATTGTTAGCCAGCTCTTCTAGTTGTTATTATTGTTTTCTGGAACGTCTCTTTTATCTCCGTCCTTTGTCTATTCTTCCTATGAATACGGTGAAGGAGATTTTCGTTTGGATCCGTTCTTGATTTGATTTGGTCTGACTTCTGGTGAAGTTTCTGTTTTAATTCGATTTTGATTTGATTTACACTCTCATTCAATTTAAGTTGTCCTCTTCATTTCTCATCATTTTCGGTTCCTTAACACGTTCTATGAGTGAGGTTTGTCTGTTTGTTTCATCGTGTTAATCAAATATTTCTCTCTGACACGGTGTATGATTTACCATATGCCCTATGAGAACAGGTAGTACAGGATATCAGCAACAGCCCTCCATCGCTCTTGAAACATTGTATCGGAGTTTCGTTCAATGTAAGCACATCGTTTGTTTATTTATTTATTTATTTATTTATTTATTTATTTATTTATTTATTTATTTATTGTGATTTAACGACACTTTCGGCAGCCAGGGTCACCCCGTGTCTGACAGTTTTATGGCGGAGGAAGCCGGAGTACCCAGGGAGAACCACTTGGCAGCAAAGAACAACTGTCAGAATCCCCAACATACTAACTACACACACGTACGGTTAGCATTGGTCGAAAACAAGTGCACCATCGACGTGCAGTAGGCCCCAGTACACAGGGCCACCGTGCCCCGACGCGGGAAATCGGGATAAAGTGCCTTGCCCAAGGACACAACGCAGTTACCTCGGGAGGAGATCGAGCCGTGGGCTTTTTGGTTTGAAGTCCAATGCCGTAACCACTGAACCACCGCGCTACCAAGCACATTGTTTAGATTTAGTTGTAATCCCATCTCATTTTTATGGTCATCCAGCGACATCACGTGACAGGTTTTTTTAAGATCTATCTCATTTCGGCCAGTCTGACGCAAATATAAGTTATATTGTTTAGATTCAGTGTTTACTCTAGCCCGTCTTTTTTGGGTGCCAAGTGGAATTTTTATTCGGTGCCAAATAAATATTTTGGGTGCCAAATGGCCGATTTTCGTGCAAAGTAGAATCTTATCGTAAATGCGAACAAATTTACCACGATTCGCCCCTTGAGTGCAACAATGCATCATTTGCAATGCTAAAGCATAAAAATGATAAAAAAAACTGAATTAAAATATCGCACTTTGAGTAAAATAAGGCAACATCTGCAATGCTAAAGCATTGCCGATGGTGCCTTATTTTCCCCAAAGTGCGATATTTTAATTTAGTTTTATCTGGCTCTTGTAAGTATTTTAGTTGGAAAAACGACCTCAAATGATAAAAATATTCATAATAAAAAAGTAAAAGTTATTATTAACGTTTACAAAATAATTTCATGAACATTATTTACTCACTGTTTATTCACTCCAAATAAACTAGTAGCAAATAATTTATCTTCCAGAAGTATTATACAAAATGGTTAATAAAGATAAAAAAAGGCATTAAGTAACAAAGAAATGTTTTAATACGAATCAGAACCAATGCTAACCAAATTTGTATGGTGTTAGTATACGTTGGTAGCCTGACAGTTGCTCGCCGTTGCTCGGTTGTTCTCTCCTGGTACTCCACCCGTAAAACTGTCCGACACGAGGTGACCCTGGCTGTCTAAAGTGTCGTTGAACTCCAATAAATATATTAATAATAAATCAGATTAAATAAATCAAATATTATGCAAAGAACAATGATCATATCTAGTTGATTGTTACCAATAGATTACTTGACAGGAGTGAACTCTGTCTCACCTGTGCCGTCACACACCTATTTTATCGACAACGACGCACTAAAATTAATACAATGCAAAGCCTTTGAGACCTATCAGAAGTATATTTCTGGTGCCATGTTTTGTGCCAAATGTTGTACTTTTCGTGCAAATTGAACATCTTCAGTGCAATTCGCACCAGGGCACCCGGCAGCCTGAACACTGTTTACATTTTACTTCAGCATGAGATTTTGAGTCGGCACCAGATTTGTCCACTGACAGCCCCAATCTCCCGCTGTCTTAATTAACAGGGTAAAATAGAGTGGGATAATTGGAAGTGGTAATTAAATTGCTGTTGGTCTCGTTCAATGATTTTGAATTTTAGTTCATTTCCTGTAAGTTTCCGGTACAGTACAGCTACCGTGGAATGGTCGTAATCCACGCTTGGGCCGTGATGTCCATGCATGCATTTACTAGGTAGTAAAATCACCATCAGCCAAATTTTAATTTCTGAAGTACCACGATGCACCCGGTGCTTCGGTAGTTTAATCTTTGATGATTATTCCTATAATTAGTGTTTGGAATCTAATATTATTGCATCCGTGGGAAATATTGCCCACCTGTAGGAAGTATCCACTCCACGGCGGACATACTGTATTTCAACAACTTGTAAGAAAGGTAATGCTCAGTGAAGGATTTTACGGTCAGGTTAACAAACAATTACAATGCAATATTTTGCTTTCATATTTTTACTTCACTCTTAAAAATTTGCTTGAAAATGATAAATACATTTCAACACACACACCAACTCACAAAAGTCTGAGTTGTCGCACGCGATTTTGTTTTGTTACATTTTGATTACTTCTCTTTAGAAAAAGTGTTTCTTCCTGGAGAGACACGCTGAAAACTAAAGTGTTAAAAACTACACTTGAAGTGCTGTATTTAACACTTACTAAGTGCTGAACTAGCACTTTGTTCAAGTGTAGATATCCCAGAACTTGACAGGTGTTACAATAATGCCACTTGACAAGTGTAATGTCGCGACACTTAAAAGGAAACAACGCAGATGACGCGGATCAGGCTCGAACTCTCGAGCCTGATCCGCGCCATCTGCGAACGAAATGGTTTCACGCGCCGAAGGCGCGCGGGGACGGTATGGGGAACAAGCCCCTTTCGACCCTCGTTGACTGTATAATAGTTGACCATGTCCTGGCGTGTTGAAGGAGGAAAGGGAAGGAGCAAGTTTAGCGGCGCTTGTCCTTCTTGATTTTTTTCTTGTGAGGAGGAGGCTGTGTCGGTGATATAGTGGCTTTTGGAGTAGTTGGCATAGTTTTTACTGATGGTAGTTTTTGAGGGCTGTTATTGGCTTCTTCTGCTTCTTTTGTTTGTGTGTACATCTGAAGGTATTCGTCTACTTTTCTCATTGTCTCTGCTGTGGATATGGATAGCTGTTTTAGTTTGTAGTGGTTGGTTTCTGTTGGTGGAGTGTCTTCCGTGGTGGTCTCGGGCTGGCTTTCTGGTTCCGAAGGGAGAGGTGAGTGGGTTCCGGAAGAGGCGCGAAGGCAGCTTCCGATTCCATCTCAGTCTCCACAGAGTTGTCCACATCTGGCGTCTCCAGCTGTGGAGCTGGAGGCAAGATGAGTGCCTCTGTGGGAGTAGGAGTGGAAGTGGTGACTGTCTCCGTCTTCCCCTTTTCCTCACTCTTCTCTTTCTTCTCCAAGAAAGCCTCGAAGCGTCGGGAATCCCTCCGCTTGGTGGCCGGGGTCTTCTTCTTTGGTTTCCTCTTCTCATGGCCTCCTTCCCTCTTAGGGTGAGGACCAGTCCGAGGGGAGGTCCTCTCAACAAAGGTACTACCTCTCCCCGAGGAGGGCGGTGATGTTTTCTCATCTTCTAATTGGAACTCCAGAGTCAGGTGGACTCTCATTCCTATCTCCTGGACAGTCCAGGTGATAGGACGAGAGACCCCTAAGGCTGTAATAGTCTTCATCAATCTATCAGGTATTTCCATGATTAGGTGTTCGCTCTCTGAAATCAGCGTTGTGTCCTTTTAATTATGTACCCACCAAGCGCAAATCAAATTATGGACGATTATGGAAAAACCACCAATGCTAGACACATGGGAAGTGCCATCCATTCAAGTTTCAGATGTCTGACGATTGTAATGTCTAAGTGCTTAAAGCATTGCACTTTGAGTGTTAAAATCAAACCCTAAGAGTTAGAATGGGTTTAACACCTTGAAAGTGTCAGTTTTAACAATTTAATTTTTAGTGTGGATATAGTCGAAATATATCAAATAAAATCGCGTGCGATTACAGTGTCAAGTACATGTTATTTCCACAATAATGTCCTCAAGTGGTATGATCGTATATATATCAAATAAAATCGTGTGCGATTAGGCACCAAAAAGTAAAAAATCTGTTTCTGAGGGCCTCCCCATGGTCCCTTTGGCGACCGCATGCTCTCTTTTTATAACAATGTACACTTAAGAAAAAAAATTAAATGGTTTATGTCTTATACCTTCCCCAAATTAATAACATTGATAAATTTGTCCCTTCAGTGCAACAAGGATTTGCAGTGCTTTAGCGAAACCTTCGTGCATTCAAGCGGCAAAATACAACACTGGCTTTTAAATGATGCAGATTTTGATCTGTTTTAGTTTTCAGAAGAAAAACACCTTCAACCGTTGCAGTTTCTTTCCATTCACAGACCAAGTGCAATTGTTGTGTGTTTTCCAGTAGACCTTGTCTTGTCCTGTATTCTCAACTTGGTGTCGGAAATTATTAAATACCAAACTTTCTCCGCCATGTTTGTTCTGAACAATAGTTATAGGACAAAAAAGCAAACAACCAAACAAACAACACGACTACCAATCATATACATATAGAATATACCCATATTAGCTTGGTGTACCAAATGTTCACCACCAGTGGCGAAGTGGCGCTAACCTCGAGCCTTTGGAGCGCGGTTAACACCACTTCACCACGAGTGGTGAACATTTGGTACACCAAGCTTCTTTGGGTATATTTTATTTATACCATGATCGTCAGATTATTAAGAGACGCTATTATTTTTTCTTGATTTTACCGAGCAGCAGACGTACATACGTGCGAATCTGTTTTTGTTTATATGAGCATCGGTGGGTGGTACTTCCGCTGTCAATTTTATCACCGGAACGAAATGGAAAATGAAACGGGGTCTTTTTTTTATTTTAATAGCGTAATAAGATACCATTTCGAGTTATGGATGCTTTATTAACATGAGACAATGCATGTTTGTTAATTTTTGGTATCTTGTGGGGTAAACTCATTTAAAAACGTAATAAATAATTGCCACTTTCATTTCACTCTTCGTGAGGCGACGTGCGATAAATTTAGACAAGTTCGCATACAGGTCGACGTCACCAAAGGTCAGCTTGGGTGTAATTCTACTGTAGATGTAAATTTTAACTACTGAAATCCCATTGCTGACGTGTTCACCACGGTTGGTGTGTAAAGCTAAAATTTATTTCATAGGCTTTTCATATATTGTAGAATAGGTAATAATGGTATAAAATCGCAGCTATAACTGACAGAAATTCGGTTTAAAGTTGAACATTCTGAAAGAGATTACAACTTGTTTTCAGAAGCTGAATAGTGAGAACCGGGAACAACGGTCGACATTCATTAGTTGGTGTGAAATTCAGAAAGTAGGAGAATCGGTCATAAACCATTTGTTCTCTATTTCGACAAGTATTGATCGGAGATAGGATCGAACAGGAACTCTTCCTTTCTGATGTATGCACATATCTGTTATTACCCGAGGCTATATTCCTACATTTTCGTGAATTCATTTGATAGTCTCTTGAGCTTTTTGTGGAATGGGCCTTGGCAGAACATTTCTATATTTACATGTAAATATATCGCACCAGCGGTGTCCATTCGGTCTCTTCATATTCGCACATGATGGTTTCGATTTATTGCCGGTGATCTCTGTTGCAACGTCACCAGTGAATGGGCGAAATTTGCTCCGCAGGTTCTGAAACAAGCGACATGCATCGTAACCTATCGAGAAGTTACTCACAATTTGGATATCATAACCTCTGGTTACAAACTCTCCAGTCATTCAAGTTCCGAAGCGCATAACGTTTTTCTTTGGGTGAATATTACTTGAGGGAGGGGATGTCATTGTCCCAAGCACTGGTATGAATGCATGACACAGCGATACGAATTTTCTATTAAAAATATTATTAAGAATATAATGTGATATGAAACTAAAAAACTTATACTAACCGAGGCTTTAACCGAGGTCAATATAAGTTTTTTTAGGTTCATATCACATCATATTTACCACAACAAAAGTCCATAACTGTTTTATTATATACACCATCCTCAAAAAACAATCTTCTATTTGTCAATTAAAAGTTTAATCATATCAACCAGAGATACTTTTATTTAACAATAAAATAGTTATCATCTGTAGAATAACATAAAAATAAACAATGTTATAGAGATTACGTCGACTGAAATAGAACTAGAGAGAGTCTATATGTAGAAAGTTGATATTCACCGGAACACCGGTGTACATGGATATTTTAGTACCAGTCACGTGTATAAGATCCGGCCAATAGAAATGCGGTTCTTTATGACGTATATAATAATGTTTGATGTTCTATGTTTCGAGACACAAGTTCAACATGAGAGTAGTGGTACGAGATGGGTTTTGGAGGAGTATATATATATGACTTATGTTTCTTCCTCACTAAGAATTAAAATAGTTACTGTACTAACTGTAACAGCTCCTTTTAAACACTACTGCTTTTCCGTTACTGGTATACGGCACCATGATTGCTTCAGTCGTGATCCGGTCGAAATTCCCGGTCCGCGTTTCTCTCGACAACGCCGTTGAATCTCACTTGTCGAAAAAGAAATTCGAGAACATTGAATATCAATTGGTATTGCCGTTCGTTTTTCTGGCTTCGGTCTTAATTGTGTAGACTGTGTGTATTAGACTCCAAGTATTAGACCGAAGGGACCAAAACTGCAATTCTTTTGCCAAATGAAAAGAAATATGCCAGCATTTGCAGATAATACCTAACTTGACTCCTCGCGTAGTCGTGTAGCATGTAGGGCCCGGCTAAGCCTCGAGATTCGATTCGATTTCGAATCTTAAGTTAGCATTCGGTCCGATTCGAAATCGGTTGACCGATTCGTTTTCCTTCGAAACTTTTCACTGGAATTTTGCTTGGTATCAGTCACTTAGACGTCTCACGAAAATGAAATACAGTTAAAACTAGAAGTCCTGTCATGAAATGCGCACAAATAGCACGTCGATCTGTGCGTTAATCTACGCGTTATGACCATAGTAAGGCTTTCAAATTCTGTACATATGGCCTGTGCACAAGCAATGTTTCAGCCAATAGACCTCCGGGTAACCCGGAGGTCCATTGGCAGAAACATTGCCTGTGTTTGCGATGAGTAACTGGGAGAACCTTCAGTGCTTTGGATGCCATTCGATATGGCAAATGCGCGCAATTCCTACGCACATTTAAGTCTAGATAAGCGCACAGTTTGTGACAGGACTTCTAGTTTTAACTGTAGTTGAGATAAAAATTATACATAAATAATGTTGAAAGTAACGACTTGGCATAATTTCCGCTATATGAACATAAAACAGCATCTGTACCCATGCTATCATCCAAGCCAATTCCAGTTTCACTTGTCGATACTACCGATGAAAGCACATTTGATGTTCACAAGCAATATCGACGATGAGCTCACAGTTGCTAGCGGCTAGCCCCGTGCAGTGCCCAGTGTAGAATTCTCACACACGTTTCTGTTTGTAAACAAAAAGCCTTACTGGGTAATATTTCAACTACATCTTCAAGGCATGACTTCGTCGGAGTCATGCCTTGATGATGTAGTTGGGGTTTCAAGGCGCCTGTATTCGATTCGAGGTTCGATTTGATTTCGAATAAAGGACTCGATTCGATTCGAATCGGAAATATGTGTTTCAAAGGGCCCTAGTAGAATGTCTGTTGAAAAAGGCTGAGGGGAAATTGCCTTTCCTCACCGGTTCCAGCGCTTCTGTGTATTACTGTAGTCACAATTTAAAAACAAATGACCAGCTGAGCAAGAACTAGCATCAATTGTCGTATTCCACAGATAAAACGTAACAAAAAAATATCACAAGTATTGGGTATGCTAACAACGTAATTATATAACCAAATCAAATGAACAAACCAGGCATATAAGACTCATCAAATTAGCCTGGCGAATATTGTAACATTCGTAAAATAGTGCCCCGGAGAAATTATAGACTGCTAGTGAAACGTCACAACGGAGACGTAATGTGTGAGGTTGTAAAATATTTTCTCATTCGTTAGTTCGTCTTCACTATCATATATTATATCCTGAAGCATTACTGGAAGACAAATATCATAACCCTTTCAACACCGGTGCCCTGGAGGTATCACTTCAGTCAATACTGTCAACGGAGAAAAGAGCGAAACCATCTTGGCTTGTTGGGCGGTTCAGTAATAATTTAATCCAACAGCTCTGTCGAGCTGTTGGATTAAATTATTACCCAGCCTCGCTTCAGATGTTTTGCTCTTTATATCGTCAACTCGTCCACTACCAATTTTTTCTTCACGCAAATATTTTTGCACATAGGGTTGAAGGGGTTAATATAAATAATGTCGCAGAAGCCTGTCTTGAGAAGACACCCGCCTTGGAAAAGACTTCAATCTCTTTGTTTATTTGGCGCAGTTTAACTAAGGAATCCGAACTCTTAACAGCATTACTCAATACTTTTGATTAACATGCGATGCAGAGCCCCATATCTTCAGTACAAGTGGTATTCGCATGTAGCATAATTGCTAAAAATAGTTTATTAAAGCAATAAAAGCAATTGAAGCAATATAATACCTACAACGAGATAGGCTTGTACAAAGAACATAAAATATACTAATAAAAAAGTAGGGGATATCCAAACTGATGTTGATATTTTCGGAAAATGGTATTGGATACGAGATAGGACACATCAATGTGTTACCAAGAGAGTGTGGATCATGAATGTCACCGGCCCACGAAAGTGCCTCAGAAACTGAACAGCAGCTGCACCGAGTGACAGATGTGCGAGTCAGTGGTCAGACTATCCGAAATCGCCTACACAGCTGGAATTTGTACGCTCGACGACCTCGAATAATTCCACGTTTGACTGAACGTCATATCGCAGCAAGGCGTAATTGGTGTGGAGTACGACAGCGCTGGGATAATCGTCGGCGGAGCAACGTCATGTTTTCCGATGAATTGAGGTTCACTCTCGACTTTCAGGACAGCGAAACAGAGTGTGGCGGCGGCGGAACGAACGATACCATGACGTGACCGTTAGGAAGCACGCTCGTTTTGGTGGTGGATCGGTTATGGTGTGGGGAGGCATAACCATGACATGCCGAACAGCATAACATATCATCAAAGGGCGTATCACAGGGCAGTACTACCGTGACAACATGTTAGCAGCTCATGTGGTGCCATATGCTCGACGTCACGGCCGTCGATTCATATTCCAAGATGACAATGCAAGAGCGCACATGGCCCGTGTCGCTACAGAGTTCCTCCAGAGCAGAACACCACTACACTGCCTTGGCCAGCACTGTGTCTAGACCTTTCACCAATCGAACACGTCTAGGGTATGCTTGGCAGGCGCCTACGACAACGCCAACAGCCCCCTAACAATGTCCAGGAACTCGCCTCTGCACTGCAGGAAGAAAGGAATAACATCAGTCAAGCTGATATTGGACGTTTGGTGAAGAGTATACCACGTCGGACCCGCGCTTGTCTCGTGAACTGAGGAGGATTTACAAGGTACTAAGGTCTTGGACTGAATGTGGTAAATCCTCTGACTGACCATCCATGTCTTCTGCAGCTCAGTGCGTGGAATGTGTGCTTGTCAGACACGCAACTATCGCTAAAATCATTCACCAGGTGTCGCAGTGCAATGCCTCAACTGTCTTTTTGATGAAAATATAAATATATTTCTTCATATATCTCACTTTATCAGATATCCCCTACATGTTTTTGAATAGTATATACGGTGGATAATAATTACACTATTCATAAAAAAATCAACAAAACAATTTGAAAGTATGCAGGGAACAGAGTGGTGATTGTATTTCCTGATCCTACTAAATTAAATCTTGTTTAGACCTGCCTACCTATCCACCAGCTTTGATTACGTTATGCGTCTCTCTTAGAGCCATTTAAAATTCAAATTTCGATTCGAATCGAATCACGAATCAAATCAGATAATTTCGAATCGAATCGAATTCCAAATTGAGACTCACGGCTTTTCAAGTTGTAGACAGTTGTTATTCTCACATCCGTGGAAAGAGCAATTATTGTCAGTATCGGTCCATACTCAAGTGTTTTGAAGATCGATATAAGAGGAGATTAACCGTTTACCCAACGCAGACGATATCAAAATTTATTATTCTAAATATCATTTTTTGAAATTTTTCAAAAACTTTCAACAAACCATATCATGTGACCCCTCGTTGGAACAAGCTCGTCGAGCTCGTTCCAACGAGGGATCACATGATATGGTTTTGTTGAAATTATTTGAAAAATAATATTTCTTCAACTGCTGAATTTGCATATTACGCGGGCGGATGCAGCCGATTCGTTGGGTAAGGGTTAATTCAATTCTACATTTATAACCAACTCACTTACAACTGTATGAAGTCGAAATTGATTTAGTTTCTGACTTCATTCTCGTATTAAATGTGTTCTGAACGACATTTTTTGTAATGTATGGCAGCCTATTAAGATCAGGAACTTTTCATTTAATAATCTGTTTTTACAGATTAAGATTATTAGAGGACTGTTTTTACAGCTTAATGATCTATATTTACAGATTATTAGGAGACTGTTTTTAAAATTTATTAGAAGATGTTTTTACAGATTATTACAAGATTTTTCTTACAGATTAATAATCTGTTTTTACAGATTAGTAATCTGTGTTTACAGATTATTAGGGGACTGTTTTTACAATTTATTAGAAGACTATTTACATATTATTACAAGACTGTTTATACAGATCAATAATCTGTTTTACAGATTATTAATTTTTATTTACAGATTATAAGGAGACTGTTTTTACAATTTATTAGATGACTGTTTTTACAGATTATTGCAAGACTGTTTTACAGATTAGCAATTTGTATTTACAGATTTTTAGAAGACTGTTTTTCAAATTAACTAGCTATTCGATGATTGGCTAATAGTATGGCATGGTCCCGATCGTGCCCTATTACCCGGACTTTTGGGTGGGAGCAGCTAGTGTTAAATTCCCATAGGAACCTGACTTTTGGGGGAGCAAATTTTTTCTGTGCAAAACTTCGGCGCCATCCAACTAGATCCTGCAAGTGTGAACGTACTGCATATATATTACGCTATGATATGTATATTGATGGGGGCGCGGTGGCGATGCGGTAACCGGTTCTCGTCAGATCACCGAAGTTAATCAACCTCGAGCCCAGTTAGACCTAGGATGGGTGACCATCTGAGCGATTGATTTGGACTCCCGCGTTGTGTCCCTGGGCAAGGCACTTAACCCCAATTGTCCACAAGGGGGTACGGTGACGCCGTGTACTAAGGCGTACTACAAGTCGATGGTACGCATGTCTTCAACCAATCTAGCCCTGCCTGTGCTGCAGTGCGGAGTTACGATGTTGGGGGAGCTGGTAGCTGCTCGTCGTTGCTCGGTGGTTCTCTCCGGGTAGTCCGGCTTCCACCCGTAAAACTGTCACTGCCATGATTAGCCATTGTGCATAAGTATATGACCTTAAACACCAATCAATAAATAAATAAATATGAATAGTGATACATGTAGACACAGTGATATGGGTATATAGTATGAGTATGTGATGGAAAATTAATGGTGAAGGTGAGGTTTCTCGGAAATTTTCTCCGCGAAACGGTTGACGTCGCCATTGCCGTCGTGACGTCATGATGCGCACTCTTTCCAGCCAGTGCTCTTACTCCTAGAATCTCATCGAGCAAATGGGCTATAAAGCACTTGTTCGAAAGAGTGACTCCAAATACTGCTCTTACGCTCATCTCGGAAAAAAGGGATTGTTCGTTTCCGTAACTCCTCTTCTTTCATTATTTAATTCGTACCTAGATATTGTAGTCTCGTTTATCGCGACTCGATCGTTCGTTTCCGTAACACCCGCATCGACGAAATCAGCACGAATATCCGCTTAACAATGGGGCTAAGAGAGTGGCCATAATTGTTCTTGCCCATCCTCACTAAGTTGCTTCTCTTCTTTCAAACGTTATTAAGTAATGTTCAATGTCGTCGCCCTCCATCATGAGGAAAAAGAGACAAGAAATAGTGTTTACAGTATTGCTGGAACAAATGATTGAGACAATGTTCCGTGAACTTCAAGTACAGCTGAGGAAGAAACCTACCACATTGGAAGAAGTTAGATCCCTTGATACATGTTATGTGCCTGTGCGGCTACCTACCTGAGCAGGGGCGCGGTGGCTCAGTAGGTAGAGGTGCAGGCTGCAAGCCGAGAGGTCCTCGGTTCGATTCTCACCTGCGGCAACCGCGTTGTGTCCTTGGGCAAGACACTTCACCTCCATTGCCCATGTGGGGGCACGGTGACGCTGTGCACTAAGGCGTACTGCACGTCGATGGTGCACCTGTCTTCAACCAATGCTAACCCTGCTTGTGTGGAGTTAGTATGTTGGAGAGCTGACAGTTGCTCGCCGTTGCTCTGTAGTTTTCTCCGGGTACTCCGGCTTCCTCCACCCGTAAAACTGTCGTGGTCATGATTAGCCATTGTGCATAAATAGGTGACCTTAAAACACCAATAAATAAATAAATATAAACCTACCTGAGCTCAGGAGAAGCAATGTTATTTGTGTAAGCAAGTGAATATTTCACAACATTATGTGAATGGGGAAGTGTCAGTCCAAATGCGGGGAAAGGGCGCGAGAACAAAGTGAAATTACGTGTAATAATTGTGGAGTTTATGGCCACGTAGCTCTCCGTGTTTATAGCCACATAGCAAAACTTGTCAGTATCAGTCCATACACAAGTATTGTTTTGAACGTCGACTGGTCTGTGTAGCGAAATCGTTTCGAAACGGAATCGAAGATATTGCGGAAGAGCAACCTATTCGACCTCTTCGTCTGTCACCTGCACATGAAACTTGACGATACTCGTAGAAAAGGCGTTCAAGAGGTAACGACACTTTCGACTGCCAATTCGAATCGTGTCGTACTAATTCGGAAGTTTTCGAATCGGCGAGATGTTAGAACATCTCGACGATTCGAAAACGTCCGAATCAGTACGACACGATTCGAATTGGCAGTCGAAAGTGACGTTAGACTCCGATAAATAAATAAATGGGTTTCGAATCGAAACGATTTGAATTTCGAGGTTTACAGGGCTGTAGTATCTCGCCCCGAAGAACAACAGGCAGGATCGTGTCACATAGATGATTGTATAATATAATCATTGTTTTAGAACTTTGGTGTATCTCTGTCGATAATGCTTAACATCTGCGTTCTAATGTTTGAATTAGACGGGCAATCTATAACAAAGAGCAAATCTGCATTCACTGCGCCGGATCGTCAGCAAACAGAAGTATTAATAGTTCTAGATCTGCATCTACTACGCCGGCTGTTCTTCAAACAGAAGTATTAACTAGTTCTAGATCTGTATCTACTACGCCGAATCTTCTACAACAGAAGTATTAACTAGTTCTAGATGTGAATCTACTACGCCGGCTCTTCTTCAAACAGAAGTATTAATTAGTTCTAGATCTGCATCTACTACGCCGGATCTTCTACAAACAGAAGTATTATCTAGGTCTAGATCTGCATCCACTACGCCGGCTCTTCTTCAAACAGAAGTATTAACTAGTTCGAGATCTGCATCTACTACGCCGGCTGTTCTTCAAACAGAAGTATTTACAAGTTCTAGATCTGCATCTACTACGCCGGATCTTCTACAAACATAAGTATTAACTAGTTCTAGATCTGTATCTACTACGCCGGATCTTCTACAAACAGAAGTATTAACTAGTTCTAGATCTGCATCTACTACGCCGGCTCTTCTTCAAACAGAAGTATTAATTAGTTTTAGATCTGTATCTACTACGCCGGATCTTCTACAAACAGAAGTATTAACTAGTTCTAGATCTGTATCTACTACGCCGGCTCTTCTTCAAACAGAAGTATTAATTAGTTCTAGATCTGCATCTACTACGCCGGATCTTCTACAAACAGAAGTATTAACTAGTTCTAGATCTGTATCTACTACGCCGGCTCTTCTTCAAACAGAAGTATTAACTAGTTCTAGATCTGCATCCACTGCGCCGGATCTTCTACAAACAGGAGTATTAACTAGTTCTAGATCTGAGTCCACTACGCCGGATCTTCTTCAAACAGAAGTATTAACTAGTTCTAGATCTGTATCTACTACGCCGGCTCTTCTTCAAACAGAAGTATTAAATAGTTCTAGATCTGTATCTACTACGCCGGCACTTCTACAAACAGAGGTATTAATCAGTTCTAGATCTGCATCTACTACGCCGGATCTTCTACAAACAGAAGTATTAACTAGTTCTAGATGTGAATCTACTACGCCGGCTCTTCTTCAAACAGAAGTATTAACTAGTTCTTGATCTGCATCTTCTTCGCCGGATCTTCTTCAAACAGAAGTATTAACTAGTTCTAGATCTGCATCCACTACGCCGGCTCTTCTTCAAACAGAAGTATTAACTAGTTCTAGATCTGTATCTACTACGCCGGATCTTCTTCAAACAGGAGTATTAACTAGTTCTAGATCTGCATCTACTATGCCGGATCTTATACAAACAGAAGTATTAACTAGTTCTAGATCAGCATCCACTGCGCCGGATCTTCTACAAACAGAAGTATTAACTAGTTCTAGATCTGCATCTACTACGCCAGATCTTCTTCAAACAGAAGTATTAACTAGTTCCAGATCTGCATCTACTACGCCGGCTCTTCTTCAAACAGGAGTATTAAACGTAGTTTCTATTTCTAACAGGGATGAGGTTGAGAATGTCTGTGATTCTCTACAACCAATCTGTGACTTCTTATCCTTATCAACTGAAATGGGACCTTATTGCACCAACGTGATTGCTAAAGATAATACAAGATACTAGTCGGCAACCTACATGAGATTGACAAATTGACGATCTTTAATGAGTCGCGATTTCATATTAAATATTCCTGCATCCACTACCCCGGATCTTCTACAAACAGAAGTATTAATCCTTTGAACTCCAGAGGCTGTTTTTCCGACGGGTCACAAATTACGAATATTTTCAACGTGCAGCCCTAAGGCTGCATGTTGAAAATATTAATTGGTCTGACCCAAAATAATAGATAGACTCATTCAACTGCTGCCATTGAACTGACATGGAAGATACTACCAGCGTTCAAAGGGTTCAGTATTTCTATTTCGTATAGGAATAAACAGGTATAATACATCCACTGCTGTCGAACAGAAACAGGATAGAATGGGGTGCGAGTTGACAGAATGTACGAACAATTCATCGAAGAAACGGTTTGAGACGCGTGGGATGTATTGACGGGATATGTTCATAAGAAGAGAGTGGACATACTTGTCGACATCAGTGCAGGCCCAACGATGGTTCAAAAGACATTGCTTCCAACAAAAGGAATTGATCACTTAGACATAGGGCACTCTGAAGCTTCCGGGTTCAATTCGATTTCTATTCTTAAGAAACAGAATAGAATGGGGTGCGAGATGACAGAATGTACGAAAAAGTCATCGAAGAAACGGTTTGAGACGCATGGAATGTATTGCACGGAATATGTTCATAAGAAGAGAGTGGGCACAATTGTCGACACCGGTGTAGACACAACGATGGTTCAAAAGACAACGCTTCCAACAAAAGGAATTAATCACTTGGACATAAGACACTGTGAAGCTTCCGGATACGATTCGATTTCGAATCTTAAGTTCATATTCGATTCGATTCGAAATCAGCTGCCTGATTCGCTTCCCTTCGAATCTTTACACGGGAATATAGCTTGGTATTACTTACTAGTCATTGTCGTTATCTCACAAAACGTATAGTCCAGAATGAATTTGTACGTAAATAATGCTTGAACTCAAGACAGAGTGTAACTTCATCCGTCACAGTCGGAACAATCAGGTTTACAGCCCCCTCCCCTTATCTCTCGACGCCGAGACTGGATTCTCTAGATCGAACACGACGCCGGAAGCCTCTTGTTTGGTCTTGCTGACCTGATGTCCCCAACTCTGCGGAATTCGACCACACAGATCAACAAAAAAGTTATCTTCTCCATGTCCGCAACAATCAGTTGAATTCCAAGCTAGACAAGTCGGGAAAGATTTGACAACACCCCAGCCTTTATTTTGCAGGCCGTGAGATCTGTATTGGTACCACGTGTTGGATATGTCACAGCTTCACCATCTGCACATTTTACTGCAATTCTGTGCAAGGGGGTTTGTGAATAACTCATTTTCGATTCGAATCGAATCGGGTCTGTTATTCGAAATCGAATCGAATCTCGAATCAAATTCTGGTCTTCTTGAAGATGACCGGTAAGTGGAGGGGCTGTCAACCTGATTTTTCCGACTGTGATGTCTCAAGTCCCGACTGATAAAAGATTCCTACTATATCATTACGGCATGCAGGAAGGCATATCTTGATGGTGTAGTTGGAATATTACCCAGGAACGGGTGCCAGATATAACAACACAAAGCACTGCACAGGACTAGCCGCTAGCAACAACTCATCATCAGCACTGTTCGGAAACCTTAATTTTGTTTTCAACAGTGGTAGAGGCTAGTGAGACTGAAATATAAGCATGGGGGTGGTATGGGTGAGATATTATTTACAGTACGTGGAGAATGGATTGTAACGCGGAGTGGTGCTATCATCCAAGTTATAACTTTCAATTTTGTACATATCGACAAAAAACACAAAAAAAGCGCAAGCAATGTTTCAGCCAATTGACCTCCGGGTTTAACCCGGAGGTCCATTGACTGAAACATTGCTTGTGATGGTTATGCTTTGCAACAAATTTGCAATTATTGCTTGGGTGGAATCTCCACGTTGCGGGTGATTTTGTGATAATACACTCTCCACGTACTGTATGTTAAAATAGATGAAGTTACACTCTGTCTTTATTTCAGCATTATTATCACAAAAAACAAAATTTGAAATGTTTGTCGAGCGTGTTTATGGCCAAAGCACTCGAGTGTTTATTCGCGTTTGCAAAATTACACACCTTTCGCATAATGAACGGTGCCTGATAAAAATTACGAACGGTTAATAGTGGTCGTAAATTCGTCGGGCGGTCAAAAAAAAACTTTTCGTGGAATTGATGATTACGAGAGTCCATTTGTGTTTTGCAATTTTCTCGTGTTGTGCGACGACGATTGATTTGATAGCCCAGTGAAAAAATGTAAACTTATGCAACATGGTAATTACATTTTACGGGCATAATCGTAGAGTGAACCCCACATTAAGTGGCGGAGGAACGCTCTCAGACGTTTGTTTTGCAATATGAAATATCTGCGCGTTTTAATGAGAAATCGTAACTATGGAGAAGGGAAAAAGACAGCTGATAGAAAGAGCACAAATTCCAGTGACGTCGTACCCCATTCGTAAATCTCGTCAGTCGTCGTTCATTCTGCGAAAGGTTTCTTTTGTCGCTTCGAAAATATCTGATCGTCAGTGGCGTCCGTCACCTTACGGAAACTTCTTTTTGAGATAGACATGCATTAATTTGAAAACGCCGAAACTCTCGTTTTCGGGTCAGTCTGAATTGGTGGGAAACTAGAAACTACTACAGTTAAAACTAGAAGTCCTGTCACGAATTGTGCGCTTATCTAGGCTTAATCGCGCGTAGGAATTGCGCGCAATTGCCATATCGAATGGCATCCAAAGCAAACACAGGCAATGTTTCAGCCAATGGACCTCCGGTTTACCCGGAGGTCCATTGGCTGAAACATTGCTTGTGCACAGGCCATATGTACAGAATTTGATGGCCTTACTATGGTCATGACGCGTAGATTAACACGCAGATCGACGTGCTATTTGCGCGCATTTCATGACAGGACTTCTAGTTTTAACTGTAGTAGTAGCAATATAATAATTGTTGTATTCTGTTATTTAAGAACTAAGGTCTATCTGGGAAACGAACTGTCAACTACTGTTTTACGAGCTTTCACTACTCGTAATTGATCCGCTGCTCATTTCGGAAATGGGTTCATTTAATCAGTCAAGACTGTCAGTTCTTGTAACTTTGTTACGTAGCTAGTTCTTTATTCCTTTATCAAGCAGCAAATGGTCTTGGTAAAATGGCATATTGAATAAGGTTTTTTTACTATGATAAATCAAAGCAATGCATATACAAGAGTTTCTGCACATTAATTCTAATTAAGAGAGAGAAAGTATTTTCCATGAATACATTAAAGGTATATGCGTTGTGTGAACGAGTTGCTGCAATGACTTCAAAACATTCGAAACTTGGGCCTAAATATTTGATTAGACTGCATGATTTCCAGGCTTCAAAGTGTAGGTATCAGGTGGTATGATCATCCGGGGTGCATGCTGTCTGGATTTACTCCGCCTTCTCCTTGTGGGTGAGTCACCACTAACAGTCCCCAACTAAACCCACCCACACGCACAGGTTGAAATGATAACTTATGAGGGCAGCGGAATAGGAATCATCGCTATTGATTTGGTGTCTATTTTATCGACATCCATATTTGCCCTTCGCGAACAGACTATCTTTCGGGGTAAGTTTGATCAGAATCACCCTCGCGGACTGCTTTGTCTTCGTTTCTATATTAAAGTTAGCATGATCGTAAAGTTTATAGACAATAGTTCACTGCTGGGATTCGTGTACGAGTTTTATCTTCGAGTGGGGTGCGCGGTGGATTATTTCACGAGGCGTCAGCCTCGTGAAATAATCCGCGCGACCCACTAGAGGATAAAATCGTACTCGAACCCGAGCAGTGAACTTTCATATTTATTTTATTTTCTCCTTATTTGTTTTCCCAAAATAACCCTTTATATCTGATTCAACTCAGCCAAGTTGTAAACAATAAAAAAGAAAAAAAGTAGTCCGCATCGATGAGAGTGGAATGTGATGCTGGGAGTGGAATACCATTTTTGGCGAGTGTGTGTGGGAATACGATTTGTTTTGGGGGGGAAAGATAAGTGAAAGAAAATAAAATAAATGATGAAAGGAAATCTGTGGTCAAGTAAAATGTAGTACTTTGCCAGTTAATGATTTATTTATTGGTCGTAAGGCCTAAAAAATTAAAAATCTGTTTCACAGGCCCTCTTTCGTGGTCCTTTTGACAGCCGCATGCTCTCTTTTTATAACAAATGTAAACAGAAAAAAAAATTAAATGGTTTATGTTTGATATTTTACCTAAGTGAAAAAATCATAAATTCGTCCCTTGAGTGCAAGAAGGCTTTGCAATGCTTTAGCATTGCAAAGCCTTCTTACTCTCAAGGGACGAAATACACCACCACACTATTCCGTAGATTATGAGGCTTAAAACATAAACCAAGAACATGAACTTTTGATGTCAAAGAAATACTTACAGAAATAAAAAATAAAATAAAAAACCGCTCGCCCACATATTCAGGGAAACAATTTTTCGTATTCCGATGAACTGTGGTCGTTTATTTTGTACACTTTATATTAATTAGTTAGGAACGTTCCCGTTTGTAGAAGGATACTTTCTTCAGTTTCTATCTCCTTCCGTGAATGATTGAAACCAAATAAGGACATTTATTGGATTGATTAATATAAGTGATCGACATATCTGTGCCAAATAGGACTTAAACAAATAGTAGGGGTTATTTGCACATATTTATTTCTCCGAAAGTCATTATTCTCTCCGCCGTGTTTGATTGTGTCAATGTTGAAGATTCTGTCGAAGCCAACAATGTGAAGAATCGTCGAGAAAGCTAAACATTGGGCCATTCGACGTTTCGAGGTTCGATTCGATCTCGAATATCAAATTGCTATTCTGTTCGAATCGAACCGGCTGCTCGATTCGTTCCCTTTCGAATCTTATTATAGAAATATAGCTTGGTACCGATCATCAGCATCGTCTCGCAAAACATCAAGTTCAGATGGAAATTGTGCGTGAAGTGTGTTGAAGTGTTGGAAAAAAAATTGAGTGTAATTTCGGTCCTATTAACATTAATAGCATCTGTATCCATGCGACCGCCCATGCTAATTTCTGTCTTGCTTGTCACCACCAGCGTTGAAAGCAATTTATAGTGCCCAAACAATGTCGATGATAAACTGTTGCTAGCGGCTAGCCCTATGCAGTGTCTAGTGTGGGAAATTCTCGCACCGGTTCATATTTTTAAACAATAATCCTCACTGGGTAATATTCCGACTACATCATCAAGGCATGCCTTCAACGAATCAGTCATTGTCAAGACTATTATTATATTCTATGGACGTGGGTGAGGAAAGGGAAACCACACCAAGGGGCAACATACATTTTGAGCTATACATGACATCCCACCCACCCTACTCCCCCCCCCCCACCCCAAAACAAAACAAAAAAAACATCGTGGCTGTTTTTGGTCGCTTCCTGATGCCAACCTGAGATCACTCCGGTTCGAATACGGGTCTTGTTCCTTGGATGTACTTGAAAGCGGACTGATTGTTGGCAAAATATACATGTAATTACACATTCAGAAAGCGTGTCACAATGTAGTGATACCAAACGTATGTACTCCAATATTGAACGCCAGACATAACAGGGTTAAGGAGTTGAAGCAATGGGAAGCACGCCGAGATGCACTATCAAAAGTTTCATGGCGTTGACGTATAAGTATTGTGATCTTATTGTACGTTGGTAGGCGTCATATAGACTAGAAACTTCACCACTGTTCTCTATACAACTGACCTGTTTGGACACCTCTCAAACTGCCCCTCTCCTAATTAAATGTCGTAAAGTCATACTAACGCTGCAAGTTGATGTCCTTAAAGGTGCTGCGCTACATCGTAACATATTTCTCTTCATCATGTGTCATGCCGCTTACCTTTACATGAAAACTAGTAATAGTGTATCGACTTCCCAATCTAGGAACTTGTTTTTGGTCAATAACAACTAAAGTATATTGCAGATATTCAGTTTGTGTTGTCATTAACCCTTTTAATGCCCCGCCCACTTCAGCCATATATTGAGGACCTCTGTGTACGCCTGTATGCGAGAAAGTGTAATAAAATTAATGACATACTTGGAACTTTGTCATCTGATTAATTGTTGGAAAGGGCTCTCTGAATGCAGCTGCGGAGAACCTTTTTCTGTATGTGACCAATGAGCTTCAGCAATCCAGTTGAAAGGAGGAGACCTGTGAACACACCAGTAGGCTTTTACCATAGACAACACATATTCCTGGGTTTTTTTGCTGTGTCGTCTCATCTCCGTGTCTTTTTCAGAAAATTTTTCTTCGTGCATGGAATATGTGCATGTGCGACCAGAAAGCAGACTCGGTTGGCAAGTGCACATGCAAGTGTTTCTCTCTTCTTAACAGTATTCACGCTGGGTCGATTTTTTGGGCGCCAACTGGAACTTTTGTTTGGTGCCAAGTGCCAACTGAATTTGTTTGGTGTCAAATGAAAGATTTTAGTGCCAAATAGAATTTGATGGTAAATGATGATTGTTTTTTTTTTTTAAATATTATCTCATTTTTGGTTAACTAATTTTTTGTGAACCGACTTTATTTTGCTTTGGACGTTCTCATTTCCACACTATGCGACAGACTGTCGATAATTGTATAACGACATTTGGAAACTTTTCGAAGCGTAACTAATAACTCGATGAGAAAGGAACTAGTATGAACGGTGCTGGGGAAAAAATTCCGGCTTGTACATCACCCATTTAATACAGAATCCTTTATGTCATAGCGGCTATTCCATTAAATACAAGAGTTTAAAGTTGAATGGATGTGTAATAATAAATAAAACGACAATAAACAAATAAAACTAAAAAGACTATTATTAACGCTTGCAAAATAATTTCAATTATTTACTCACTGTTTATTCATTCCAACTAAACTATGGTAGCTAATAATTTATTATCTTCCAGAAAGCTTATAAAAAGATTGAACAAGATAAAAAGGATTAAATAATAAGGAAATATGTAAATGGCATCATTGGCATCTGAGTTCGTGGACACTTTTGGTGCGGTGAGTTTGCACGAAATCAAGTCCAAACTATAACACTGTGGTATACGGAACACAAATCGCAAAACCTTTTAACGACAAGAACGTATTAAGAGAGACACTTTATCCTGTTATATCCATATAGTTTACTTATCTCTTGTTTCACGTGCCATTTTTATGTTATTTATTTGATGATTTGTTTTTGCTTGCATCTTCAATTGAAAATTGGTCGTAAAAATCGTGTATAATTTAAAAATTTACTGCCTTCGTATGTTTTAGCACGTTTTAGACTGTTTTGTGTATTTGTTGCAACTTGACCCTGTTATTTTAGTAATCAGGGAAGAATCCTGAAAAAAACTAACATCATTGGTAGGTCAAAACAGTAATGGTTTCTTGTTTCCACTTATCCCTTAATAATAACAAAGACCCAGTTTGACCTAATTTCGTTTAGTAAATTTTACTGTATGGGGAGACATTGGATATCCTCTTATATATATATATATATATATATATATATATATATATATATATATATATATATATATATATATATGTTGAATATACCCATAGTAGCTTGGTGTACCAAATGTTCACCACGAGTGGTGAAGTTGTGTTAACCGCGAGCCTTTGGCGCGCGGTTAACACCACTTCACCACGAGTGGTGAACAGTTGGTTCACCAAGCTACTTTAGGTATATTTTATTTATACCATGATCGTCAGATTATTAAGACTGGCTATTATTTTTTCTCGATTTTACTGCACAGGAGCCGTACATGCGTGTGAATTTGCTTTTGTTTACATGAGAATCGGTGGGCGGTAGTTCCGCTGTCAATTTTATCACCAAAACGAGACAGAAAAAGTAACAGGGCCTTTTTCATTTTAATAACATACTGTTTCGAGTTATGGATGCTTTATTAACACGAGACAATGCATGTTTGTTAATTTTTGGTGTTTCATGGGGTAAACACATTAAAAAACGTAAAAAATAATTGCCACTTTCATTTCACTCTTCGCAAGTCGACGAGCGATAAATTTAGACAAGTTCGCATTCAGGTCGACGTCACCAAAGGTCAACTTGGATGTAGTTCCACTGTAGGTGTAAATTTTAATTATTCTATACTTTATTATTTATCGCAGTTGCTTGTTCGAAATACATAAAACATAGTAAGATATTTTCGTTTTACACTTTGTTAGTGACCTGATATGAATCAAACGCTGTCAGTTAATTCCACATTAGGCGAGAGCGAATGTTAAGCTTGTCAGTGATATAATATGATTTGTATGGTGTCAGTTAACCCTTTAACCATACCCGAACAGCAGATGACTCGCCAAAACATTCTGGAATGACTACACATTTTCAAGGGAGCCCGATGGCTCACTGGTTACCGCATTGAACTTCAAACCGATAGGTCCATTGTTTGATCCCCACCAGGGGTAACTGCGTTGTGTCCTTGGGTAAGATTTCCAATTTAACCCTTTCCCTACCATGAAAAGCAGACGACACTTGCGAACAAAATTCTTGAATAACTATTTTTTTTTATTTTTTGTCTCAAAAATATAGGTTATGTTCCTTCATTGGAACGAGCTCGTCGAGCTCGTTCCGAAGAGGGTTCATAACCAATGTTTTTCATACAAAAAATGAAAATATAATGAAAATTAATTGGCGATTTTTGGGAATAGCGCTGATCGGTTTTGGGGTGAAGGGTTAATCCCGATTGCCCTGTAAGGCACGGTGGCGCTGTTTACTAAGGCGTAATGCACACCGAGGGTGCACACATGTTTTCAACCAATGCTAACCCGGCATGTGTGGTATTGTACATTTGGGAGTCCGGTTGCACTCCGTTGCTCAGTGGATCTCCGGGTTCTCCGGCTTCATACACCCGTAAAACTGTTCGACACGAGGTGGCCCTGGCTGACGAAAGTGTTGTTAGTACTCCAATAAAGAAATAAAGACTACACATTTTCATTTTTTTTTCTCCAAAGCATAGCTTTCGACCCCTGATTGGGACGAGCCCATTTGAGGAGGTCATAAGCTATGTTTTGCATTCAAAAACTGAAAACATAATAAATTTGAATGTTGATTTTTGTGAATGGCGCTGGTCGTATATGGCCATTACGCTGAGTAAAAGGGTTAAATCTGTTTAGGACAAGAGCAAGTGCTCAAACCTGTTATCGAATTAATTGACACCCATATATCATATTAACCCTTTACCCAACATGAAAAGCAGACGACACTTGCAAAAAAAATTCTTGAATAACTAATCTTTTTCATTTTTTGTCTCAAAAACATAGGTTATGACCCCTCGTTGGAACGAGCTCGACGAGCTCGTTCCAACGAGGGGGTCATAACCTATGTTTTTGAGACAAAAAATAAAAATATTTTGAAAATTAATATGCGATTTTTGAGAACAGCGCTGGCCGGTTTTGTCCGTTACGTTGGGTAAAGGGTTAAGTCACAGACAAACTGCGTAACAAATGATGTCCTGTTGATGGTACTGACAGACAAGTATAAGTTACGGCGTGTGTGTGTGGGGGGGGGGGGGGGGGTACTCATTTTATTTTTCCATTTTTGCTGAATATTTTGTCTTGTTGGAATAATTATGTCTCTGAGAGTTTAAGAGAAGATGAGACTCCTTACGAGTTGTTTTCAATGCCTGGATGCCAAGGACAGGAAGATTGAAAAAGGTTACAGATTTGGAATCAAGCTGCAAATGCACCACCCAAGCAAGGTGTTCAAAATGTCAGTGAGTGAAAAAAAACCTAGATTGCTTAAAGCGGCCCAAAACGCTAACGGGACATTCAAACCAGGATAATGGTTTGCTGTATAAATTACAGTTTTGCTCTAACATTCCAGCCCAATGCACGAAATCAAATCATCCCGTCCATAGATTCGTAACAATAATCTGCAATTTACGAAATTAGTGTTGTTACATTTTAATCAACGCCAAGGATAATGGAGTGACGAGAGTTGAGAGTTTAGGATTCATCCCCGATTGAAAATGAATCTGACCTTTCGAGTCCGTTCACCAATCTAATTCGCAGCCAGAGGCGATGAAAGCTCAGTAAAAGTGCAGGAGACAAAACTCCAGGATACCTCAGAAGTAGTAAGGGAAGGCACTTGGGCGTAAAATGCTAACACTGAAATCTCCATAGACATTGGTTCGCCGGGGCAAATTTTCGTCTGGAAGGAAACGGGCGTAAAAAGGTAACACTGAAAATTCCCATAGACATTTTTTTTTCGCCACAGTGCCATCGGCCGATGTCACTCTGGTGAAAAGAATGTCTATGGTAATTTTCAGTGTTAATTTTTTACGCCCGTTTCCTTTTACGCCAATGTTTATACCAAATTCAAAACCCTATGGGTATTTTCAGCGTTAAATTTTTACGCCCGTTTCCTTCTAGACGAAAATTTGCTCCGGCGAACCAATATCTATATAGATTTCAGTTTTAAATTTTCACCCTTAAGTACCTTCCCTTACTCCTCTCGGGACTATCTCTGTTCGGCATAGTGGGTGAAAAGTTGAAACTCTATCCATCGATCGCCGCTCTTCATGTCTAGACGAGAGCGAAAGGGTCAGGGACGTAGCTAGAGGGTTTTCAATGCTGGGTGTGATCAGTTAGATTTCTAACTGGGATTGGGGACCCAGCACGACATGCCTCCCTAGGGGAAAAATTTATTTTTTGAACCCTGAGATGGATTTTGAGGCCTCCCTCTGGAATTAAAATAGTGATTTTATCCACGAGAAAAATGCATTTCACCTCTCGTTCCATGAGTTTTCCTTTACACAGACCCGGCTACACAGGGACTATAGACTGGCAGCTATTCAGACAATACCTTCTCCTTCCAACGGACTTCCAGACTATAGCTATGTATCTATAGTCCTTGTGTAGCGTATTCTTTGTTAGGGACAGAGAACGATGAATTCGAAAAACCGGACCGGTCTCGAATTCGAGTCGGAATTTCGGAAAAATTTGTCAGCTGAATGGAGATGTTGAAGAATTTGATCGAAAACTGGTCAAAAATTCAAATCGACTAGTTGGAAAAGTCTGAAAAGTTATAAACATGAAGGAAACTGATTTTTATACCTTCGAATTTCCAACAATTGAACATTATTATGGTTCTGGTGCAGGAGGGGGGTGGTCACCCCCACTCAACTACACACACCCCTGTCACTACGTGCCTGGGTGGGGTATGTTTAAAACTGGGTATGGCGTTGAGTGGAATGAGCAGCGATAATTATACATGTATTATACCTATAGATTCAAGCCCAGTATTATAAGTTTACGTCAGCAAATGCACTTTCTAAGTTGTGAATGCAGCGGTCTGGCCAATGTTCGGTAGCCTTCGGCTTGGGAAATGCTTGAAATAGAAACAACTAACCGAAAGCTCCAAAGATGAAATTCTTTAGTCATATGCAATTAACATCCCTGATTTATCTCGTCCTGCAGATCGACTTTCGATAAAGTTATGCCCCCTGAAATTATGAGACGGGCGAGTAAAGTCCAATTAAGAAGTATGTACTTGTTGAGAAACCACCCATGACATCAATAGAAAATAAAGAGATATTTCCTTTTGTTACTTTTAATAAACGAAAACAACAGACAGCTCTCAGAGCTGTCTGTTGTTTTCGTTTATTAAAAGTTACAAAAGGAAACTTTCCGTTTTATTGCAAGGTAACTAGAAGCAATTAAGTATTTATTTATTTATTGGAGGTTAAGGTCATACACTTTTGCACAATGGCTAATCACGACCGTGACAGTTTTACGGGTGGAGGAAGCCAGAGTACCCGGAGAGAACCACCGAGCAACGACGAGCAGCAGCCAGCTCCCCAGCATCGTAACTCTGCACTGCAGCACAGGCAGGGTTAGACTGGTTGAAGACATGAGCACCATCGACGTGCAGTACGCTTTAATACACGGCGTCATCGTGCCTACCGTGTGGACAATTAGGGTTAAGTGCCTACACCAAGGACACAACGCGGCGTCCGAATCGATCGCTCAGACGGTCACCCATCCAATGATTAACCGGGCTCGACATTGCTTAACTTCGGTGATTAAGCAATTAAGTAGATGTCCACCTTGGATGCATGTTCAGCGAATATGTTTTCACAGTAATTTGCAAGTTTTTATTCTTTCCCGGAAAAAATAAAGATTACGTCCTATAGACTATTGTATTAACGGAAAGGATAGCGTCTGTATTATATGTCACGATGCGCCACACTGCTGATATAATGAACAAGAAAAAAAGTTACAGAACATCAAACAAAAGATGGTGAATACGACATTTTTTTTTCTTTTTAAATGGGTTTAAAAATAGGATATTAGTGGAATGTTAAAACTGTTTTGGGAAAATTGTAAAAAAGAAGTCGGCTCCTGTATTTTTTAGTCTACTCTACAATAAAATACTTAAAGTTTGTGAAATGATGCACACATGGATGATAAAACGTCCGTTAATATTTTCAAATTTTCAATTTTTGTATGAAATTCCCACACTCTTTTGGTAAACTAAGTTTCGTAATAACTTTAAAAAATCAAGGAGAGCAAATGTTCCTGTAAATCTTTTCCAACGACGAACATTTCCAGCCATGAGAGGTTTACATTTACAATATACAGAAATGTCTTTATATAAACATATTTGCTTGCTTTCTTTTTTAACTCATTCTTCTTGTAATAATTACGTCTACAGGCTTGGCAATTTCAGGACAGCGATTTTTTAGCTCCCCTTACTGCCCTCCTGAAAGAATTAAGGAGAGCGAAAAATTGCCCTCCTAAATATTTTGGTCTGGGATGATTGAGATTACATGTATTATGCTCACATTAATTTTTTCTTGTAAAGCAAAAATGTAATTTAACTTCGAAGTCACATAACATCACGTAATTTCATTTTGAAAGTGGTTTAGTGGTAAAAGGTAATGGCTGCAACCATACCCAAACACAGTTGCAATCATTTGAAGCAAAATGGGTCACAGTAATATTTTTTTTTTTCTGTCAGTTTAAAGTTCAACAAATGACATCACAGTTTGAGGGGTAATTATTCAAGGAATATTGACACTATAATATACTACCATTACTACTATCCTGTCACTTGAAGCACTTGCACCAGGATGTGACTGTAGATTCAAGCAGACCTGTTGTCCAAGAAAGTCATACGCCTACCACTACCACCTTCAACCCCCCTTGGGGGGTTGAAGGTGGTAGTGGTAGGCGTATGACTTTCTTGGACAACAGGTCTGGGTACACGCACAGGTCTTGTCAAGTGTATGTTCGGTTGTTGAGTGAGACATCTAGATGTCTAAGAGATTTCGCTTTACCTTAGTAAAGTTAATAAAATCACTGATGTAGTCTGTTGGTTTCAGTTTCAATGAGTTCGTTCAACTGGATACTTAAAATGCTGTGTAAAGCTAATTGCTCTCCTAAGCTGATTGAGGAGAGCGATTTTTTGCCCTCCTGCATTTTTCAGAATGCCAGGCCTGCGTTTAAGGAAAAAAGTGGAGGAGTAAATTCTCCATGTCTCTTTGTCCCTCTGCCACCTTACCCCACTTCTACACCCGACCGCTCCGCTCCGCTTCTTGTAACAGCTACTATAAATGTGAACCGACGGTGAAGATTTGTTATCCCAGTACGGGAAGTATATACCGAAAAACATTCCAAACCTCAGGCCGTAAAACTACCTCCATCCCATACGTTCCACCCCCTGCCCTTCCAGCATGACGGCACAAACAAAGGTTTAGTTCTCAGACTCCCTTTGTTTTAATCTTCTTTGCGCATATCTGCATTTTATTTATTTATTTTTTTAGTCGTTCTTTTTATTGTTATTTCTTTTGGTAATGGTGGTTTCGATGAGGGCGCGTGGTCATGTATAGGTGGAAACTCCCCTCATTTGGGTTTATGTGGCTGAACTCTCCCCGTGTTCTGTTTTTATTTTTCATTTGGAGCATTTGTGCCTTGTTTCAAATGCTTCGATTTTCAGCGTATCAAAGTTTTTAACAGTTGATTTGATTGCTCGGTCAGTCCACTTGCTTTTTTAGAAAATATCTGACTGATGTTATGTACTTTCTGATAAGTCTCAAAACAAAAAGAAAACGGTTATTAATATGGGGCTGTAAACACCTCAGAATTAACCGCCGTCTAATAAAAGGTTTTGTACTGTGGAACACCCAAAATCACTCACGGGTTTTTTTTTTTATCCAAATTGATAAATTTTTAACTTATTTCCAAGTGACACATCCTCTGGCACTCCACAAAGTACAGAAAACAAAGTTGTTATTAAAATGGTTTATTGACCCAAAACCAGTTTGCACAAATGCCCCTAATGAAATATGTATATTGACGTAGTGGGTTTTGTATGAAAGCGAAACTTCCGTTTCACTAAAAGTAAAATACATTGCAGACTTCCCAAGACCCTTCCATACAGGATGCTGTTAATTTTATTTGTTGCCACCTGTGCGAGTTATCCCCACCCCCACCCCCACCACACCTGCGTTTCCTCTGTGAGTCTACATTCTAAAATCAGTAGGATTTAAAATTAACACAAATCAACTGGGTTGAGTGAATATGAACCCAATTAGGTTCATATTGACTCAACCCAGTTGGATGGGGTTGATTTTTAACCCACCTGATTTTTGAGTAAATTTGGTTCATATACACTCAGCCCAGTTGATTTGGGTTGATTTTTAACTAAACTGATTTTAGAGTGTTGAAAATATTATACTCAATGTTAATTAATCGAAACACTCTTTAAGACATTGAAGAGGTTTGAATCAATACGCCTTGATCTGCTCTCTTTATCTAACAATCAACTTACTTTTCACCCCAAAACTCGGAAAAAAACATTTGTATCAGCACCCTCACTTCGATTCGTAGCAGACAGATTCAATTTCCGGTAAACACAGCACTATCACTTACAGGCATTGTTATTTTCGCGTTAAAATATAGATCCTGAAATTAAAAAAATGACCAGTTCAACCCAATTTAAACTGAAAAATGTGGGAAACGGGCTTTATGTAACGGGATTGTTAGATAAATGTATTATCATGACCATGTGCATGTCCTGTGTATCAGATTCTCGGCCCGTTGCGATTCAATTGTAAACAGGACCTGGAATCAGATACAATTTACAGGGTATACATATGGTCATGACAATATATATGTATCTGAACAGTACGGGGCCTATATATGCATCAAATGACCAAAGATCGATCTTTCTGTTAATGACTTAATAGCTAATGTGAAGCTCTATGTTGTGCTTAGGCATGTGACTCGAATTTCTAGATGGTTGCATTCCTCCACAGGTCGTGGGGATAAAGAATATTTATACCTTTGTTTGGTCCCTGTGAATCTCAAATTATGAGTCGAGTCGAGTCGAGTTGAGTCAGAGGATTTTAAATCGAATCGAACCACAAATCAAATCTTACCGCTTTTTAACAATCAGATATTGCCCCTTCTTTGAACCGTGGATTGCAACATATATTGTCAATCTCCAGTGAAGCATTGCATTTAAAGGCGATTCGAATATTTTGACAAGTCAATTAAAAAGGTGGAATATATCAGAAATGACATCAAACTTGTTTCAGAAACGGAACCTTCTCGATCTCTTTCCTATCATCAGGTCTCTTGTTCAAGAGTAGGCATCTGATGGGATTTTGAGAAAATTTCCGAATCAGTCTGATTCGAATCGAATCAAGTCGCATCATTTGAACGATTTCGAATTGGATTTTGAAGCTTCGCAGGGGTCCGTTATACTGGCCACAGTTTGATATATTATATATATATATATATATATATCGTGTATACTCCTGGTGTTTTTGCTGGAGTGATCACTGTATGTTTCTTGAATGTTTCCCGTCCAAAGTGTTTTTTTTGTGTTATGTGGCAGTGGCCGTGTAGTTTTATAGCTGACACCAACTCTACAAATATGTTACTTCTCAACTCTAGATTTGTCAGGTTTGAGTCCGCTTCTATTTGGATGACGTATAAACCCTAGTACTGAAATGGTTAACCGGATAACCGGTTTGAAACCGGTTACCTACCTAACCGATTTAAAAAAACGTCAATCGGTTATCCGAAATATCGATAGTGATCGTCATTCCACGGTTAAAACGTAGTAAATCTGCCGCTTCTCCTTTGTGATAGATCACACCTCGAAGCAGCGCTGTAGATATTGAGAAATAATCGACTCTGGCGTTCAAGACTTCGGTAATGACCGGCAATTTCCGTGAGTACTGTGTAACCGCAGAAACTATTCCGTAGTATGTATACAAACGAACGTTGTCGAGTACTCGACAACGTTCGTTTGTATACACACTACGGAATAGTTTCTGAGAATACTGCTTTCCAATTCCTATAGTTTTGATACCAGATTCGGTGAAATAATGGCTCCGGTTAACCGGATATTATCCGGTTACATCTCTCGGTTAGTCGGGTGTGAAAATGAGCCAACCGTTTCAGTCCTAATAAACCCCTTATATTCAGACGAGGTTACGTTCTCGTGTAACGCGTTGTTAGGTATGGCTTTCATAGAGTTCGTGTATAGTGCATAGCGTAATAACGTTTCAGCAGTAAGGGGAAATATGCAAACATATGTTGTTCCTTTCTAAAATAGATAAGCGGCACCAAAGATTAGTTAATGTAATTCGGACCCGAGGGACAAAAAATGTTAATTACATGCCAAAGAAGAACAGAGGCAGTAGCAGACGCATAGATAAAGCGCTTATTTCCATTTGTAATCTTGTTTCTATCGAAATGTATTCCATGGGAACGTAGATAATTTTATTTTTACAGAATGGCAGGGCCTTTTGGTGTGAGATCCACGTGTACTTTTGTCGATTTCTCTTTGAATGATAATATTGCGAGCGTCTATCTCTCTACATTTTCCTTTGAACAATGAAAGGTAGCGAATAAATAATGCAATATAATTTTGTTATGTAACTTATGTTACATCCCATTTTCCATATATTTCGCGTTTTTAGTTTAAACAATACCTTTATTTCCAAAACTAGGAAATAGAGCTGTAGGTTTTTAAATTTCTTGTTCGGTTTCGGTTTTGGTTTTTCAGGTGGAGTAAAACCTCGGTTCGGTTCGGTTTTCGGTTTGTTCATGAGGCCAAATAAAATTCAATAAAACTCATTCTTATGTCCGGAGTCATAACTGAATGGCAGTGAAATTGAGTGAAACTCAATGAATGCCGGAAATAAGCTATAATACATGAAGAATCAGGAAGGCCAATATAATAATTACCTAAATATACAGAACTATTATTGTGCTTGGCCATTTTCGAGGTCTGACACCTACACGCAACTTGAGGAAAGCTGCAAACACAACTAAACTGAAATGTCGGAAATTCACAGAATGTAGCCTTCCCAGAGTAGTGAGTGTACCCAGACACTGCCATTGGCAGTGTCTGGGTACTCTCACTACTCTGGGATGGCTACATTCTGTGAATTTCTGCAACAAGAGAGTATTTAATAAAAAACGAAAAACCTTAGATTACGGGATGTCGACAGTTTCGGTTTCGGTTTTTAAAAAAAACTAAAAACCTCGGTTCGGTTTCGGTTAACCTACAGCTCTACTAGGAAACATTATGATGACAAGCTATACGGTGAGAGAATATAAATATGTATAAAACGTGTACAGAACAACAATAAAGAATTGGGAAGAGGGTACAACAACAAGACGAAGCGTAACTATGTCTCCTTACACGGAACTCACATGCGTAAAATGGCAAAATGGTATAAGTAGCCAATATACTTGCAAAGGTGCAGTGATGTTTGTTTCTTGAGTGAATCTGGGAAGCTTATCGGAGAAGACAAGTTGTATTTTCCGAGATCTCAGTTTCATGCGAGCGTGTGAAGTGGGTGCGATGGGGGATATTCTTGTAGTGCGAAGCGTCTCTAGAAATAAATATGTTTTTTTCCTTCGTTCGTATTTTTTATTACTATCCTTCACCAGCATCGATTCAATCCTTCAAATTTTGAGAGGAATCGAGTCAAATCTGTCAGATGGTTTTGAATCGAATCGCCCCTCAAATCGAATCACACCGCGTTTCAACTTCTGGATATTTCAGCGCCTGTGACCCGTGGCGACTCGACTATTTTGGCAAGTCAAATTAATAGGTGGGATATTTCAGAAACGGAATCAATGTTGTTTCTGCAACGAAAACCGCCTTGATCTCTTCTTCTATCATCAGGCCTCCTTACAGGACAACACCCCCTCCCCTCCCCTCCCCCATTCTTACAGAAGACCTACTGGCAGAGGAATAGTTCAGAAGTAGACACGCGCACGTGGCAGGATTTTGTCGGATTCTCATTACCATTCGGGTTGTTCGATCATCCTGTGGCCTCTTCACCGATTGTTATTTTTTTCTGCACAGTCTTTATTTCGGGCAAAAAGAATATAGGTCAATGCTCTGCAACCACACCCCCCTCCCCTCACACACACACACACAAACACACACACACACACACACAGTCTTGTTTTCCCTACATACCGAGGTACCCCATTGTCTGTCCTTTGTGTGGACTAACGGTTTCTACCTCGTTTTGCCGGTACAGTTCTGGGAAAACAACCGAGGTAAAGGGTTTCTTTTGTCTTTTGTACCTCGGTAAGGCGAAACACGCAAACTCTTTTGTCTAGTTACCTCGTCAAGTTGGTAAGACAAACGCACACACACACACACACACACACACACACACACACACACACACACACACACACACACACACACACACACACACACACACAGAGTCTTGTCTACCCTACATACCGAGGTACCCCATTGTTTGTCCTTTGTGTGGACTAACGGTTTCAACCTCGTTTTGCCGGTACAGTTCTGGGAAAACAACCGAGGTAAAGGGTTTCTTTTGTCTTTTGTACCTCGGTAAGGCGAAACACGCAAACTCTTTTGTCTAGTTACCTCGTCAAGTTGGTAAGACAAACCCACACACACACACACACACACACACACAGTCTTGTTTTCCCTACATACCGAGGTACCCCATTGTTTGTCCTTTGTGTGGACTAACGGTTTCAACCTCGTTTTGCCGGTACAGTTCTGGGAAAACAACCGAGGTAAAGGGTTTCTTTTGTCTTTTGTACCTCGGTAAGGCGAAACACGCAAACTCTTTTGTCTAGTTACCTCGTCAAGTTGGTAAGACAAACCCACACACACACACACAGTCTTGTCTACCCTACATACCGAGGTACCCCATTGTTTGTCCTTTATGAGGACTAACGGTTTCTACCTCGTTTTGCCGGTACAGTTCTGGGAAAACAACCGAGGTAAAGGGTTTCTTTTGTCTTTTGTACCTCGGTAAGGCAAAACACTCAAACTCTTTTGTCTAGTTACCTCGTCAAGTTGGTAAGACAAACCCACACACACACACACACACACACACACACACACACACTCACACACACACAGAGTCTTGTTTTCCCTACATAACGAGGTACCCCATTGTCTGTCCTTTGTGTGGACTAACGGTTTCAACCTCGTTTTGCCGGTACAGTTCTGGGAAAACAACCGAGGTAAAGGGTTTCTTTTGTCTTTTGTACCTCGGTAAGGCGAAACACGCAAACTCTTTTGTCTAGTTACCTCGTCAAGTTGGTAAGACAAACCCACACACACACACACACACACACACACACACACAGTCTTGTCTACCCTACATACCGAGGTACCCCATTGTTTGTCCTTCGTGTGTACTAACGGTTTCAACCTCGTTTTGCCGGTACAGTTCTGGGAAAACAACCGAGGTAAAGGGTTTCTTTTGTCTTTTGTACCTCGGTAAGGCGAAACACGCAAACTCTTTTGTCTAGTTACCTCGTCAAGTTGGTAAGACAAACCCACATACACACACACACACACACACACACACACACACACACACACACACACACACACACACACACACACACACACACACTTCCATCCCATAACACACACACATTATTATTTTGCTATAACCTCAAGTGTGGCTTTGAGCGTTCATCAAAAAACAACAACCTAAATTCCACTTACAAATGTTAAACACATGGACCTCCGCGTAATATGATGGGATTGGACGTTTTGTGTTGGAGATCAATGGTGAAAGTGTGAAACATAGGCAATCGGGATTTAGGGCCTTGTCCAAGGACACAACGCAGTTCCCCCTGGTGGGGATCGAACCGCAGATCTTTCGATTAAAAGTCCAAGGCAGTAACCACTGAGCCACCGCGTACCTTACACAACGGGCTTAAGTAGATAATTAACAAACAGTTCACCCTTTCAATAGTAGCGTCCTCTGGATGGTATCTTATCATTCAGAATTCCCTACATCTAAATTGACGAATCCATTCTGCGTTTAAGGGGTGGTAAGAAATAATTTAATCCTACAGCTCTATGGAGCTGTAGGATTAAATTATTGCTGATCCTTACTTCCTATTCATTATGATGGTGTCGTCTGCTCGTCCACTGGCACGTCCATTGATCACCAGCACAAAACTTCCCATCCCATCATATTGCGTGGAGGTCCATGTGTTTTAACTTTTGCAAGTGGAATTTGGGTTGTTATTTTATTTTTTACAATTAATAAACAAACAAAAATATTTGTTGGGTTAAAACTGTCCCACCGTGATTTAATAGCAGCCCACTATGCCGGAGGTGTATGAGAAATACTTTCCTTGTGCGATCAAGTGGGGAGTTTGCTATTTGGAGTGAGTTTTCTGTCCAAACAAAACAAAACTGCACCAGACGCTCTGATCTCTATGCTACTGGATTGCTGGAACGTCCATTGGTCACATATAGAATGATGCCTCTCGTTTTATCCTTCCACTCCTCCCATACTGACTAACCCATTCATACGCGCGTGACGTTTTGTGTTTATTACACGCCTTCGCGTCTATAAAACAATTATTAGAAGGACACTCAGCAATTTATCTGCGAACTATCAACAGGTTATTTCGTAATCGGTTAAGTTTCATGTGATCAATCGTCTGCTAATGTTTACAAACACTTGTGCAATTTTGGGCGAATTCCCATGGGAATATATAAATAGAAGTAATTCTAAACACAAAGATGTTTTTATTTAATTCATTGTCTTTGCAATAGTTTATTGGTACGCAAACTGCACGGCTTCCGTGATTGTTGGTCAAACTGAAATTCCAAGTAGGCTGGGTTATGTTAAGTTTTGACAGATGACGTGATTGTCCAAAAATAGTCCAGCAACGAATTTCCGTTCGGCGCATGTGAGCGGAACGACTTTCATTTTCCGCTTGGCTTAGTGTTGCTGTAGATGGGAATTTCATAGAATAGGCGTGTGATAAATAAACAATGCTGAACCAATAAAAAACCTTCTCGAAGGTATTCACTTCAGAATGAATATGTTGACGCTATGTACATTTTTCGCAACAATATAAATGGAATGTTTTCAACATGTTTTAGTTTTTATTGACATAAAAAAGTATCGAGATTATAAAGTTGACATCGTGTTACTAGTTTCACACTGGACTTCCGCTTGATATTTGGTGATGTGGAAGCTGTTACGCTGTGACTACAGTCACAACGTAACAGCTTCTACGTCATCAAACGTTTTAGATGGGAGGAGGTACCGAGTGGATTGACTTGGCGCTATCTTAGGATGGGGTGGTTGAGTTGCTACGTTTTTTTTCTGACGTTCTAGCAATCCAATTGTTTTGCGATCGGAGTTCAGATGCACAAGTACATTTTCATATATGTGATCGGTGGAGGGGGCATAACAGGTATGTCAACTGGGACCTGTACCGGTACTGCCGGTCCCCTCATGCTCCAACCGGTATCGGCACTGAAGCTATTGCACCGCCGACGCCGAGACGGAATTATTTTATAGGGAAATTCCTAATTGAACGAGTGTAAACGGGCTGATAATCGTGTATGGCACTCTTGCACGACAGACTTATTTGTGAATGAACATATCAAAACTCTCCAAAGGTGTATGTTTTGTCTCAAGCTCGACCTCGATAAAGCAGACCATTTTGACTTTTCAAACGTGGCATCAAAGACAATGAAAGCGCCCTCATGGGCTACTTCAAAGAAATTATTTTGTGGCGAAATCAAAGTAATCACAAAGCACGATCTTTGTTGATTACGTTGCTGCCGTAAAATAATTGGCACGATGCCATGTTTGTCTTGCTCTCTTGGTGGCTGGAGCGGTTTAAATGCGAATTTCTCCCATCTGTCTGCGATATGTCACCCAAGTGGTGATTTGTACCGGTACCGATTTCGATGGGAAAGGCTCTGTCCCGTCCCGGTACCGGTTATATTGGTACAGGCGGTACTTGGACATGCCTGGGCACTGATGGGCACTTAACATATGCCTCTGCAGTTCTTTTTCCTTCATTTAACCCTTTACCCAACGCAGACGATATCAAAATTTATTATTTTAAATATTATGTTTTCAAATTTTTCAAAAAAAATCAACAAAACCATATCATGTGACCCATCGTTGGAACGAGCTCGGCGAGCTCGTTCCAACGAGGGGTCACATGATATGGTTTTGTTGACATTTTGTGAAAAATAATATTTTTTCTACTACTGAATTTGCATATTTCGCGGGCAAATGCGGCCTATTCATTGGGTCAAAGGGTTAAAGGTTCATTACCATATTTATTTGCTTTTACCAGATAAGTTTTTTTAGGAAAACATGACTGCAGCTCCGAGGGCCCAGCGAACATTCAAGATTCGATTCGGTATCGAATATTTCCACTGATTCGATTCGATTCGAAACCATTTCGGTTACTGAAAAAAATCAAACCCTGGAGAGTTTTGGATTTCAAACAGGTTTTTATTGTCTACTTTCTAAGATGAGAGCTCATCTTTCACTTTTCTAATGAACGGGATTGATCGCATCCAGTCTATCTATAAGCCAAAAATTAGTGATTAACCGATGTTTGGCAATCGCACCTGACATCGGCCGATTTTAAGCCATCGATTGACCATCGGTCGAAGTGTTTGAACATCGGTTCGTGCCGATGGTTACTTGAAACACCATTTGATCAAAATTGTTTGTATTTATGTTTGATTCACGGTTTCATACAAGCAGTATCAAGCTTAAAAAGTTGCCACAATGATTGGCAGGAATCATGATTGGTCTTATCTCATTGATTGGTCTGATCTTCCCCTTGATAGCTGCTCAAGACACAGGTGCCACGTGTCATGTGATGACTCTATGAAATACGACATCAGCAGAAACAAGTTAACCCTTTACCCAACGTAACGGTCAAAACCGGCCAGCGCTGTTTACAAAAAATCACCATTCAATTTTCATTATTTTCTTTATTTTTTGTCTCAAAAACGAAGCTTATGCCCCCTCATCGGAACGAGCTCGATGAGCTCGTTCCAATGAGGGATCATAAGCTATTTTTTGAGACAAAAACTATTTAGTTATTCAAGAATTTGTTTCCAGGTGTCGTCTTCTTTTCGTGTTAGGTAAAGGGATAACAGCATGGCGTCTTTGATCATTGATAAAAGACGCTGCACTGTTAACTTCTTTCCGATGATGTCATATTTTTATTTTATAGCCCAAGAACATTAGGTTTCACTTGGGAAAAAAATCGGAGAAAGCTGATTTTTTCAGGGAATGTCGAGTACATGTCACTGAACGACTAGACAAAAGTCCCCTAAAATCCCAGTTGAGCTTTTTTTTTCTACAGCCTTTTTTCGAAAACGTGTTTGAAAAAAATAAAAAAAATCGCACGAACTTTGTAACCGCGAATTGATCCAACTGTATTTTTTGTTTACGCGTATTTCGAGCTACATAATGTCTAATATACATTTACCTAGAGGAAAATGTGCATTCTGTGACAATTTCTGCGAAAAATTATTGAAAATTCACAAAAAAGTATCGGATTTACGCAAAAAATGACGATTTTCCTAACGGATTTGCCCAAAGGGTCGTAGTACAGAACGGGATGTTAGTTGGACAGACGATAAAAAATCCACCACCATTTGAAGACTTTTATCATTGCTTACAAAATAGACATTATGGAAGACCCCCTCTGCTTCTGGCCGAGTTCCCCTTTTGGCATAAAATTCGTCAGCATGAGAACTCAACTATTTTCGGGCTTGGGACCGAACAGACACGTCTGTGTCTGGCAGCATTAGATCAAAAAATAATATTTACAGAATGTACAAAAATCAATAAATAATATTTACAGAATGTACAAATCAAACAACATGGATTAAGTTACATTGACTATTATCAACGCTATATACAGAAATGACATGACCTATATACATATTATTCATCGAACTCAGAAATTTCCGACAGGACAGTGTTTCTGTGGTTGTTACAAGAATCCGAACTGCAATTACACAAACCTGAGCAAGAGAGTCCTGCCTTGTTACACCCACACCTTTTTGTACAAGCACTCTTGCAACCACAACTGATCAGATTCAGTAGTTTATCGGGGGCACATGGCTTTGTGGCTGCAGTCGGTACAAGAAGTCCATTGTCTAGCGACCACCCCCAATCCGTCGGAGGAAGCGAAGTGCCCAGCCATTGTTGGACCTGGAGATAACATCTGTAGACATGTTGTTGTGCAGCATCGCTGCTTGGTGGGAGTGAGGCTAGGTCGATGGGTTTATTCAGTTTAGATTTTGCTACATAACGCTTGTAAGTGACATATCTATATTGGTCGAGAGAGGAAACAGTTTTACTCCCGTATAAGATCAGGAGAAGTTGTTCCCCGGCAGCGGCTACTGCACTTGGTGTACTGTCATCCGCCACAATTGTGTTGACATACTGTTGTGAGTCGCTAGTAACATCGGAGACAATTGTACTGAATACTTTCTTCTTACCAACTCGAAAGAGTGCAGACGTAGTGTCACAACCACTTATAGAATGTGCTACAAGGAGGTTGCTTCTATGGTCACCCATTTTGGTTGCTATTTCACTAACTGAAACTAGTAAGTTTGGGGTAATGGAATACATCATGTGAATATTACATCCCGGTTGAACTCGAGAGGTAAGAATGACTAACAAGTCTGTGTCTGTTCCCACCACGACAACATTGTTGTCATCTTGAGCGATGTCAAGTGCAGTTTCGGCTATCAGTACATCAGCATCAGCCTCGGCCTCCTTGGACTGAATATTGATAGCAGATAGCTCCTGCATTAGAAGATCGATCAGTTGGGCTTTGTTCATGGCATTTGCAAGGAAATCGGATTGGGGTGTGGTGGCTGGTAACTCGGGTGAGATATTGATATCAATGGAATACCTGTCTTTAGATCTACGGGCTTGTTCCATGCCCTTTGTCGGCATTATACAAGCATAACCATCAAAAACAACCACGACGTTCGTCCCAAAATGTCTCACTAGATAATTGGAATATGATGTACATATGTCCTTATATGACGACTGTTTAGGCCATACAACTGCCCTCAATAAAAATCCACCATCTACAGCAAACAGAGAATCTTCTGGGATTTTAGTTTGCTCGGAACCGTATGTTTTGAGGATCTTATCGAGCGTGCTTTTCTGTGTCTTCCTCATTCCAGCAGAATCAAACAACGCTGGTGGTTTCGGGGCGAGTTCATATTTGAGATACTCTTCCATCTCTGCTTGTGACTGAATAACACATGTGATGCGGTTGAACAGAATTGTGGGGTCAATCACTACCTTACTTCCACGGACTTTGATGCTATTTGCCATCGATGCGAAAGACTTCACAGTGTCAACACGTCGTAGTTTGATGCTGTTGAACGTTTTGCTTACAACATTCGATACGCAACATTCACCAATTTTGCGAACTTGGTCACAGTTCACAGTTTCGTCGGCCACAAGCCCGGTCGCTATAGAGACTAATTGTAGTGGATCTCTATTCTGAAAGGGGGAATGCACTCTGAGCCAGTTCAATAATTTGGTGATATCATTGGCATCAGTCAATTGTGAACTTTGACGGAGATCCCGATGTTGTTCGCCATGACCAGTGTGAACATGAACAAAATTTTCGAGAGCATTACATATCGGAAGGCAAAGAGGTAGTCCATGTACCCATTTCGCAACAGTGCTATCGGTTATTCCCCTGCCATGTGTGAGACCACCAGGGAGCTTGAACATTCTCATTAAACACTGCTCTATGGTCTGATCAGAATATATCCCGTCCCAGAATTTATCTGAGCGCCTTATGGTAAAGTAACCTTTCTCAGTGAACAACTTCAAATATTCCTGTTGCATTATTTCTGTTAGCTCATTCATCTGCTGCAAATAGAGATGAGAACTTTTTGCGTATGCAAAATGACCACCTGCGTGAAATACTGGAATCATATTGCGAACACAATATGTGTGGAGTTCCCAGTCGCCTGTGCGCTCTGCTCTCAAGAACAACTGGAGAAGACCTATTTGCTCGTAGTATTGTACCCAAAGCTTTCCTGTGCGTCCTACGGACGCATTCTGGAGCAGTTCGTGTAATTTTGACAGTAGATGGTTGACACTTTCTTGATTGACAGCGTCAGCTGTTGTACAGTCACCTCTGGCAAGTCCACAGAATATTTCATTGACTTATGTGCAGTCTATGTTATCTAGTGTCCGGCTTTCTTCAAACACAAGTTTTGTAATGGCAATTTGTGTTAGCAAATGGGCACGAACTGCTCTTGAATATGCATGACCACTGATCAAATGATGGATTGACCCACCAGCATAAACAGTCCCCCAAAGTTCATCCAAGCCGCTACCAGCCATGATCGAACCAATTGCCCCTAAATATGACATAATCATTTGGAAGCCGCCGCCACATTACATGCCAATGCATCTTGAGTGTAGGCGAACATCACATTATGTGATTTAATCGAACATGGAAATTGAAACAATGATGCTATAATACGGTCTTTGAATGAGAAAAGTCGATGCCGTTTGAATTTGAGTTTAGGGGATATGGTTAATATTTCACACGTTTCACCAGTTCATTATGGAATAAATGACTATTGTTATATATCATTATAAGGCCACTGCTTTTCTGCAATTTTTGATATATAATTTAACTCCCGAAGTAGTCGTAGATTTGATTTAATGGACGTTGTGTACCGTTGTGTGTATGAAAACAATAAAAAATTTTTCGTAATTTTGTACATTTTCGTGAATATTTCACCATTGAGTGTGAGGATTGGTACAAAGTTGGCATTTTCTGTTGGGGATATGTATTCTCAATATAATTCAGCACGATATTTATGATTCTCACCCTACTAAGGCGAACAAGAATGAGAAATATGGAGCTGGGTCGAATTTTTTTTAAAAAAAATTTTTTCATCAAAAAAACGCTATAACTAAAAAAGCTCAACTCGGATTCGCAGGGAGTTTTCACACTTTATCCGCAATGTGTGTCCCGGAAACATATAAAAAAATCAGCTTTCTCCGATTTTTTTCCTTACTTTCTCATTTTTATGTCTAATGTGCCTGGACTATTAATACACAGTGACATGCTCTCGAGGTCAACGAACCAATCAACCTGACTGTACTGTAAAATTAACCCTATTCTATGCATTCTTGAGCATACTACTCGTTTTGGTTGTGACTATCTGTCACCGGCACTCACACTGGCAAGCAGATGACGGTCGCAAATCCTTATCGGTTAATCACTAAAAAAAATGCAGTCGGTAAATTCTTGAAAATGTCATTTGAAGCGTTACGTTTAATTTGCACAATATGTGTGGCCTTTTCTTCCAGCACCTTGGTGATACCTGGTCAATTCGCGTTTGAAGATCGCACTGTTGCTAAGATACATGCACTTTTGAAAGAGGGCCCGTCACAGAATTAACCCTGAGGCCTACAGTTCTCGGCGACCCTGGTTGTCGAATTCGATTAGAAACTGTTGATTCACCGAGTCCTATCTGCTACCTATATGCAGGTGGTCTCTAGTTCTTTTGTTCATCCGTCCATCCATGGGCAACAAATAATTACTTGTCTCAAATATATGTCCATTTGTTGAGCATGTCGACAGTAAACCCTTTACCTAACACGAAAAGCAGACACTTGTAAACAAATTTTTTTAATAACGAAATTTTCTCATATTTTGTGTCAAAAGCTCAGCTTATAACACCTCATTGGAACGAGCTCAACAAACCCGTTTAAATGAAGGGTCATAAGCTATGTTTTTGAGTAAAAAAATAAATAATCAAAATTGAATGGTGATTTTTGTGAATAGCGCTGGCCGGTTTTGGCCGTTACGTTGGGTTATTTATTTATTTATTTATTTATTTATTTATTTATTTATTCATTCATTTATTTATTTATTGGAGTTTAACGACACTTTCGACAGTCAGGGTCACCTCGTGTCAGACAGTTGAACGGATGGAGGAAGCAGTAGTCCCCGGAGAACCATCGATCAACACCGAGCAAATGTCAGGCTCCCCAACATACTAACGCCACACAAGCAGGGTTAGCATTGGTTGAAGACTCGTGCACCATCGACGTGCAGTACGCCTTAGCACACAACGCCACCGTGCCCCCACGTGGGCATTGGGGGGTGAACTGTGAGTAAAGGGTTAAGACAGCTTTGAATACTGATCTCCATATTCTGCTACTGTTTTAAATATCCCGCAACGATATAAAAACACATTTCATGAAATAGTGATCTTTGTATCAAGTATTGCTATTTCGAATCTCGTAGCAGCGATACCGGGTGGCACCTTTTAGTTCGAGGTTTTTATATCGACTTCAGAGGTGTCTGTGTTCAACACAGTACACAAACAATCGACTGTATGGTTCAATATTTGTCCAACCTTAGAAACCACGTTTTATTATTTTATAAAAAGTAATCGTATTGCTGGCTGAACGTTCTATTTAAAAGCGGATTTGACAAAATGATTAATTGTTAAAGTATTAACACGCTGGTCATATTCCATGCCAGACCAGTGCTACCGACTGGAAGAGTCTATATCCGTTTCTTGGGGGAACGGGCTGCGCTTTGGAAATCTTGACTGGTCTTCCAAACAAATTCACTGAGCAACTATCAACTTTATGAATTCAGGTCGAATCACGGTCCTGCACCGGGAAAGTGGTCTTTCAGGTTCGAAGATTCAATTTCATTCTCCAGGTCGTGTTTCTTCGGCAGTGTTTCGAAGCCACATACATGGTCCCATCGACACAAAATGTCTTCTTAGAAAATATTTGTAACTCTGTATAATCACTCCCATCTTGAAGAATCTACATTGGCTTCTAGACAAAAGTCTCATGCTGGGATTTAAATGCGTTCATGGTCTTGCGCCTGCATACCTATTTGAGCTTTTCTCTTGTCACATACCTATGCGCAGTCTTCGTTCTTCTGACCATTTGTCACTAACCGTACCTTTTGCGCAATCCGCATTGGCGAGCGAGCGAGTGGGCTTTCTCGGTTGCTGGTCCGAAACTCTGGAATGCATTGCTCCCCGCATCTTCGGTCACAACCAAGTTTACTTGCTTTCAAGAAACTGCTTAAAACTCATCTATTCAAATCACTTATTTCATAGCTTGGGTTCTATAATCCGTAAAGCATTTTAGAGCACTCTTGGTGGTTCCACGCTATATAAAATTTATTATTATTATTATTATTATGATTATTAATATTATTAGTATTATTGTTGTTGTTGTTGTTGTTGTTGTTGTTGTTGTTGTTGTTAATAACTCTTCTGAAATGATAAACATAATTTTACCGTGTGTCATCCTGTAAAACACGCAACCAAATCAATGAGATAAATAGAGGATATCTGCGATGTTTTAGTGAATATAGGGAATTATCTCCTGCGTGTGGAGCTGAAAGTTTTATTTTTCGCGAGCGCTTGCGCGAGTGAAAAATAATACTTCCAGGTCCACACGAATGAGATAATTCACGATATTCACTAAAATAGCGTAGAGTTCTTTTTATTATATGCTACGTGACATTTTACTGCGGAGTATTGAGTCCAGTTCGACTGCAAACAGTTTCAAGACAATAAAAAAAGCTGCTGATCGCTCCTTCGATGCGACGTTCAAAGCAAGGTCATGCGCCGAAGCGTAGCGTCATTTAGGTTGCTACTGAAAAAAATCATCGTCGAATGAGATAATTCCCAATATTCACCAAAACAGCGTGGAGTTTATTTTTATGATATGCTACCTGACATTTTGCCGCGCAATATTCAGCAGCCCAATTCGACTGCAAACAGTTTCAAGACAATAGCAGAAAGCCGATGATCGTTCCTTCAGGGTGACGTTCAAGGCAGCGTCATACGCCGACGCGTAACGTCATTTAGGAAGTTACTGAACAAATTCATCATGTGGACCTGAAAATATTATATTTCACTCGCGCAAGCGAGCGCGAGTGAAATATAATATTTTCAGGTCCACACTCATGGGATAATTATTATTTTTATTATATGCTACGAGACATTTTATTGCACAATATTCAGCCCAATTCGCCCCCAAATGCGTACGTTTCAAAACAATAACAAAGATCAGCTGATCGTTCCTTCAAGGTGATGTGATGCGGCGTAGTAGCGTGACGTCATTTCGGAAGCTACTAAGGGATATTCCTCAATGCCCATCTAGGCGATGGATATCGAGAGATATCTTTTAAATAATTTGCGATAATTCAGAGGCTAGCATATAATAAAATTGTATCTTCAATGAAGATAAGCATGAAATCGATTTCTGACGTTATCATGCAGGTAAACTCTTTACTGGTTTATTCGAAATATCAGTGGGCGATACAGCTCACAATACCAATAACTATTCAACCACACGTGTCAATAAAACGTGGGAGTCTTTTCAGACAAAAACTCGTCTACTTTTCACACTGCTATTTTACGATACTTTGCTCTGTTCCAGTAACAAATGCACTCCGTTAAACACATATAATAATTGGGGCAACAGTAAGACTGCCAACGTGACACTACTGTCCCCTTACAATATACCATTTAAGTTTTGTATATGTAAATCTATTCTATTATTTCTGTGCATATTAGTATATTCTTGCATTAATAAATCAATAACACAAAATATAGAGTAAGAAAGGTGAAAAACTTTATAAGTGATTACCACGCGAGAAAGTGTGTTATATTTGGTCCTCACTTGTGACATAATGTTGGTATTCACTCATAATGTGTGGGAGTCATCTTGTCTTTCGTAATATTACAAAGAACATGGACAAATGATCAAAGACAAGTTTACCAAGTAAGACGAAAAGGCCACAGTGAATTGCTTCATTCACCGCGTTTTTCAGCTGCGGAACTTTCGAGGTTTAATTCCGGGAACGGGAATTTCACGACAATGCGGCTCCCTGTTCTGAGAGACTATCACGTAGCTTCGGTCAATCTGCGGCGTGATGGTGACTGCCGATGCAGATTGTTTTGGGGGAAAATAATCTTCATATCATTGATTCAACATCAAAAAACGTTAACATTTTTTCAAATAGACAAGTCGAGACGAGATGTAATAAAGTCTCTGCGACATTTTTCTTCTTTTATCATTCAGGCGGGTGGGATGGACACATAAAACAAATATGCTACAAAACGATACCAGCCATTCAACTGTGGGAAATTGCTCATTATCAAACTCGCTAAATATGTCTTGAAGCGCGGCTAATATGACACCAATCACGGCCGATATGAACCAAATTAGAGTTGTCTTCATTGATGCGTTTTTATGCGCAAGTAGTTTGTTTACGTCGAAATCTTTCATCGCTTCCGCTGAACGCAATTAGAAAAACTGATGTATGACCATGTGTAATGGAATGACGTGAAACTGAGGTTTTGTATGAAGAGGAATTAAAGATGACGTGCAACATAATATTCTTTTCTCTCAATAAATACTGTTTAAACTAAGGCCTCGACAATTCTGCTTATTTTTGCTCCTTCTATAACGCAACACTTTAACTTGGCATTGGCCTCTAGTGAAGTCCTGACTGTCTATAAAGAATTTCTTGAAGCCGCTGCCAAGCTACTGTAGCCTCCATTAAGGTTTAATATCGGGAACAGGATTCTCGCGGTTCTGCGGCTCTCGGTTCTGAAAGTCAATCACGTTAACCGAGAACTGCATACACCCTATTATCAATGATAGCATATTATAGCTGATAAGATATCATTTTCTTCCGAGACCAGCTTCGCCGTTGGAGCTATTGTAAATATCGCGAACAGGAGTTTTCCAATTACCGATTCCGAAAATTACTGATACTGCCAGGGAAATTCATGGACTGGAATCAGGAATCAAAGATTGCTGAACACAACCTTTGATTCCCGCTTCTGTTTTATGAATTCCCCGGGTATCGGGGCTGATAATTACAAACGAAAACCGAAAAATTCCAGGTATCGTGACTGACTTTCGCGTTCCCGGATTAAACCCAATAATTTCCTAATTTCCACAACATCTACCAAATGATTCAAAGTATGTTATTACTTTCTCAAAATTTATTCCAGTATGAGTTGTTGGTGTGCTTTCGGGGATTTAGGTTCAGTTTCAATAACTATCGTGCACCTGAACTACCAGTGTTTACGCTGGGCCGAAATATTTTGTTGCCAAGTGAATTATTTTTTTGTTCGGGTCCAAATAAATATTTTTGGGCTCCAAATGAAAGATTTTAGTGTCAATTGGAATCTGATTGTAAATGAGAAAAAAAGTAACCATGTATCGTCCATTGAGTGCAAAAGCACTGCAGATTGTAGGTTGTCACACTCAAATTGCGATATTGAACAGTTAAAACTAGAAGTCCTGTCACGAACTGTGCGCTTATCTAGGCTTAATTGCGCGTAGGAATTGCGTGCAATTGCCATATCGAATGGCATCCAAAGCACGGCAGGCTCTCCTGGTTACTCACAGCAAACACATGCAATGTTTCTGCCAATGGACCTCCGGGTTACCCGGAGGTCTATTGGCAGAAACATTGTTTGTACACAGGCCATATGTACAGAATTTGATAGCCTTACTATGGTCATAACACGTAGATTAACGCGCAGGCCGACGTGCTATTTTTGCGCATTTCATGACAGGACTTCTAGTTTCAACTGTAATGTAGTATTTTTGCTTGTTTATTTTATTATTTTAATTGTAAAAAGCCACAAATGATAAAACATAGGAGAGAAAAACTAAAACTAATTAACAAATAAATAAATAAATAAATAAATAAATAAATAAATCAATAAATAAATAAAATAAAATAATATGCAATTATTAACGTTTACAAAATAATCTCATGATTATTATTTACACACTGTTTATTCATTCATTATAAACTTTTTAGCAAATAATTTATTTGAATAAACGTCAAACGATAGATTATCGAAAACATTGCAGGAAGACAGATATCCTATCCCCAACAATGAAGATATAGAAATTTTCACTTTCAGGCTATCAATCAAAATGACGGCTTTTAAAGCATCACTTTTAGGTGAATACGAGTCAAATTATCACTGGAAATGATCAATTTGTTCTAAAAACGTTTGATGAAAATTAAATCTTGTATTTTGAGTGAATACCGATCATTTCCAGCAATAATTCAACACATTTTCACCTGGAATGGATTCATGAAATCAGCCAGCTGAATCAGATCGCAAGACGCTACCTGTTCCGATTATCGATCAAATCACTTCCACGTATCAATGCTCGACGGGGGCCGGACTATTATAGGTAGCGATCAATTGAAGGTTGAAACGAGTGGAATTATCGATAAGAGTGATCAGATTCTTACAAAATGCGTGTAATAAAAAGAAAATCCAGTGTTTTTGAGTTGATACCGAAAATTATCTCACTCATGACCGAGATAAACGGTAAGTTTCGCTCGCGCAAGCGTTCGCGAAAAACAAACATTTGGTTCGGTCACTCATGAGATAATTTTTGATATCCACGCAAAAACACTAAATATCCTCTATATCTGCTATATCTTCCAGAAATCCTGTAAAAAGGTTTAAGCAAGACGAAAAAGAGTAAACTGCTTTATTATATCTAGCCTGTGAATTATCGCAAATTATCTAAAAGATATTTCTCGATATCTATCGACTCGATAGATATCAATAAATATTCCTCAGTAGCTTCCTAAATGACGCCACGGTACGCCACATTACGTTGCCTTGAAGGAAGGATCAGTTGGTCATTGCTATTGTTTTGAAACGTATGCATTTCTCGTCGAATTGGACTGAATATTGTGCAATAAAATGTCTCGCAGCATATAAAAAAGAAAATCTAATCTATTTTAGTCAGTATCTAGAATTATCTCATGAGTGTGGACCTGAAAGGTTTTTCACGAGTGCTTGCGCCAGTAAAAAATAATATTTTCAGGTCCACACGATGAATTTTTTCAGTAGCTTCCCAAATGACGGTACGCTTCGGCGCATGACATCACCTTGAACGTCTCCTTGAGGGAACGATCAGCATTTCTTTGTTATTGTCTTGAAACTGTTTGCAGGCAGATTGGGCTGAATATTGCGCAGTAAAATGTCACGTAGCATATAATAAAAAGAAAATCTATGCTGTTTTAGTGAATATCGAGAATTATCTTATGACTCGTCCGTTTTGTTCACTTTAAAACATTTGATATTTTGTTTTCATATTAACCAGTGATAAATAAAGCCTTCCGTCAATTTCATTGGTCAATTTCAAAATTAGACAATTTGATTGGCTGAACAAAATACAACTGGGCCACATTTTCATAATTTGCATAATTAGAGTTGGGAGCTTTTATTGGTCAATTTTAAAACTGGACAATTTGATTGGCTAAACAAAATACAACTGGGTCACATTTGCATAATTTCAGTAGGGAGAATTTACGTTATCTGTCCTATTTAGGGTGGGTTATATTGTATTAATCTTTTACCTACAAGAAAAACGCCATTCATTTTTTTTTTATATTTTCACTTTTTGCTTCCAAAACATAGGTTATGACCCCTCATTGGAACGAGCTCGACGAGCTCGTTCCAATGAGGGGTCATAACCTATGTTTTGGAAGCAAAAAATGAAAATTATTAGTTATACCAGGATGTTTTTTTTCTAAGTGCCGTTTGCAACTCAAGTTTGGTGATGGGTTACAAAGTCATAGTAAGTGGCTAATTTGTGCGTGTGTCTGTCATATGATAAATGGAATACGAAATGAGTGTTTTTCTTATATAGTATTTATGAAACTCGTCAGAATTTTACGTTTGGGCTCGCCAGAGGCTCGCCAAAACGGAAAATTCTTAGACTCGTTTCATAAATATTATATGAGAAAAACACTCATTCCATATCCTCTATTTATTTCATTCGTGTGGACCTGAAAGTATTATTTTTCACTTGCGCTATTCACTCAAGCAGCGTAGATATCCTCTATATATTATTGGTCTTTACAAAACAATTGCAGTATTATCATTTGGTTTGGGGCGCGGTGGCGTCGCGGTAACCGGTTCTCGTCAGATCACCGAAGTTAAGCAACGTCGAGCGCGGTTAGTAGTTGGATGGGTGACCATTTCAGCGACTGATTCGCGTTCCCGCGTTATGTCCTAGGACAAGGCACTTAACCCCGACTGCCTACATGTGGGCACGATGACGCCGTGTACTAAAGCGTACTGCACGTCGAAGGTGCGCATGTCTTCAACCAATCTAACCCTGCCTATGCCGCGGTGCAGGGTTCAGAGTTACGATGTTGAAGAGCTGACAGCTGCTTGTCGTTGCTTGGTGGCTTCCTCCACCCGTAAAACTGTCACCGACATGATATGTCCATGGCTGTTAATGCGTCGTTAAACCCTAATAAAAAAAAATAATTTGGTCACTGTTTTTTCACATTAAGTAAATTAGTAGTGAATAAATAGAGAGTAATCGCTTGACTGGACTGGTTACGTGAAATAATTCTTGAGAGGTGAGGGACTATAACCAGTCCAGTCAAGCGATTACTCTGTTTTTTACTTTCCATTATTAACGATAATTATATTATTTAACCCTTTATCTAACGAAACGGTCAAAACCGGCCAGCGCTATTCTCAAAAATTTTGAGCCAAAAAAATGAAACAATTTAGTTATTATCTTCCAGAAGGATTTTAAAAATGATTAACCCTTTTCTTAACACGCAAAGCAGACAATTGCAAACAAAATTCTTGAATACCTATATTTTTTCAGTTTTTGCATGAAAAACATAACTTATGACCCCTCATTGGAACGAGCTCAACGAGCTCGTTCCAATGAGGGGTCAAAAGTTATGTTTTTGTGATAAAAGAATGAAATAATAAAGAAAATTGAATGGTGATTTTTTGCGAACAGCGTTGGCCGGTTTTGGTAGCTACGTTGGATAAAGGGTTAAGTAATAGAGAAATGTTTGGATAAAAACTGTGAATTCAGATGACCCATAAAAAGCTTTGATTATAAATGTTACCAAAAATTCTAGAGCAGGTGTGAATGTTGCCTCGCCTATGTCGTCAGACAGCGATTTTATCAAAAACTGAAACAATAAATCATAAAGCCTTTCAGAGCTACCAAATGTATATTTTTTTCTGTTCTGAAAATCATTGCTACTGGCTGCCCGGAAAATTCATAGACTGGAATCGGGAATCAAAGCTTGCGTCCTGCAACCTTTGATTCCTGCTTCTGTCCTATGAATTTACCATGTATCTGGACTGATATTCATAACGAGAACCGAAAAGTTTCCGGTATCGTGATTGATTTTCAAAAACGAGAACCAGAAAATTTTCGTTCCTTGGGGGTTAAACCCCCACGAGGAATGACGTCATGAACGAAGCAATTAACTGTGGCCTTTTCGTATTACTTGCTAAACCAATTATTTACAAACGACAGAGGGTTTTAGACAATTCAGCTGGATGAATGTTCTCCACAGGCTATCGTACATAAAAAGATCAATTAGTTTTAAAATCAACAGAAAGCAGCAATGGATGTTCTATACTTAGCTCTGATCCGAAATTCACAATATGTTTATCAAACTATTCTCGTTCCCAATTCAACACAGAGTCACGTTTTTGTTCAAAGTCTATCCCTCCATCTTTACAAGTGCAGAAACATCATCTAATTAACTCCAACAGAAGTCCGACGAGGGATCGATCCGGTTTATGTCCGCGCTTGTAAAGGTACTGGAGTTTAACGACAATTTCGACAGCCAAGATACCTCGTATCGGACAGTTTTACGAGTGGAGGAAGCCGGTGTAAAAGGAATGGAAGTCCGTAGGAACGTTAGTCCCTCTGGACTATTATTCCGCGGAATTATAGTCCTAGGTCTAACATTTCTAGGAATGGAAGTCCGTAGGAAAATTAGTCCCTCTGGACTATTATCCCGCGGAATTATAGTCCTAGGTCTAACATTTCTAGGAATAGTAGTACTATTCCTAGAAATGTTAGACCTAGGACTATAATTCCGCGGAATAATAGTCCAGAGGGACTAATTTTACTATTCCTAGAAATGTTAGACCTAGGACTATAATTCCACGGGATAATAGTCCAGAGGGACTAATTTTCCTACGGACTTCCATTCCTGTTACACCGGAACACTAGGAGAGAACCACCGAGTGACGACGAGCAACTGCAGACTCCCCAACGTACTAACTCCACACAAGCAGGGTTAGAATTGGTTGAAGACAGGTGCACCATCGACGTGCAGTACGCCTTAGTACACAGCGACACCGTGCTCCCGCGTGAACAATCGGGATTAGATACCTTGCCCAAGGACACGACGCAGTTACCCCTGACGGGGATCAAACCGTGGATCCATCAGATCCAGTCCATTGTACATATGTGCATACTGTACAAGCTTAATGGAAATAAATATTGTTTAATCTAAACCGTGAACCTCCCGGATTGAAGTTCAATGACGTAATCACTGAGCCACCGTGCATCCCCTCGTCCAAAGGCTCTCTGGTCGCAACACACTTGCGCTTGTGGGTCGAGATTTTCTAGATAAAATATTTCGAAAACAAACCTGAATCAATAAAGCATACGCTGTAAACATTTGAAAACAGAAAGAAATTAAGAGTAATGGCTTGACTGGACTGGTTACGTGAAATAATTCATGAGAGGCGAGGGACGTTGTACAAACACGAGTGCGCGAATGCGCACGAGTGTTTTACAACATAGTCCCTTGCCTCGAATGAATTATTTCACGTAACCAGTCCAGTCAAGATTACTCTGTTTATTACTTTAGACATTACGTAGACCTACTGTTAACCAGTTGACGTTATTTCTACCGTAAATATTATAGTAATGACTGGGAGTCTCATCATATGGAAGCATTTGTGGGGGTGGGAGTGTTCATATGGAGTGGAGCATTTTCAGAACGAACTCTTTTAACCCCTCTTTTTGCAAACTGACATCACCCATGTCGAAAGTAATGTTTACGGTAAACTAATTATTATCTTGAACCTGCAGCCTTACGGCTGCAGGTTGAAGATATTAATTAGTCTACTCTGTATACGACAAGTCAACAGCCTTCTCGTGCGATGAAGAGACACTATATCAGATCCTTGATTTCGCTACAAGATCGAACTAATATCAGAAAGGAATTGCCAAAAGTAGTTTAACCCTTTACCTAACCTGAAAAGCAGACGACACTTGCAAAAATAATTCTTGAATAACTATTTTTTTTCATTTTTTGTCTCAAAAACATAGGTTATGACCCCTCGTTGGAACGAGCTCGACGAGCTCGTTCCAACGAGGGGTCATAACCTATGTTTTTGAGATAAAAAATGAAAAAAATAATGAAAATTAATTGGCGATGTTTGAGAATAGCGCTGGCCTTTTTGGCCGTTACGTTAGGTAAAGGGTTAGCCTAATATGGTAAGTTCACTGTAATATTTATGGTAGGACCGGGGAAGATCTAGATCCATTACCGATAGTGATCATACCCCATGGGTAGCGATATACGCGGTTCACTACTGATTCATGCCAGCCATCATCCTTGCGAAAAGTGCTCTTGAACAAAGGAGAGGACTCAAGTAAGCCTAAGGCCTTCTGTCGAATCCTCGTCTACTTATTAACTTTATAATTACTTTAACTGTTTTTTTCCGTTACAACTATGTAAACTGTTGCTGTTCTATTATATCATTATGTAATGCATACGTATAACTATTCTGTGTCGGTACACGCATAAAATCAGGAGTACACAAACCCAATTATAAAAATGATAGCTTTGTACATCTAGCGTTCCTGTGCTCCCTCTCTTGCAATAATTCGCGCACCTAATCTTTTCGCTACAAAGGGGTATCTCCTTCCAATTTCGCGAAGAGTGTGGCTTGCAGGAGGGGAGGTTCTGGGTAAACGCTACATGCTGATCCATATTACGGAGCATAATTTGACTTTCGCTACATAGAAATGCTAAAATCTGGATACTGACCCCCCATTTCAATTTATCAATTGCAGCCCATCACCGCCCCCGACATGCCCCCTTTATACGGGACATTTACCACACACAGAGAGAGAGAGAGTGAGAGAGATGGAGAGATGAATGGAAAACAGTAATTAAATCAATCAATCTAGAATAAATATTGTTTGAACTCTATGTTTATGGTAGTAGGGCGGGCAGCTTGTTACCCGTAGTTTTAGCGTTTTTAACGGTATTTTCACAGTATACGAATGAAGCAAAAATGATTCAATTTTTGCTCTTTCGTTTTTCGACAGGTGGAAATCAATAGTGTTCAGGCAAAAAGCAGGCCGAATTGTGTTCTGTTGATATCCTCTGGTTGCTCTTGAAATAACAGTTCTGTACATTCTTCATGATACAGAATACAGATAACAGGGTGTTGTTTACAAGTAAACATCTGCGTTTACCTCATTTCAGTGATGAGGTCATAAGCCACATATTTGAAAACAGAAAGAAATAGAGAGTAATCGCTTGGCTGGACTGGTTACGTGAAATAATTCATGAGAGGTGGGGGATGTTGTACAAACACGAGTGCGCGAATGCGCACGAGTGTTCTACAACATAGTCCCTCGCCTCGAACGAATTATTTCACGTAACCAGTCCAGTCAAGATTACTCTGTTTATTACTTTTCATTATTAAAGATAATTATATTGTTTAACCCTTTACCTAACATAACGGCCAGCGCTATTCTCAAAAATCGCCAATTAATTTTCATCATTTTTTTTTTGTCTCTAAAACATAGGTTATGACCCCTCATTGGAACGAGCTCGTGGAGCTCGTTCCAATCAAGGGTCATAACCTATGTTTTTGAAACACAAAATGAAAATAATAGCTATTCAAGATTTGTTTTTTGCAAGTGTCGTCTTCTTTTCATATTAGGTACAGGGTTAAAAAAACAAAAAACAATGAAGTCCCCATTACATCCAAGGCAAAGCGTCTTCGTTTGCGCGCACGGATACATGACACAATTGTTGATTGCATAATTCACTTGTGAAGTTATCGTTTATAATCAAACCCGGAGATCCCAGTAAATCACACTTTGGAAAGTAATAAGAACAATATGTTATACTGTCATTTTCTCAGATTTGATCAATTTGTAGGTAGGGGCGTCGCAAATATTATCGATTTTTGCATCATTTTTTGGGAATGCCTTGGTGATGCAGTTGGAATATTTATCAGTCGGGGGTTATAGTCAAACAACTCCGAGAGTTTTTTAATTAATTTGTGGATACTTACATGTAGTAGTGGTGAACAGAGGCGGGCAGGCCGTGTAGTCCACCGGGAAATTCCCCGGTGGGCCCCCATTGGGTGGCCCCTCGGACCCCCAAAACTGATGCAATCTAGCACCTGTTGGTGCCTGTAACTTCGTGAAAACGCCCAACAGGTATGGATCTGATTGCATGCATAGAATGCCGGAATATTGAAAATTGAAATGTTCTCCATGTGGACTGCCATTAGGGAAGATTTCAATATATCTGCAGTTTAGTCTGCCACTGATCGCTCAGATGCAAGAAAACAGCATTCTTTTAATTTGAAAAATCAAAATTTTCTCCCATTGAGAAGAACTACGGTCGGCCCGATGGGTCCACGCACCCCTACACGCTGCAAAAAATATAGGTTCTCTTTAGAACCAAAACTGGTTCTAATCTTGTCCCTGAGATGGAACCAGTTATGTTTAAACAGTATTTATTTCAAATCAAATAAATTTACCAAGATTAGCATTCAATTTTAACAGAATATTACATGAACTGAAGTAGATTCAGCAGTAAACTTGGAGCTTATTCAACGCAGTCGCCAAACATTTTGAAACAAAGGAGATATGAACAGTTGTCATAACGAACCAGTTTTGGTTCTGTATAGAACAAAAACTGGCTCGATATGCCAACTGTTCATATCTCCTTTGCTTAATAATGATTTGAGACAACCTCGTATAAGCTCTAAACTTACGACTGAAACCCTCCCCCCAATTTATGTTTAATTCTGTTAATATTTAATGTTAATCTTTATAAATTTATTTTATTTGAAATAAATACTGTTTAAACAGAACTGGTTCCATCTCAGGGACAAGATTAGAACCAGTTTCTGGTTCTAAAGTGAACCTATATATTTTGCAGTGCGCCCTGTTGATCCCACTCTTGTCGAATGAGTGATGGAGATGATACAAATATACCATTGAAATGTCCCCTCTTTAAACTGGCATTGATCACTCAGATGCAAAGAAATAGCTTCAGTTTTATTGGCCCCGTCCGCCCCAGATTGCGGAGTATGGTCCTCCAAACTTCTTATTTAATTAGCGCGCAAGGTACTCCAAATTGATCATGCTGGGCCTCCTGTAGCCCAAACCAAGAACCACAGACACCCATTTGCATCACCGACTGTGTGTTTGGCAAACGTCCAAGAATCAAAAATAATCTCGTAAGAATTTATATGATTTATTTATTGGGGTTTAGCGACACTTTCGACAGCCATGGTCACTTCGTGTCGGATAGTTTTACAGGTGGAGGAAGCCGGAGTACCCATAGATAACCACCGAGCAAAAGCTAGTAACTTTCTGGCTCGCCAGCGGACCAACTCCGCGCAAGCAGGGTTAGCATTGGTTGAAGACAAGTGTACGATCGACGTGCAGTACAATGTATGCCTTAGTAGACAGGGCCACCGTGCCACATGTAGGCAATCCGGATGAAGTGCCTTGCCGAAGGACACAACCAGTTACTCTTGGCGAGAATCGAACAGTGGACCTTTCGGACAATGCCGTAACCAATGAGCCACCGTGCTCCCTATGTACATGATTACTAGATAGAGCTAATCCACATCTAAAACTCCCGCCCCCACAAAAAGAACGACTCGAAAATTCATTGTGGGGGAGCTCCCCCTCCCCCTTTGTTACGCCCCTATTTGAGAGTGAAGAGTTAAAATAACAAGGAAGAAGAGAAGCCATTCCATTGACATCGATCAATTTGTAATTTCCTTGATCGGTCATGTTTCAAGCGGAATGTTTCCAGACGGTGCTTTCTCCACAAATGCAATGATCATTTCACCCCATGCGCCCCTGATGTGAGGTGTGGTATTCAAGATATATTTGTATTTTAGTGCTGATACATCTTTGATTTACGATGTACGAGATCGCCTTTCGATGTATAATCGTGAACAAATAGAAATGATGGGAATAATTACAGGCGGAAAGACTATACTTCACGATGACTCAGTTTCATCGCTCAATTTATTATGGAATATCACACTTGTCTTACGAGCAATCTAATGTGTGTGGTCACTTAATCACACACAAAGAAATCATTTCAATCGAAAAGGCAAATGGATGTCCCAACATGACATAAGTTCTCCGTATCGACAACTATTCTTAATTAATTGTGTTAAAACAAATTAATCAACTATTGATTGTTTTCAGTTAATAGTAATTGCCGTTTAGTCTTGAAAGCTTTACAAAACCAGAAATTAGAGTTTAATGTAGACACATACCAGTGACGGTGGAAGTAAAATGGTAGGAGATTTGGGTTGTTTGTCCAGAAAACATATCAATATGATGCCTCGGTGTAATATGTAAGGAATAGTGCATGGCTTGGAGTTGACTACGCCCATATAGTGCCCAGTGAGGTGGTGTAGTTCCCGCCGCGAAGCGGAGGGAACTACACCAACTCACTGGGCACTATATGGGCGTAGTCAACGACAAGACATGCACTAATACTTATATTATATCGAACACCCATCAAGAAAAACATCTGTCCGATTTATTAATCTATTACCAAGGTAGCAGCCCAACCAACCAGCGTTATATAGAAAAAAATACCATGTAGTTTTTAAAAAACATTTTCTTCTTTTAAAACACGACTAACTTGGATTACTGATATGAGCAGAAGACAGATTTTGAATCGGTCGGCAAGGGCAAACAAAACATTTCCCCCAAACGGAACTGTGTATTCTAGAATCGCGCAATTCGCGAATGAAAACTAAAATTGACGAAATTTGACAACGCAGTTTGAAACTTTCCACTCATTTGTCACACATATACATTTACCGAATGGGTCAGCACGGGATACAAACTCCGAAGATTCAACTGAATTCTATTATTTATTCGTTTACTGCTCAAAACATACAATTAAATAGCGAAATAATATGTGCAGCGAAACAAACGATTTTTCATATCCGGCCGCGTTCTCATGAAAGTTGGACCCAGGTATGGATCATTCACTTCGAAACGAGATATGGATCATCTTCTCAAGGACTAAAATGAACGCCTCGAAAAATGTGACTTCAACAATGGAAAAGCGATACATTTTTCCACTAAGATTTCTTTTCGGGTCGTTTTGTGGATGTTGTGCCTCTGTGAATCGATTTTTAAATTTAGCCTGATCAGTTTTATTCGCCCAGTATGAAAAGAAAACTGATATTGTAGTGTGCTAAAAATAGAAAACGTGTAGTGCCTGGGTGTAGTGCCTGGTCAGTTCTGTGGATGCAAACTACACGAAATAGGGTATCATCTTTCAGCCAGCCAGAATGCAAGGAAGTCAGGTGAGATATAATATTCCTATCTATTTTATTTTCATTCGTTTCTCTTCCCCAACAAATCGTATTCCCACTCCAACTCGCCGAAAATGGTATTCCACTCCCAGCATCGTGTTCCACTCTCAGCAATGATGGACGATTTTTTATTGTTTACAAGTCGGTTGAATCAATTATAAAGGGTAGTTTGGGGAAAATAAATAAGGAGAAAAAAAAACAAATATTAAAGAACACTGCTGGGATTCGAGTACGAGTTTATCCTCTATTTATTAAGTGTTATTTATACCATGCTCTTGGGAGCGCGGTGGCTCAGTAGGTAGAGGTGCAGGCCGCAAGCCGAGAGGTCTTCGGTTCGAATCCCACCTGCGGCAACCGCGTTGTGTCCTTGGACAAGACACTTCATCTCCATTGCCCGCGTGGGGGGCATGATGACGCCGTGTACTAAGGCGTACTGCACGTCGATGGTACGCATGTCTTCAACCAATCTAACCTTGCCTGTTCTGCAGTGCGGAGTTACGATGTTGGGGAGCTGGCAGCTGGTACTCCGGCTTCCTCTACCCGTAAAACTGCCACGATCATGATTAGCCATTGCGCATAAATAGAGGACCTTAAACATCAATAAATAAATAAATAAATAAATAAATAAATAAATAAATAAATACCATGTTCTTAACCCCCAGCACATTGATGTCAAAATATCTAAAGTTCAAGATGCAAATTTCTCCCATAAAGCAACTAGAAATTTAACCAATTCAATCTTGTTTGACAGAGCTCATTGAGCTCTGTCAAACAAGATTGAATTGGTTAAATTCCCAGTTGCATTATGGGAAAAATGGCGACTTGAAATTTGTTTATTTTGACATCAGAGTGAAGGGAGTTAAGTTTCGTCCATATAGACAGCTAGATACATCGTCAAATTTGATTGAATTTACTTCGCTTTTTCAGTCAAATTAACAATTCTTATTTTTTATTTTAAATATTTATTTGTAGTTATTTTAAACTTCATAATCCATTGTACGCAGTAGATAGTACCACTGAACGTCGTATGTTTGAGTGAAAAATGGCGATGTGTGAATGTATCGAATTCGGCAAATTGGGTCATGTCAGAGGTCAAGTTGGATGTAGTTCCTACTATATGTGTAATTTTTTGTAACGGAATTCCCACTGAAAACGTTTTAAAACGTTTAACCGCAGAAGTTTTGCACCAGTAGCGGGGTTAAAAGCTAAAATTTAACATACGGGCTTTTCACGGGTACGCGAGCATGGTATAAATGTTGATAGCAATTAAATATTGATTCAAAAGATCGATGGGTTATTTTCTTATTCATGAAAACTGGGAAGGAAAATATATATGATCTGAAAATGAACTGTGGCGAGTTGTCTGAGATTCAAGTCGAAAAATGAAAACACTAAACCCTTGTTGCAACTCATCGTAGCACTAGATGCAGACGATCCAGGATCCAGCCGAACTGCAATTTCAAATAATTTCTTTTTTGGGGTCTGCGTGTTTTTGGGGTTGTTTTTAGTAAAAGCCGTTTCTTTGAATCTCCTTGTACACTCTTCCCATGAGGCATGTATTGCCTCAGACAGATGTGTACTTGTTCGCTTGATACCATCAATCCCTTCCTCAAATATATACATTTATCATATGACGAGTCCGTTTTGTTCACTTTAAAACATTTGATATTTTGTTTTCATATTATTCAGTGATAAATAAAGCCTTCCGTCAATTTCATTGGTCAGTTTCAAAACTGGATAATTTGATTGGCTGCACAGAATACAACTGGGCCACATTTTCATAATTTGCTTAATTAGAGTTGGAAGCTTTCATTGGTCAATTTCAAAACTGGATAATTTGATTGGCTAAACAAAATACAACTGGGTCATATTTGCATACTTTCATTAGGGAGAATTTACGTTATCTGTCCTATTTAGGGTGGGTTATATTGTATTAATCTTTTACCTAACGTAACGGCAAAAACCGTCTCGCGCAATACAAGAAAAACGCCATTCATTTTTTTTTTATATTTTCACTTTTTGCTTCCGAAAGATAGGTTATGACCCCTCATTGGAACTAGCGTGTCGCGCTCATAACCTGTGTTTTGGAAGCAAAAAATTTAAATTTTTAGTTATACGAGGATGTTTTTTCCAAGTTAGGTGATGGGTTAAAAAGTCATACTAAGTGGCTAATTTGTGCGTGTGTGTGTCATATGATAAATAGAATATGAAATGAGTGTTTTTCTCATATAATATTTATGAAACTCGTCCGAATTTTCCGTTTGGGCTTGCCAGAGACTCGCCAAAACGGAAAATTCTTAGACTCGTTTCATAAATATTATATGAGAAAAACATTCATTCCATATCCTCTATATATGCCTCCGCGAAAACGTAGAATACATGTCGTCCCCTGAGTTCCAATGTGTTCTATGTGCCAGTAGGCTGTCAGTGGGAGGCCAGTAGGCTGCCAGAAGGAGACCAGTAGGCTGCCAGTAGGAGGCCTACTTGGAGGCCAGTAGGCTGCCAGTAGGCACACAGAACAGATTGGAACTCGGGGGACGATATGTCTTGGTCGACAAAAGCCATACGATTACGATATTTAAAACTCGTCCTTTTCACTATACATTGTGGGTACAACCGGCGAATCACAGTAAAAATACGATCAATGAAACGAAATAAACTCGCAATAATGTTATGAAAGTTTGGGATGTTTAGTACATCTTGGTGAAAAGTTGTTATCGTTGTTATTTGTTGTATTTAATGAATATCCATTAACGCTTCTGTGTAGCTATCATGGAAACGCTGACAGGATTATTGTTGTTTCTTTCACGCCGAATTTCGCCTTTGAATGCGGTTCGCATACTATCCGCTAATGGCTATTAAACTGAAATGTTTGTCACTTTCGAGGTGATCACTTTGCATTAATTTGGTATTAAAACGTAAAGACTTTTTTGAACAGGCAACGCACATAATAAAAAGAATATCTAAGGCCTTTTAAATGGTTACCATAAATATTTCTTCCGTGAATGGCAGGTGAAATATAAATTTTTAACTGACGACCTGAAACCATAGGTTTCCTCCTTGTTTTCCGGTTACGAATGTCCATCGAATCTGAAGCTGCTCGTTCAGTCCAATCAACCGTTGTCCTCGGGAGTGATATCGAGAAGTGAACCTAGAGGAAACGCACCCACCTTGAGAGGAGAAAATTGCCTTGTAATTGCCCGAATTTGCTGCAAAGAAAAATAAATCTGCAATGAAAATAGGATATCATCTTTGGAGAAGTACAGAAATTATATCCCCCGTGAATGCAAAAAAAAAACAGGTTTTCAAGCGAGGCGAGTGGTGCTCTGACACGGCTCTTTCGACAATGTCAGATGGGACTGAATTAGTTAGATTCCTGCTGGAGATGCTTTTTCCGTCAGATCATGGTATTGTGACTTCATTGAGCTAGGGTCGATATATTCCAGTATGTACAAGAAAATTTCTGCCCATTTACTTGCTGAAGCTTTTGCTTCATCCTGATGCGAAATCTCTCACCTACCGTCTCATATCTATTGAAGAGCCAGGTGTTAGAAAATAGATGTAAGATCGGATTTTTGTTAGAAAATAGCGTAAGAATCATGATCAGTTGCCGCTTATCGCCAGTGGATAGAACTGATGTAGACTTTCAAGGCTATGGTAACCTTAACATTCTTAACTTCTCTCTTCTGTCTGATCATTAAAACATATCTAACTCATTATGAAATTGTGCAATTGTCGTTTCATGTAAATGTTCTATGTGTCGCCCCTTAGTTTTAATGTGTTCTATGTGCCTACGGGCACATAGAACACATTGGAACTCAGGGGACGGTATGCTTTGTCGTTGTATATCAGAAGGACTTCAGTAAATTACAATAACTTGTGTTCTCCTTACGACAATAAAATATGTTTAATATAATACGCGCGAAAATATGTTATTTCTGTCGTACTCGTGAGTGAAATAGTTTTGACATCCACTGAGAAATTATAGATTTTCTATCTTGTTTATATTATAGGTGTTTGTCAGTGTTTTTTGTGCAATTACAGGATAAAGAATCTGTTCATTAATTTGACATTGCATTTCGAAAAAGCATTCACCGTCCTGCATTGTTACGTGAAGGCATTATATTTTCCGATTCACGTGTAATTGTGTCGTGATAAATCTATGAGAAGTCTTACCCACAAAGCCTCCAAACAAGCAAAGAATAAATAAATTTCCACGTGGAATTGGCAGTATTTTATCGCTTTGTCTATTTGCAATTGTAAATTTTGCTGAAGGGTTTAAACACAGATAATTCGTTACATGTCCAAAATGAGACAAGGTGAGTTTGTTTACAGAGAAGAAGATCGTTATATTTCTTCCAGTTTGACGATATGCGTTTTTATTTCAATGATATTTTCGTAGTTTTATGGCGTTATTATATGATAATCGAAGCCAGCTTGGAGTATTTTCTGTGTGTAAAATTTCCAGAACACCTCACAGTGATTTGAAGCACACCTGCTAATAGTCTGGACGTTATGATTTAAGACAAAGTGTTTTTACAAAATTCTGAGGCACAAAGACCATATATATTATGTACAAACTGAACCGGTAACGAGAATGAAATTACCCTCAGAACCGGGAACCGCGAATTTTTCCGGGTAATATCAGTTAATTTTACGAGAGTAACAGGACGCATTTATTTTCATGACAATGAACATATTTTGTAGGCAATGAGTTATCTCCAAACGGAGAAGTTCTTATCCTAACAAAAGTCTGAAAAACCAATCCAACTTCAAACTCGTCTTCAGTTTCAGAATTACTAGTATCATACTCACTACCTCCTTCTACATCAGTTCCCTCTTCACTGCCGTCACCAGCCTCCTCTGCTTGAAGCAGAGGAGACTTGTGACGGCAGTGAAGAGGAGGTTGGTGTTGAAGGTTGTAGTGAATATGATACTAGTAATTCTGAAAATGAAGACGAGTTTGCAGTTGGTTTGGTTTGAAAAGGAAGATGAGTTTGAACTTTGAAACGGGTGACGTTCGAGCCGTTCAAGAGGGGAGTCCTCCGGAATTGGCTGAGACCCAGTTTGGTGAAAAAGGTTCATCAGAAATCAGGACTGTAAAAAAATCGGGCGTGGAGGGGCTGAAAAAAATCGTGTAAAGTTACGTTGGAGCAGTTTTTGAATTCACAAAACTTCTGTTCAACACGCAAACAGTGTCACGCCTTATTTTCGATTCCATTCCATATATTTCAGGGTATCGTGAGCGGATTTCGGAACCTGAAAACCGGTAATTATTGTCCTCGGGATTAAACTCCAGTACAAACGCACATCTTATCCATATTGTCTGTCTATTTATTGTTGATGTATAGGACAGTGTCTGTATTGTAAGCCACGATGCGCACACTGTTTATATAATGAATAGATAAAAAATACAAACCACCAAAGGATGAAGAAAACGCAACTGTCTTATTTCAAAATGAATTTCAACAGAGAATAATAATCAAACCTTCAAACAGACTGGGGGGAAAAGTAAAATGCGAATTTTTGTATGTTTATACTACTCTACAGGAAAATGTATGAAGTTTTTGTGAAATGATGCCCGCATCATTCATATATAGAGGATATCTACACTATTTTTGTGAATATCGGGAATTATCTCATTCGTGTGGACCTGAAAGTATTATTTTTCACTCGCGCTGCGCGAGTGAAAAATAATACTTTCAGGTCCACACGAATGAGATAATTCCGGTATTCACAAAAATAGTGTAGATTTTCTTTTTATTATATGCTACTTGACATTTTACTGTGCAATATTCAGACCAATTTCACTGCAAACAGTTATAACAAAGATAAGGTGATCGTTCATTCAGGGCGACGTTCAAGGCGACGTCAGGCGCCGAAGCGTAACGTCATTTAGGAAGGTACTGAAAAAAATTCACCGTGTGGACCTAAAAGTGCGCGTGAAAAATAAAACTTTCAGGTCCACACTCATGAGATAATTGCAGATACTGACCAAAATAGAGTAGATTTTCTTTTTAACATATGCTATGAGACATTTTATTGCACAATATTCAGCCCAATTCGATCCCAAATGCGTACCTTTCAAAACAATAACAAAGATCACCTGATCGTTCCTTCAAGGCGACGTGATGCGGCGTAGCGTGACTTCATTTAGGAAGCTACTGAGAAATATTTCTCGATATCTATCGAGTCGATAGATATAAAGAAATATCTTTTAGATAATTTGCGATAATTCACAAGCTACCATATAATAAAACTTGTATTTTATTATATGAAATTCCCATATCCGTAGTGATACATTTCGTCCCCAGAGTTCCAATGTGTTCTATGTGCCACTAGACACATAGAACACATTGGAACTCAGTGGACGATTTGCTGACAGCCATAGAAACTTAAGGGAGCTAACTTTTCAGTAAATTTTTCTCAATGAAGAAAATTGTCAGTCACAACGGAGGTTAAACGTCCTTATTTGAAAGAGGTCATTACCTAGCAGTTATAAATACCTCATGTCAGCAAAAAAAAACATGAAAATAAAATCATACAAAACCTTTTACTGTAATTGATTACTGGGTATAAAATATGTATGAGTTTTAAGAAAAATAAAGACATTAATGAGAATCCCCTCACTTCTAGAGATTTCAACGTGAACATTAAGATTGCAAATCGAAATGTAAACAATTGCATACTGATATTTCGCGGTATTGAAAACGCATTTCATTGCTTGAGAGTTCCTATTTTATTTTGAAGAGTGGCTTGTTAGCGCAAAAGCATATTTGTTATTTAGTTTAAGTTGAAAGGTCTTCCAATTATATTGACTTATTGAACACCTATTAAGGTATTTTTTTCGACCACAAGAGGCGCTTCTTGGTTTTCTATTGTTCTTTGTGTATTTACTTTTTACAAGAAGATAAATCATCGTGATGACGGCTGCGATGTCGATCGGGAGCGTAAGAAGAAACTCAATATTAACACTTAGAGTAGTAACAGCAAATGCCGACCAGCGATATTCACGCAAATAGACATTCATTTTTTTCAATTTTCTGTCCCCATAACATACAGTACGTGGAGAGTGGATTGTAAGTAAATCACCCACGGAGTGGAGTTATCAACCAAACTATAACTTTCAAATGTTGTACATATGGACAAAAAACACAAGCAATGTTTCAGCCAATGGACCTCCGGGTTTAACCCGGAGGTCCATTGGTTGAAACGTTGCCTGTGCTTGTTATATTTTGCAACAAATTTGCAATTATTGCTCGGGTGGAATCTTCACTCTGTGGCTGATTTAGTAATAATACACTCAACACGTACTGTAGCTTGTGGATTTTTATTGGAACGAGCCCAGGGAACTCGACCCAATGAGGTTCCATAAACTGTGGGTTTAGGCAACCATAACAATTTACTACAAATAGCTCCTACGTTCACAAACGGTGAGATACGAATAGAAATTTCTCTATCTAGTGACCCAGTGAAGGAACCAATCAAATCGCACAACTTGATATTGCATAAGTTATCAGCCAATCTGTACTTCAACCTCCTGACGCTTTCTCCATCGGTTCATAGTTATCTTCCTTGAACAACATATAACAGCTGTTTTTCACGCTGGAAGATATATGTGCCGCAAGTGGAGTGGTGAGAAACGTGGACGAATATATCATCAGATGGGGGTGATGAGTGCAGTTGTTCTTAATTGCTTGTAGGACTCACCAACTCATCTCGGAAGAAGGTGGCCAAAGTCAGATACTGGATAGTGGGACTGCTGTTTGATGAAATGCGCTTTTACAACCGTGCACAAGGTGTGCATAACATACGCACTACACGGGCATAAGTCGGGTGGGCTGATATGTAATTGGGTACTAGTGCACAACATGTGAACAGCGCACGCAGGGCATAGGTACATACGAGACGGAATGAGTATTGAAAAGACTTAGTCAGATATCAGTAATGGAGTTTATGGAAAGTGAGGATAGTGTTTGGTGGAATGCGTTTGTCTACAAGTACGCAGTGTGCGCATAATACATGCATCTCGTTGGACATACGACGAAAAAGTGATTCTGTTGACATAGTCAGATACTAGAGAAGGGAGTCAGTTTATTTATTTTTTTATTTATTTATTTATTTATTTATTTATTCATTTATTTATTTATTATTGTGTCTGAGCACTTTTTGCTATATTACGACCGCAATATAGTTATGAAGTCAAGTTCAGCCTATCTTTTATAAATATGCGGCCCACTTTAGAGGGCATCCATTCCAGGCGTTGGTTCAGGATCATATTTTGGCAGTAAAGCAACATTTATTTATTACACGCCTGTTCTGTGAAATCCCCATCAACAGCAATACTAAACCAAGCGGAAAATGAAAATCAGTTCCGTACATGTGTACGGAACGGAAATCGTTGACGGACTATTTTTAAATAGAAGGGAATTTCACTGGAATTTTCTACAAATCGTGCACCGCAATTACAATTTGAGTCGCTAGCGATAGCTAGAAATTGTCCCCTTGGTTCCAATGCGTTCTATGTGCCATTAGGCACATAGAACACATTGGAACTCAGGGGCGGAAATAGTAACACGGACTCCCCTCTCAAATGTGGTTGGCGATAAAATGTGTTCTTTTTGTTGATAGTTGTCAAATGTATTGCTGAGTGCCCTTCTAATAATTGTTTTTTATAGACGTGAAGGCGTGTAATGAACAGAGAACGACACGCGTGTGTGAAAGAGTTAATCGATATGGCACTTGTGCCATCGCGGAAGGATAAAACTCGCGGACAGTGGCCTCTCGTTCTATCCTTCCGCGTTGGCACTCATGCCATATCGATTAATTCATTTACATGCGTTTGTCACTCTGTGTATTTACCACAGTTCCAGTTCCCATGATTCCCACGGTCGAACATTGAAGGCGTTAGCGACCGCACTAAGGGTACAAGACACTATATGGAATAGGTGCCTTCAGTCTGGTGATGGAAGTCGATCAAACGACAGGTAGACGATAGTAGTGGTAGAGGCGATACTGTTCAGAATACCAATAAATATATGCAGCAACACGGGATACCAAAGCAATGATTGAGTGTAATCCACGAATATTTGAATGGTATCCCTCAGACTCTGTTAGAAAAAAATTATTACCGGAAATTGAAATATCAGTTTGATTACTTTTGTAACTGAAATGGAGTCTTTCCAACTTACGAAGATGATGGACCAAATTAGACGATTGCTTATAAACTTTTCAATGAAAGACTCAACTTCGCAGATGTTTTGCAGTGTTAGTTAGAACTGACAGAGAAAGAACAGTTCATAATGAAACATTACGCCGAAATGCTACGGGCAGTGTCAATACTGAATCAGAAGAACATGCCGTCATTTCCTACTTTCACAATGAATCAGATTTGTATAATATGTGATTTAAACGAATAGAATGGAAACAGGATACCAGAATGTTTATCGGACAAAGAGGCTTTGGATTTTCAGCACAGAGTGGAGAACCTGTCATGGTTGTTGATCGAACAAAATCAAATATTCATGAAGAAAAGGAATCGAAACTCTTGTCCTTAAACACGCCTACTTTTGACACATGAATACCATCATTGAAAAAAATATAACGCGAACACACTTACAGTGTGCTATGTATAGATCTCTTCAGAAAATAATTTTTCAAGTAACACGTACCGATCGTGTTTGTGTTCGTGCTTTCAAATCGTTTTTGTTGGAAATACAAAAGATGTTTCCGATGCATACTAAAGAGCCTAGTGATGACTTGTCCTGTTTTCGTATGTGGTGCTTTCCATCTGGAGTGTTTTTTTCAATTTCATAAATATGTTAATATGATACATAAGTAATTCAAAGAGGCTACCGTACGCGACGATGACAAACATCCGCCATATCGAATTAACCCTTCACCTAACGCACACGTTATCAGTTTTCTTTTTTTTAATAATATTTTTAATTTTTTTCAAAAAACATTACGTGTACGCTCCGTTTAAAACCCCCTTTCGTCACGCCCGGTGAACACATTGTCTTCACGGGTCCACAACCCCCTTTGCGAGGCTAATTAAAGACGACGGGAAAATCCAGACATCAAAGGCGGTTCGTTTCTTGATGAAACCGAATTACTGATATCCAGTCGCATATGAAAAACATTCTGTGTTTATGCAATTAATACATCGATTCGTTTTCAAAAATAATAAAACTGAATGTAGACTAATTCATTATTTGTCCCTCAATAGGAATCAACTATTTATTTAAATAAAAATACAGCATAAATGATGGACAACAAGTTTGTTGTGAATGCGAATTAATTTCAAGCACGTTGATAACAAGAACGCCCTCATCTTTGCATTACGTGTACATTGCATGCAAACACAGACACCATATCATGTGAACTCTCATTGGAAGGTGCTCGAAGAGCTCGCTCCAATAAGGGTCGCGTGATATGGTTTTATTGAATGTTTGTGACAATTATTTTTGTCGAACCGCTATGTCTGTAAGTTACGCTGTCGCATGCACCCGATTCGTCTGACAAAGGATTACTGGGACTATTTAAACTTGAAGATGAAACGCTGAATACGTATCCCAGAACCAGGCGGCCTGGCTGATATACAGCGTTTAAGGCCTGCTCTGCACCTAAATAAAAAATCAACAGAAGCGTCTCGAAGATGACCAACAGCGCGTGATAACCTGTTTTGTTCCGACTATGATGGATCAAGTACCGACTGATAAAATATTCCAACCACGTCATCAAGGTATGTCTTTGTCGAAGACATTCCTTCATGATGTAGTTGAAATATTAACCTGTCGGGATTATAGTTCACAAACTCTAGACTTTCGGGAAATTCTAAAATACATGCAGTTGACGTGATGCAACATCTTATTTCGTTAACATGCCCCGTATCGGTTCTCTTTATCGGTCATGTGTGTGACCGAGTGCGTGTACGTAACATAACGTCCCATGAGTTCCAATGTGTTCTATGTGCCAGTAGGCACATAGAACACATTGGAACTCAAGGAACGATAAGTCCAGGTATCAAATTAACTCTTAGAGATAATATGATTACCAACAAGAACACATCGATATTTTCGTCGCTAATCCAAACCAAAATGTCCCTACTGGAACAATTATTTTAAATCCATGTTATCGCTCGCGACCCTTTTACCGACGTTCTTGGAATCGAACGCTTTTTATCTCAGAGTACCTATGGCCGCCCAAGTGTGTTTTGTAGGGGGAATTGGGGGTGCGGGGTAATATAACACGTTTCGGCCCCCGAACGTTTTGGCCCGGGACGATCGGCCCTGGATGTTTCGGTCCACATTTTATAGGAAAGGAAAACAGACGTTTCGGCCCATATTTTTTTTTTTTTTTTTTTGGAGGGGGGGGGGGGGGGGGGGAAGGGAGGGAGAGAGGGTTCGTTATTTTTATTTTTTCTTTCGTACTTTTTTTAAAAATTTATTTTAAATTTAAATTGTACTAACATTTAAGAGAAAAATGTGTGTTTTGGCACAATATCTGTAATATGTTTTTCATTATTAAAATAATTGAAAGTTATGCTGTTTGTCAAATTTTTACAGTACGATTGTCGTGGATTGGTCACTTTCCACGGGTGGGCAATATTTCCACGGACGCAATAGTATTAGATTCCAAACACTGATTATAGGAATAACATCAAAAATTTAATTAATGAAGCACCGTGTACAACCCGGTGCTTTATTAATTAAAGTTTTGCTGCTGATGATTTTTATTACCTGGCAAACGCATGCGTGGACAACACTGTCCACGCATGGATTACGACAAATTCACGGCGACTGTACCGTACATAAATTAAGTCGTATTGTACTATATTAGATGTCACGTGGCTTTCCCGCATTCTGATTGGTTGAACAGAAACATCCTATTTTCCGATAGTTCGTCAGCGAAATCGCACAGACCTACTATCATTTTTGAAAAAAAGAATAATCCACGGTAATAGTGCACGGTTATAAATAGTAACATTCGAATTCGCTTAGAAAATTCCATTGAAGCGTAAATACTTTACAAGACATCTCGTCCCATATACATTATTACATTTAGTTTGACTATGCCAAAATAGTGGTCCTCGTGGAGAGGGCTATCCCCTCCTCGAGGACCACTATTTTGACATAGTCAACTCAAAGCCATGCTATATGTATTAAATATATTGTGCAGTTTCCAACTATCACACATGCATTAATTAACTTAAGCCACTTTTCAATAAACTCATACAAATAAGTCTAAGCTCTGAGAGTTTAATCCAGTAACAGACATATTTCTATGAATTTTTTTGTGAAGTGGAATACGTTGAGCACTAATAGTTTTTACCGTACGTTGTAAACTACCAAAATATTGGATTGCTGTATGGTGAAAATATTAGTGTTCAACCTATTCCACTTTTCAATAAAACCGTTACTCCAAAATTGCAGTTCAAATACTTCACAATTAACACTATATAAACCTAGTGTCGATTTTAAAGTGTTTGCTTTGCAATTAATGACAAGTGTGTCAGTTACATTGCGATTTATTTAGATTACATATTTATAATCCCTTAAAGTTTCCAAAATTATGAAATGAAGCTAAAGTGAATCATAATCTGATAGAGCGAGAGAGAGAGAGTGTGGCAGAGGCAGAGACAGAGACAGAGAAAGATAGAGAGAGAGAGAGAGAGAGAGAGAGAGAAACAGAGAGAGAGAGAGAGAGAGAGAGAGAGCGAGTCAGAGAGACAGACAGAAAGATAGAGAGAGACAGAGAGTGAGATATATATAATTATTAATATTAGTATCAAACACTAAACTTTTTGTCAATAGAATATTTTAATAAATATCTTGCAGACAACTAAAATAAAAGTCTATTAAGTGTTTAAATTATGTGCTGTTTTAGTTTCCCATTGTTTCCAACAACATTTTTATTCAAAAATTTGACTTCGAAATCAAGTGGGCCGAAACGTCCGTTTTCCTCACAAATGTGGAATGAAAAGTCCGGGGCCGAAACGTCAATGCCGAAACGTCCCCGCCGGGTCGAATCGTCCGCACACCATTAACAACACTTTCGACAGCAGGGTCACTTCGTGTCGGACAGATTTACGGGTTGGGAAAGCCAAAGTACCATCGTGCAATGGTGAGCAACTGTCAGACTCTCCAATGTACTAACTGTATCCATGCAGAGCTAATATTGGTTGAAGACAAGTACACCGTCAGTGTGTAGAACGCCTTAAGGCACGGCGCCACCTTGCCCCCAAGTGGACAATAGGGAGTAAGTGCCAAGTCTAAGGTCACAACACAGTTGCGACAGGCCAGGCTGAACGTCCAATGATCTGATCACTGAGCCTTCACCCTACCTTCCAAGAGTGATAACATTCCTCGGATACAGATGTACTATTATAATATTAGAACGCTCCTTTTCATGTTCTATCGGTCGATAGTACCTGAGTTTGAGTGATTTCTGAAATAAAACCTGAAGCAGCTCTTCGCTGCTTCAGGTTTTATTTCAGAAATCACACAAACTCATGTACTATCGACCGATAGAACATGAAAAGAAACGTTCTAATCATTTTATAATGCCGAACAAAATATGACTTTCAGTGTTAAGCGTTAACTGCAACATGCCATCAATCTTGCAACAACAATGTGGACAAGTCGAATCCAAAAACATGACGTCATTTCGAACGAATGACGTCTCTTCAAAAATGAATTGTCACAGGTGCCGTCGCTTTGGGAGTTTCTATATCAACAAATGCCAATGTTTACAACTGCACCATGCTGTTCATGTCACAATTCATTGTTAATGCTTGTTATGAATCTTGTGTTGAAAATTTTCGGTTTATATCGCATAAACCGAAGGAAAACAACAGTTATTTCTTAAATATAATTGATTGAAGTCATAACGGAGACTCATATTCAGGATTCATTGAAGTGGTGAACAACACGTGAGTGAGTTTTTTAATATTTCTGATTCTTTTGAATTCATTGTTTGCAGTTAAAATTGAAAACATACCCACTGAAGATGATATATTTGTTGGTAAGTTTGTGTCTACTGGTGTTGAAAAAAGTTAAACGGACACGGAGCCAGCGTTTGGTGTTGAGAAATTCCAATTGACGCTGATCAATGGAAGTGGCGCTTACATTTTCTTCGTTCTCTTGTCTCCAGGGGAAAACGTTCCGATAGTACCCGTGTTTTGCCCCAAAACTCCAGTACTATGACTTTTAGAAGGTGTCAAATTAACCAAACACGGCTGATGTTACAAACTTGAGGCATAATAATTAGAATTTAGTATCAATACTACCTTTTTATGCAGTATGAGATCGCCTACGCGTGATACGTTATTGGCAGTATATGTGCTTCTTTTTAACCCTTTGAACACTAGCGGCCGTTTTTCGGGCCAGCAAAAAGAACGTCATAACATCATGAAATAGGATGCCTGTTCAGTAAATGTGTGGGGTAGACCAATCAATATTTTCAACGTGCAGCTTCGAGGCTGCTCGTTGAAAATATTTATTGATCTACCCCAAATAATGAAAATGGACTCTTCTAATTGCTGCCATTGAAGTGGCATGGGAGATACCACTAGAGTTCAAAGGATTAATCCATTTTCTGACTTGTTTTTATTTTTGCAATTTGTGGAGCTACCCGGCGTCAATATAACTCTATGGCTGTGGTGTGTCTTCCTTTCTGATTGTGATGGCATCAAAATGTCGTCCAAACCGACTCTCGGTTCATCAGCATTCCTAGCCTTGAGCCACAGAAAATGAATCGTTTCGAAACTTTTTAGATTCAATCGTCCGGAAAATATCAGCTGGTCGAAAAAGCGAAATCAGCGACCGGCCGAAGTGTTATATTATTAGTTTCGCTTTTCCAGCGAACTGCAATATTCCAGACGACTGAAACTTAACACAGAGGCGATGGCCTATTTGAAGACTACCGTGTTTCCAGGCCATAGCAGCGTCGAATTTCTTCAAGAATTAGAATGGTGGTATGAGAGCTTCAGTCTGACAGTAAGGCATCCATATTTGAGAAGCTTCTCGTCCTAAAATAAAGCTCCGGGCTTTGTGACTCTTCTATTGCAGTTTGAATCGAATCACGAGCGGTGGTTCGGTGGTAGACTGTTGGACTTCTATGCTAGAGGTCCCGAGTTCGATCCCCGTCCAGGACGCCCCGTGTTGTGTCCTTAGGCAAGGCACTTTATCCCGGTTATCCCGGTTGCCTACATGCGGGCACGATGACACCGGGTACTAAGGCGTACTGCACGTCGATGGTGCACATGTCTTCAACCGCTGTCACCCTGCTATGAGCGGAGCTTGAACACACTTAGAATGTTGATGAGCTCACAGTTGCTCGTCGATGCTCGGAGGTTCTCTCCGGGTACTCCGGCTTCCTCCAAACTGTCACGGTCACGATTAGCCATTGTGCATAAGTATGTGACCTTAAACACTAATAAATAAATAATCAGGCAGAGGAGATCGAATCTCGAATCGAACCTCAATATTCTTCATGTTGTAGATATTCAATCTTCTTACGAAGGTAAATATTTTCTATTTCCACTCAGGCATTGTAGGCAATGGTGATTTATCTTTTTGGGCAAAAAAGCGGAGTAAAACGACTCATATATATACAGAACGACACACGCCTGTGAATGGGTTATTCATTATGGCACGCGTGCCAGCGCGGAATTATAAAACGAGAGGCCGCAGGCCTCGAGTTTTGTCTCTCCGCGATGGCACATGTGCCATATTGATTAACCTATTCACATGCGTGTGTCGTTCTATGTTTGTTACACGCCTTCACATCTATAAAAGCAATCATTGGAAGGATACGGGAGAGCGTTGGCTCGGTGGTAGACGGCTGGACTTCTATTCTAGAGACCCCGAGTTCGATCTCCGTCCGGGGCGACCCGCGCTGTGTCCTTGGGTAAGGCACTTTATCCCGGTTGCCTACATGGAGGCGCGATGACGCCGTGTACTAAGGCGTACTGCACGTCGATGGTGCACATTCTTCAACCGCTGTAACCTTGCTTGAGCGGAGCTTGAACAGAGTTAGAATGTTGAGGAGCTGGCAGTTGCTCGTCGATGGTCAGTGGTTCTCTCCGGGTACTCCGGCTTCCTTCACCCGTAAAACTGTGACGGTGAAGATTAGCCATCGTGCATAAGTATGTGACCTTAAACACCAATAATTATAATAATAATAATATAATTAAAAGAATACTCAGCACTTCATTTGACAACTCGTCCACTGAGTTCCAATGTTTTCTATGTGCCAGAGGCAGGGAAGGGGACGAACTATCAACAAAACATTTTAGCGTCAACCAAATGTTCGAGGGGAACCCGCTTTATTATTTTAGATATCGCTCGCGATTCAAATTGTAATTGCGGTGCACGATTTGTTGAAAATTCCAGTGAAAGTTCGTTTCCATTTAAAAATAGTCCGTCAACGATTTCGGTTCGGCACGTGTGTACGGAACGGGTTTTTATTTTCCGCACGGTTTAGTGTTGCTGTGGATTTATGGTTCTACAATACTGTTATTTAATGTATACATAAAAAATAATCTTGAATAAATGTTATTTAAACTAAAAGAGCGAACTATTTCAAAACGGAATTAGTTTAGGGATCGTGACTTCCTTGGATAGTTCGTCACTTGACTGCAACAAGGTGCCATCTGCAATGCTAATGCATTGCAGATGGTGCATTGTTGCTCTCAGGGGACGACTTCTTGATCCTCAGTTTTCGAATTTCAAAGCCTGGCCTTGCACTAATAAATGTGCTTGTGTGGAATACCAACGGATTTGAAAGGAAGGATGCAGAAGATAGAAGGGTATCGTTATTGGAGGTTTGGGGAGGAGAACACAAGTGTAACCGTGCCTAACCAGTAATTAAGATATATTGTCTTTCGTTAACTATTTTATAACGAATAGCAGATGGCACTCACAAAATGAGTAAACTTAAACAACTACACATTTCCAATTTGTATCCAAAAGTTAGCTTATCATACCTCATTGGAACGATTTCATCGAGATCGTTCAAATGAGTGGTCAAAAGCTATGTGTTGAGACAAAACGTTTCCTACACGATGTGACCCAGGTTGTTGAACCTAAATAAAGAAATATATTTGAGATAAAATTTTAAAAGTACTATTTATTTATTTATTTATTTATTTATTTATTTATTTATTTATTTATTTATTTATTGGTGTTTAAGGTCACATATTTCTGCACAATGGCTAATCATGAGCATGACAGTTGTACGAGTGGAGGAAGCCGGTGTAACAGGAGAGGATGTCCGTAGGAAAATTAGTCCCTCTGGACTATTATTCCGCGGAATTATAGTCCTAGGTCTAACATTTCTAGGAATAGTAGTCCGCCGGACTACTATTCCTAGAAATGTTAGACCTAGGACTATAATTCCGCGGAATAATAGTCCAGAGGGACTAACGTTCCTACGGACTTCCATTTCTTTTACACCGGAATACCCGGAAAGAACCACCGAGCAACGGCGAGCAACTGTCAGCTCCCCAAGCTCATACCAAGTCCACACAAGCAGGGCTAGCATTGGTTGAAGACAGGTGCACCAACGACGTGCAGTATGCCTTAGTACACAACACCACCGTGTCCCCTCGTCGGCAGTGAGGGTGAAGTATCTTGCCCAAGGACAGAACGCGGTGCCGCATGTGGGATTCGAACCCTGAAACTCTCGGCTTTTAGCCTGCATCTCTACCCAATGAAACACCGCGCCCCCTAGAAAAGTAATATAATTTGAACAACAGTTTCCTTGAATTATACCGTATGGTAGTGGCATCTACTTCAGAAACATGGTTAAATTTTTCCCTCTATTCCATCTTCCGTGCTATTAATATTGTCAGCATGTTGTTTATGTATGTAACCTTTCAAACAGAAAGAAACTTTATTCTATGTTTTAACGGATTTCTTGAAAATGCATTTGGTAAATAAACATTTTTTTCACAGTTGGGCATAAGTTGCAGGAAATCCGAGCACAGTGCACCAAATATTTTTGTTTATGCTATAAACACGTTTACCGCGCGTTCTGGTACTGAAATTCGTAGATATTTCAATTTTCCTGTTTACATGCTCGTGGGGACGGGTTTGCGGGACGCTAAAAACAATTATGTAATTTAATCATTGATTAGTCTAGTGAGACCAGACACCTTGCATTTCCGACCGAATGAAAAAAATCGAGCCAAGCATTCTAACGGTAGAAAGTGGAGGACGATCGATCAAGTGCATAACATATGACTTATATGAAATGCTTCTAGAAACTGCGGGAACGATCTGTAGTTTGCGCAAGGGTTATTTGTGGTGGAACCTTTTGGCCGTTTACTAAAATATTACTGCTCGGAAAGAATCTGCAAAGTTAAGCTGATTGCGCAAATAAAGAAGGGGTTATGGAGAAAATACGTATGGATTTAGTAATTGTTGGGCTGCGCAAATCGTAAATAGTGGATCCCAATGACATGTCACAGATCTCTGTTAAAATCTTGTTTGGGAAAGATTTCCAGCTGATCAAACACTTTTTGCTCATGTTAACTGAGGATGTAAACACTTTCAACAGCAAGGGTCACTCCGTGTGTCAGATAGTTTTGTAGGTGGAGGAAGCCGGAGAATTCACAGAGAGAACCGCCAATAAGCGGCGAGTAACTGCCAGACTCTCCAACATACAAACTTCTTTCAAGCAGGGTTAGATTTGGTTGAAGGCAAGGTAATTGTTGGGGGTGCAGTACGTCTTGGAACACAGCGCCACCATGCTCACACGTGGGCGATCGGGATTAAGTGCCAATGACACAACGGTGTGTATCGAACCGTGGACCCGTCGGTTTGAAGTCCAATGCCGTAACCATTGAATACTAAATAATATAAATGACAATTTTGTCTAGACAAATTCGCTGAGTGTACCTGAAAGGCGGAAATGGGTAATCGTCTTTTATTTCCGTGATGAAACCAAAACAAATTTTAAACTAGATAGAAGAATTGGGTGTCATCCCAACAAGACGAATCCCAACAAGACGAACTGGTAAAATATCCCAACAAGACGATCCCAACAAGACGAATTCCAACAAGACGAAAGTTTGTTTTCTCATCAAATATGCTATTTGAAGTATTGTAGGGTTTCATTTTATGCATGCATTTGGGAGTTTTGTTGATAAAAAAGATACAAAAAACTAGCAAATAGCGCCTTGTAACAAAACGTGGCGCATCTGTTACCTGGTGGCGTGCTAAGTTTTTTTTGGCTGTCAAAATTTCGTCCAAATATTATTGCCTTGTTACAGTTAATGGAGAGTCCCTATAGGCACTCTCCCATGAATTGTAACAATTCAAATCCACTCAGACGTAATAATGTCGTATCAAAAATTAATTGAAGTAGCCTCCATCCACATAATATGAAGCCCGTTAGCTCGGGTGCCCACACTTCAGGATAAAGCCCCAAAATGGGCTTCCAGCACTCAACCAGTTAAATGAAATCTCTTTGTCCAAAAGTGAGCCGTGTTAGCAGTTTATGGTGTAAAACCTCGAAATAAATGGGTAATATAGTCATTTTAATTAAATTCGTCTTCTTGGGATTTGTCTTGCTGGGGTGACCATTTTTGGCATTCGTCTTGTTATAATTCGTCTTGTTACACGCTAAAAACTAAAGTGTTAACATCTGCACTTGAAGTGCTGTATTTAACACTTACTAAGTGCTGAACTAGCACTTTGTTCAAGTGTAGATATCCCAGAACTTGACAGGTGTTACAATAATACCACTTGACAAGTGTAATGTCGAGACACTTAAAAGGAAACTACGCAGATGACGCGGATCAGGCTCTAACTCTCGAGCCTGATCCGCGTCATCTGCGTTGTGTCCTTTTAATTATGTACCCACCAAGCGCAAATCAAATTATGGACGATTCTGGAAGAACCACCAATGCTAGACACATGGGAAGTGCCATCCATTCAAGTTTCAGATATCTGACGATTGTAATGTCTAAGTGCTTAAAGCATTGCACTTTGAGTGTTAAAATCAAACCCTGAGAGTTAGAATGGGTTTAACACCTTGAAAGCACCTTGGAAGCGTCAGTTTTAACACTTTAGTTTTTAGTGTGTTGGAATAAACCGATGAATTGACCTATTCATGTACTCAACCCCAAAAATGTGTAATAAAAAGTTAAATCAAATGGTGGTGGTCACCGGGTATGGCACCGGGCTGACAATCATTTGGGCATTTTTTTCAGAGAAGCATTTTTTGGGGGGAAAACCCACAAAAATTACAAACACTTTTATGCGTGTTTGAATTAATGGAGATGAGCGTTTTTGTAATATTTGAAACAAATAAAAGGTAAGATTACAATGAGCCATATACAATAACAGCAAATTTCATAATCTTAATAACAGAGAATATTTATTATACACTAAACGATAGATTATCGAAGAAATTGCGGAAAGAAAGAAATCGTATTCCCCACTGTGAAGATATAGACGTTTTCGCTTTCACGGTATCAATCAAAATGGTCGCTTTCAAAGCATCATTTCAAGCGGTAAACGAGTCAAGGTGAATACGAGTCAAATTCTGACTGGAAATGATCAATTTATTATAAAAACGTATAATGAAAAGTAAATCTAGTGTTTTGGGATGGATAGCGATCATTTCCAGCAATAATTCAACACGTATTCACCTTGAAATGATGCATGAAACCCGCTAGTCCAAAGATGGCCTGAAAGTCCGTAATATAAGTTTTTGGTTTGGTACGCCCATTCAAATGACATTCAGACCATGTTTGTACTTGAAACCCGCCAGCTGAATCAAAGTGTAAGACGCTATCTGTTTCGACTACCAATCAAATCACTTCCGCCTTTAAATGCGTCAATGCGCTCTTTACTTTCATGCATCTGTTCAAGATTGAAACGAGTGGAATTATTAGATTCTTATAAAAAGCGTATAATAAAAAGAAAATCCAGTGTTTATAAGTGGATACCGAAAATTATCTCACTTGTGACCGAGACAATCATTTGTCTCGGTCACTCATGAGATATCCACTCAAAAACACTAGATACAGTTAAAACTAGAAGTCCTGTCATGAAATGCGCACAAATAGCACGTCGATCTGCGCGTTTATCTACACGTTATGACTATAGTAAGGCTATCACATTCTGTACATATGGCCTGTGCTCAAGCTATGTTTCTGCCAATGGTCCTCCGGGCAACGTTAATCTACACATTATGACTATAGTAAGGCTATCACATTCTGTACACATGGCCTGTGCTCAAGCAATGTTTCTGCCAATGGACCTCTGGGCAACGTTAATCTACACGTTATGACCATAGTAAGGCTATCACATTCTGTACATATGGCTTGTGCTCAAGCAATGTTTCTGCCAGTGGACCTCCGGGCAACCCGGAGGTCCATTGGCAAAACATTGGATGTGTTTGCGATGAGTAATCAGGAGAACCTGCCTTGCTCTCGATGTCATTCAATATGACAATTGCGCGCAATTCCAATGCGCAATTAAGCCTAGATAATCGCACAGGACTTCTGGTTTTAACTGTATCCTCTATATACGATCATAAAACTTTATTGTTGACAAATAAAATAATCAATGTCAGATTGATGACTGAAGACAAAAGCCATAATACTGAACAAATGGGATTAACTTTTTAATTAACTTCCATGTGTCTTTCGACCACTGCATAAAAAACACATATACTATTATGTACTAAGGCTTACTGCACGTTGATGGTACACTTGCCTTCAACCTTTGTTAACCCTTCTCGTACCGAGTTAGTACGCCCTGGAGTCTAATATTAGCTCGCGCTTCTCGGTGGTTCCTTCCGGCTATTTCTCCAGCCGTCAAACTGCCCAACGCGAGGCGACCCTGGCTTTCAAAAGTGTAGTTAACCTCCCCCCCCCAAAAAAAGTAAATAATAATACACCGCTGAGATTATGTTATATATATGTAATATAACTTAGATTCTATTGATAACATATTGTTATGTAATTGACTATTGGAAAGGAATGTCATTATTCATCGTTTTATTTTGGATTCGTTCAGTACGGAAGCCATGGAATGGCCACTTTCCATGGACTGGCAATATTTCCACGTATACAATAATATTAGATTCCAAACACTAATTGTGAGAATAATCACCAAAGATTTATTTAATGAAGCACCGGATACAACCCGGTGCTTCATTAATTAAAAAAATGCTTATGATGAATTGTATTACCTGGTAAACGCATGCGTGGACATTCCTGCCATCGCGTTGATTACGACCACTCTATCGGGACTGTACTGCAGATTGGGGTCGTCTTCCTCTCCCGATGAAATACCGTTGTGTGGTTCAATAACTGACTGGGCAACGACTGTTAACTGTTTTGTTGCCGAGACAGTTTATAGGATGGGAACAACCTACTTTGCACCATTGCCTTTTGTGGTTAAATCATATTGACTTGTATATTGCCGATATGTTAAGCATTATTGGAGAGGGTCCTCAACGCCAATTCCAGCCATGAATCACATAACAAACGTCCCTAAGGTCTCTTTTTCAGAAATGTGCTACCCCAAGTGTATTCAGCATACTAAGAAACTCCAGAACATTCATTATACACTCTAAACCTCAGTGGAATGGTTAAAATCCATGCGTGGTCATTTTTGCCCCAGACACTCTTGTCAATCACGAATCAGTAGTTTTCAGCAAATATTCAATGAAAGAAGCACCAGGTCGTACCCGGTGCTTCATTCATTGAAAATTTAATGGCGATTCGGTTGTTTTGTGTCGAAGATCCACCGTTAACGCATGCGTAAAAGTAACGCCCACACATGGATTTTGACTTTTCCACAACGCCTGTACTGTACTAGTGACGGAAGCCGGAGTACCCGGAGAGAACCAACAAGTAATGGCGAGCAGCTACCAGACTCCACAATGTGTTAACTCCACACAAGCAGGATTATTACTGGTCGAAGACAAGTGTGTCATCTACGTTTAGCACGCCTTAGTATAAAAGCTTCACCGTGCCCTCAGAAGAACAATCGCGTTTAAATGCCTTGCCCAGGAAAACCAACGCAGTTACCCATGGTGGGGATCGAACCGTGGACCCGTGAGTCGTACCCAGTGCTTCATTCATTGAAAATGTGTTGGTGATTTACTGTTACCCCTTTACCTAACATGAAAAGAAAAGAAGACGACTCTTGCAAACAAAATTCTTAATAACTAATTTTTTTCATTTTTTGTTTTAAAAATATAGGTTATGACCCCCTTATTGGAACGAGCTCGATGACCTATGTTTTTGAGACAAAAAATGATAAAATAATGAAAATTAGTAGGCGATTTTTGAGAATAGCGCTGGCCGGATTTGGCCGTTACGTTGGTTAAAGGGTTAACACATGCGTGGAAATATTGCCCACGCGTGGATTTTGATCTTTCTATGATGGTCGTACTGTACAGTTAAAACTAGAAGTCCTGTCTCGAACTCTGCGCTTATCTAGGCTTAATTGCGCATAGGAATTGCGCGCAATTGCCATATCGAATGGTATCCAAAGCACGGCAGGTTCTCCTGGTTACTCATAGCAAACACAGGCAATGTTTCTGCCAATGGACCTCCGGGTTAACCGGAGGTCCATTGGCTGAAACATTGCTTGTGCACAGGCCATATATACAGAATTTGATAGCCTTGTTATGATCATAACACGTAGATTAACGCGCAGATCGACGTGCTATTTGTGCGCATTTCATGACAGGACTTCTAGTTTTAACTGTACACAGTTCTTTAGAACAAACCCAGTAATAAATTTCAAAACAACCTTCCAGCTCGTGATACATTTTTCTCAGAGTACAAAGTCTTGCGATGTTTGTCTACTTTTAATCATAAACTAGAAAGGTCACCCGGCGTTGACCGGGCTGAGGAGAGTATTAAAATTACCCCTAGTAGACCCCTTTGAAGGCCTATATCGGTGAGAAAAAGTTTGGTCATAACTGTTTGTGCTCCTCTACACCCCCACCCCCACCCCACTCCGGCACTTTTTTAAAACCTCACCACTAGATTCCTGGTAAAAAATTACCCCTAGTAGACCCCTTTGAAGACCTATATCGGTGAGAAAAATTTTGGTCATAACTTTTGGCGCCCCTCTATACCCCGCCCCCACCCGATACTTTTTTAAACCTCACCATTAGATTCCTGATAAAAACGTAACCCTAGTAGACGCCTTTGAAGACATATATCGGTAAAAAAATTTGGTCATAATTTTTGGTGCCCCTACACCCCCACCCCCACCCCACACACTTTTTTAAACCTGACGATGACCTCCGCCATAAAAAAACGTACTCCTAGTAAACCCATTGTGGACAATCGGGGTGACCCCATATTCATTTCTACAGACAGACAGACAGACAGACAGACAGAAAGATAGACAGACAGACATTCTAAAATATAGTATAGAAAGATGATAGATATCAGCGTATAAATCCATAAACGTTCAATGACCGGCGGGATTTGTATTGTAAATGACTGTTCTTACCCCGATCTGTTATTTAATTCCAATGGGAAGGAGTTTAGACACGATAAACTGTTTATAACATATCTGTATATATTTTGGTTCCTGGTAATTCTAATGATATTTTGACTTGACATTTTCATACACAGCCTCTTGTGCAAATGGATATATCAGATCGTTAGTAATAATATTTATATACATTTCATAACTTCAAAATGAATTTATCACTCGTTGAATCTGCCAGAACCAACAGACGTAATTGTCAGTCACACTGGGCATTCCAATTTTAAATGCAGACGATATGGACACCATAACACACTCAATTCCAAGAATTTGATAAAAAACAGACTTGAAGTATTCATGTCAGAAATGACTTGTCGCTGTATTTCAAGGCAGTAGCCGAAATAAGACAGGGTCGCAACCCAAATTTGCTATACACCTGATTGTGTATAAGAATAGTTACTGTGAAAAGATATAACTGTATCAAAATTCTTTGCATAAGATGCCTTCGTATACTATAGCAGTTAATAAAGCACTGACGTGATAAAAAACATAGATGGACATTTTAATGCCGTTCACTTCACCGCATGTCTGAAAACACTATTGTCCTGTTCATATTAGTCAAAGAGCCCGAGCCAACATTTGACTAATTTGTACTAGTTGGGTATGGAGACGGGGGCGGAGCAAATTCTCACTGCTATTATTAGTTACACAGTTTGTTGGTGGCCTAATATGGTATATATGGTGTCAGTTAATTCCATATTGGACTTGAGATTCGCTCGCATCCAATATGGAATTAACTGACACCATATATACCATATTAGGCCACCAACAAACCGTGTAACGAATATATCTTACCGACTGCTGCATCGATGCACAGAACTAATAACAACAGCGATCAAAATTAAATGAGAGAATTCTCACAATGTGTTCGCGTGTCTTTGCCTTGTTACAATTTATGGGAGAGTGCCTACAGGCACTCTCCCATAAATTGTAACAAGGCAAATTCATACATACCAAACAGTTTCATTTCGAAGGTAACATGACACACATCCACAGAATATGAAGCCTTTTAAGTTGCCTAACCTGCACTTTAGATCAAATATGGGCTTCCAACACTCAATCTTCCAACTCGAAGCGTTTATCGACTGCCGCCATTTTGAATAATCAATGAACAAAGGGGAGAATACCCATAGCCGTCAGCGTATATTGATGTTGACAGACAGTATGTGGTTTTATATGCAGTCTGCATGTGACATCTTTGAACCAATGAACTTCACAGATACTTGTAGGAGGTAAGATATATTTTAATACCCGCATGTCCATAGAGTGGGAAAGTGCCCATGGACATTTGGAAGTGGTATTTTTAGGATAACATTGCTTTTTCACCCGTACTCTCCAAATCACGTCATTCAAGAAATTTCACAAAAGTTTAATAGTGCAACTTTAAATGCTATAGTGGCTTCATTTTACATTTCCAATGTTACCATCGGTTCATATGCAATCAGTCGAGAAAGAGTTTGATTAGTTTTCCACAAAATCATTAACGGAGCGGACTGGGGTGGATTTGAAGCAGGCCTGGCATTCTGAAAAATGCAGGAGGGCAAACAATCGCTCTCCTCAATCAGCTTAGGAGAGCAATTAGCTTTACACAGCATTTTAAGTATCCAGTTGAACGAACTCATTGAAACTGAAACCAACAGACTATTACATCAGTAATTTTATTAACTTTACTAAGGTAAAGCGAAATCTCTTAGACATCTAGATGTCTCACTCAGCAACCGAACACACACTTGACAAGACCTGTGTGTGTACCCAGACCTGTAGTCCAAGAAAGTCATACGCCTACCACTACCACCTTCAACCCCCCAAGGGGGTTGAAGGTGGTAGTGGTAGGCGTATGACTTTCTTGGACAACAGGTCTGCTTGAATCTACAGTCACATCCTGGTGCAAGTGCTTCAAGTGACAGGATAGTAGTAATGGTAGTATATTATAGTGTCAATATTCCTTGAATAATTACCCCTTAAACTGTGATGTCAGTTGTTGAACTTGAAACTGACAGAAAAAAAAATATTGCTGAGACCCATTTTGCTTCAAATGATTGCAACTGTGTTTGGGTATGGTTGCAGCCATTACCCTTTACCACTAAACCACTTTCAAAATGAAATTACGTGATGTTATGTGACTTCGAAGTTAAATTACATTTTTGCTTTACAACAAAAATTTAATGTGACCATAATACATGTAATCTCAATCATCCCAGACCAAAATATTTAGGAGGGCAATTTTTCGCTCTCCTTAATTCTTTCAGGAGGGCAGTAAGGAGAGATAAAAAATCGCTCTCCTGAAATTGCCAAGCCTAGTGGATTTGAAGTAGGTGGGATGTGCTTAGATTGAAAACTTCCACATAAAATAAAAAAAAAGTAAATTGAATTAATAAAAAAGAAAAGTGAAACGATTTCAAATTGCTCTTAACATTGTGGAAGATGTAGTTCTGAGTTTTTTAGGAGTTGGAATAAATCAAGGACAACATATGGTGGTAAAACCCTGAGAGGAGGGAGTGATAGAGGGGGGTGCTACTGGTGTTGAATATTTTAAAATTATGACCCCAACCATTCTCGACATTTCTGATGTACAATTATTTTTTAAGTACGAAGCCTGGTCTATTTTATATGAAATTATACATTAATGGCTTATAAAACCGACCGGTCGTGCTCTGTTTCCAGCCTTCCTGCAGAGTCAGACCTTAGTTAGCTCCTGTGTGAGGCATTAGTGTAGTACATTGCATAGCATGTTGAACGTAGGTATGATTTGCAGTAATATAGTCTTCTATCACACTTTCTGGCTTGTACTATGGTTACTCCAAAATGTCCTGTACTGGAGTGTTTCACTATTACTACTAGTCTGTACCACAACCACTGGCTTGCTAGTTCTCTCTGACCTTGCCTCGATTTCTGCCTCATTCCAGTCACTAGCAGGCTCAGTCAGACTTGTCCATTCACTTTAGTCCTATCTACCCATACAACTCCGTGCCCTAGTGGAGTTGGGCATCTGTGAGACGTATATGTGTGTTAGCATACAACACACTGCAGCTTACGAGTACATGATGGATGTTTCTACAATATGCTTATATTCCAATAAGACTAAACTTCTCGCTATCTGAATGGGCAAGAGATCGCTTAGTTTTGTCTTGTGAATGGCTCCAGTGGCTTATGCTACCGAATGACGTCACCAAGTGAAATATTTAAAAAAAATAATAACAATAGGAGGAGAGTCAATGTGCATTCTGCCTGTAAAATCGTAATTGTCGAGGCCAGTGATCATTCTATGAATGCATACCCACAACCCTCTTATTAAAAGGTCGAGGTTAACTCCATCTCCGTTCAAATCATGAACTTGTTCATGCAGTAAGTTCGACCCTTATCTAAGTTATTGATTTTTGTTGCCCAGTGACGTCGTGGGGTACACAAAAATTTTATTTACTAGATTTTTATCGTTAAATTTGCCTTCTCCATTCAAGCTGCGCTGTTCATTATTTCACGATGTGAGTTTTCGGCATTGGGTAGGGTCTTATTGGAACATACACGATATTGTGATGGATTTGCGGTAACATGGTCTGAGGTTGGCGGCTTGAGCCGCAAATCTCAGATCATATTACCGTCAGTTCTTCACAATGACTGATAGTTTGGCAGTGCACCATGTGCGCACAACACTTGCAGTATATGTGCACAATGTGCGTGCATGCTAGTATTGGCTCCTAGCCCATGGCATTCCAAGTTGCTAGCTCATAAAAAAGTTCCTCCTTCTTATATGGCGCCCAACTCATTCGTAGCTTCTATAACTATAAAACTCTAGACCATGGCCAACTTGGATCCTACCTCCTATTGAGTTCTTAGCTCCAAGACCATATTAGGGCCCTCCACTCTCATAGGCCAGTGCTAATAACTTTGTCCAGAATTACCACTGACAGTCTTGTGATCGACTCTCTGTTCTATTGCCTTTGACCAAACCACAGCCACTCTTAGCGCATTCGACCATTACTACTGGCGTGTAACACTACTGCCAGCTTATTCGATATCTCTTGTCCTATCAAAAGCTCTACCCCCCCCCCCCCCCCCCCCCCCGACCAAGTCTCAGTACTATAAACAATATTCCATCTGGAAAAATAAACTCTTAACTCTTACATAAACTGACGATCTTATATGAACAAGAAAATAATATACATAAAGAAATTGTGTAAGTAAACACACCAAATGAACAGGATTCGATAGCAAGCTTTAGTGTTTGTAAGTCGTCACCTGGCTCAGGTGGGATTCAATATATTTGTTCATTTTTTTAAGAATAGGAAGAGAAAATAAAACAACAGTTATAGTAAACTGCATGTATATCACCTGAAACATTTCTTTTGAAATGACTCAGAATGATGTTCACGCCTTCACAAATCCCTCATTCAGTATCCGCATGCATCATCCATCCGTTGGACCCTAACCGGGGGGGGGGGGGGACAAACGTATTCATCAGTTTATTCAGCTCTCATTATTTCCAATACCACATCATTACTGCTAATTCCTCTGTTGGGCCCTAACCAGGGTGCCGAACTTATTCATTAGGCAATTTAGATTTCACAGTGTTTCAGTACCACTCATTTACTGGGCTCTAACATGACATACTACTAACCATTACCGAGAGTCTCGGAAACTATGATCGCGAAAACCTGACACAATTTCAGAATATTTTACATGAACGGATTTTCTTGTCAACAATAGTATTTCATCACGTTGGGCTGCTCTCGAGTCCATTACAGAGTGGTCAGTCAAAAGGTTTGCTAAACACAATACATGTTTGACCAACTTTGAAAATGTTACTTTGAAAGTGTAATTGGTGTAGTGTTCTGAACCAAATAATAGCGCGTCAGAAGTCATTTCCATGGTCAGACCACCAAGCGTTTCACGTTGGATGTGTCTGTAGCGCAGACACTGTAAGAGGACTCTTCTGTCTTTATCTCACCGCAGGTACAAAGCGGAGTAATTGAGATGTGATTGTTAACCAAATGTTGACTGAGATTGCTACATCTAAGTCTCAGTCTACAGTGCAGTATTTGACCGTTCCGGTTGAAGTGAGACTTGAAATGGGATGGGAGTGGGTGGGTGGGTTGGTCCTTTGGTTTCTATTTAGATGATTTTTTAGTGCTAAGGGTTGCTGCATATGTTGGGTATTGAGTACAGGAATGCCGTAGGACGTAACACAGAGTGAGATGGAGGTAAACTTATGTCTCCAGCGTTTCATATGTTATAATTCTGTTGTCTAGATATTGCAGATAGGCTATGTTTTTTCGTGCATCAAAAACATAGCTTATGAACCCTTCATGGAACGAGCTCTGTTTTGAAGCATAAATTGAAAACTTAGATGTGAGTCTTCCTTGGAAGACGTGTGTCGCCTAGCGTTTCAGACAGAATTCTAAGTGGAAAAGGGGCATAACTCTGGAAAAAATACAGCGGATCAAAAAATAGGAGGTGCACAATGCCATTATGTGATAAAGAATCACTGAAAGGTTCATCAAAATCCATTCATAGGTTAAAGAGGAGTGGCGGATAAGAGAAAGTGTGACGCGGACGACGAGGACGACGAGGACGACGACGCGGACGACACAAGACGACGGGGCATAACTCTGGAAAAAATACAGCGGATCAAAAAATAAAATAGGAGGTGCACAATGCCATTATGTGATAAAGAATCACTGAAAGTTTCATCAAAATCCATTCATAGGTTAAAGAGGAGTGGCGGATAAGAGAAAGTGTGACGCGACGACGCGGACGACGCAAGACGACAAAAGTATTCCCTATATGTCGCTCCCCACTTCGTGGGGCGGCGACACAAAAATAATGAAATATGAATGGCGTTTTGTGAATAGGACTCACTTCAGTAACTTTTTTGTGAAAATCTGTTATTAATAATAATTCTTCCGCTGATTTGTCGCGGTCTCCAAATGAGGAGGCTTACATTAACCCTGTCCCCCAATGGGCTATTCCGGGCTTTTGTCTCTGCCTTCTCTGTGTGAGCCATTTTTGATATTTTTGGGAGCCAATCAAATTTTTTGGCAGCCTGAACACTGATTACAGCGAAATTACAAATTCCACAACACCTTCATGCTCTACCCCATTTTTTCCCCAGCGTGTGTCCTACACACAGTTGCACGACAATTTAGAACGCTCAACATCTGTGGATAGCGCGTTGGAGCCAGAGGCGGTTGAAGCACGACAAAAGTGGAGGACACAAACTTTAAAGGCTACTATGGTACCGCCCAGTGGGAGAAAAGTTACAACCGTTTTTATCGGTAAATGTACTATGACACATTGTAATCTCTCGTTTAGATGAGCATGCCACAAAGAGGTCACTGCCCTGTCCATTCTTTCCACTTCAATCATCTTCCAACCAGAAGGCGAGCCTTCAGGTTGGAAGCTATTTGAATGAGAAGAAAGGAACCGAATTGACCCAATGTGGAATTCTTTGGTGAAATGTTGTTTGGATTTTCAAATAATATGTTACAGGAATGTTTCTATAATGACACGTTTGTTTGCGCCCATTTAACGCATTGTGTAACCGCGCAACAGGTCTGTGGACAAAAAAAGTGATGTGTCACGTGTCCCCTGTGATTCCCCCCCCCCCCCCCCCCCGATTATGCTGCCTCTGGTTTAAGCATACCATGTTAACGCTCTAGTATCTGCTTCTACTGGCATTTTCTCATTATACAAAAAGTACATTTGTCTGCACTTTGTGAAGTGAAACGTCATGTTCATAATTCAGGCAGGAGTAAATATTCGATGGTTGCTAGACATCGGCCACCAAGTAAACAAAAATGCTTTTGATTGAAACTCATGCAGTTCCTTCCACAAACTCAACATGTCACATATGGTTTTACGGAGCAACCACAGCGACAAATGAATCAAACAAATATCATCGCGTGTTTAAATGATGCTAGCTTGAATAGTGCATCGATTAATAAAAGAAAAGAAAATCATATGCAGCAATCTCTACAAAGAATAAATTTGTAAGTTTGTATATGGAAATCTAAAGGTCTGTTTCCTTGAGTTTCAATATAGAGTGTGGGAACAGTTGCAAGCAAATAACACATCCTTTATTCAAAACAGATCCTTCTTTCTTCCATTTTATTATTGGAGGTCGTCTAACGCCTTTCTAAGATATACCTTGCAGTGAGTTCATACTGCCGCCAAACAATTTTACTCTGAAACATCTGCAAAGTGCACATTCTGTAAATTTTCCACCCAACGTATGTTCGAACAAATATCTTTCCACCCTACGACCACTTGCACACTACAGCGAACGTGCCATGGATGTTAACGTTTACCCACCTAATTCCTGGCGGTGTCTTCCATGTCAATATTTATTATTTATATATTTATTGGTTTTTAAGGTCACAAACTTATGCACAGTGGCTAATCGTGACCGTGACAGTTTTATGGGTGGAGGAAGCCGGAGAGAACCACCAACATCGACGAGCAACTGTCAGCTCCTCAACATTCTAACTCTGTTCAGGCTCCGATCAAGCAGGGTTACAGCGGTTGAAGACATGTGCACCATCGACGTGCAGTACGCCTTAGTACGCGGCGTCGTCGTGCCCCCATGTAGGCAACCGAGATAAAGTACCTTGCCCAAGGACACAACGCTTGTCGTCCCGGACGGGGATTGAACTAGGGACCTCTGCATAGAAGTCCAACAGTCTACCACTGAGCCACCGGGCTCCTTTCCATGTCAATCGAATGGGATGACGTCGAAGAGTCCATATTCACTTTTTTCGGGTGGGGGATAGACATATCAATATCGTCAACGCGCAGCTCTAGACACTATTGATAGGCCTATACGATCGAGTCAGTGAGTAAAAGTACATTAAGTTTACTTATTTTGTCATTTACGTGCACGGTGGTCAGGGACGTTGATATCTGCATCACAGATGTGGGAATAGTGGTTGGACGGAGCCGAACCCAAATTCTTTTCAACAAAGCAATCATTTTTATCAACAGATTTCAGATGATGTAATCCAGTTTCTAGTGTTTTCATGAGCATGACGCGTTAGATGTCGGACATTCAGTCACATAAATGTTGGTGGCGGATCGTTGCTGTTTTTACTGCCCCCGTCCCCTATATCTAGGTTCCTTTCTATGATCATGGCCCGTAGAAAGATCTTTCGAGTTCAAATATTTAGAGTTTAATAGTGGATTAACAAGGACTAACAAAAAATAATATATTTGTACATATTAGGGAAACAAGATTCTACTCACAAATCATACTTCAGTGGGTTCTTGCATTAACCACGCACACCGTTTTGAAAGTCTGACGAAACAGTTTGCACTTTGTCGAGCCCATTTCGTTTCCCTTTAATCTGTTATTGTTTTTCGGCTGATTTCCCACTAGTTGCTGTGGTCGCTTTCGTTCGGTTGCTGTACAGGCTTGGATACTGCTTCAGTAAATAATGCTTTTCCTATCTCTGGAAACTCAGATTGGATTTCACGTGCACTTTCTAATAGGTTTTCAGTGACGTCCTATTCAAGTGGTCTATATGTTGTGGCCCCAGTCTGGCTAACATCAATTCTGAACTGTATTTCATAATGAGTTTCCACTTTACATAGTTAATGCAGCTTCCCCTCCTTGAGCAAAACATAAATGCCAATTGCCCACGTGGGGGACGGTGGCGTTGTGTACTAAGGAGTAGCCATGGTGCACATGTCAGTCAATGCTAACACTGCTTATGTGGAGTTACTATGTTGGGGAGCCCCTACCCGTAAAACTGTTCGACACAGTGGCTGTCGAAAGTACCGTTAAACCCCAATAAATAAATGAATAAATAAATAAATAAATAAATAAATAAATAAATGCCGCTACCCCACCAATATCCGTCACATCTAAGATCTACTTTTCTGCGCGCTAAATTCACACACACGAATTTAACTGCTTCCGCGCAACTAAAACGCTCTGTTCAAAACGTAACGATTATATACAGTCGCCCAACAACTAACCAGTTTGCTTTTGCTCATGATCTCAAACGACAATTCTCTCCAGCTCTCCCAGTTCTTGCACTTATTTTCCTATCTCTTACAGCTATAATCTGTTGTATCGCGACAGGCTACAACTTCGGCCCAATAGCTTTCAACATAACTATTCCTTTAGCCGTAATCGTAAGCAGGTCACGACTGTGCTCTCTGTATATGATTCTAGGAACAATTTTTGAGCACTGATTCCTGTACCACTGCATTGCTAAGATATCAACGAAAAACGTCGCAACTCATTCTGTCCCATCAATATGACGTCACGTCTATCAACGTGGTTACCCCTCCCAACGATTTGACGTCTGCTGACGTGAAAGCTGTTTGAGTACGGCCGCCGTGGACTGTTCGCTTCACGGGTGGGTAATATTTCTGCGGATGCTATAATATTAAATTCCAAACGCTAATTATGGGAGAAATCAGCAAAGAGTAAAGCACTGAATACATCCTGGTGCTTCATTAATTAAACTTTTACTGATGATGATTGTTATTACCTGGTAAACCTGTATTACCTTGTCAACGCATGCGTGGACATCACTTCCCAGGCGTAGATTATGATCAGTACTGTACCATGTAACTTAGTCATCCTTACAACTTTCACAGCATCAACCATTCTATGGAAACCTATCAGGAAACAATATTCAATTTGTGTTGCTATGGAAAGCACAATTTAATTTTAATAGACATCAAACTGTATACTTGAACCCTTTGAAACGGAAAGCCAGCTTTTCCGGGCTTGGGTCGTGGCATGAGTTCATAAAGTAGACAGTTATATTGTAAATTTATGTGGTAGAGAAAACAAGATTTTCAACGTGCAGCCCAAAGGCTGCACGTTGAAAATCTTGATTAGTCTTCCCCCAAATAACGAATATAAACCCTACCGTGGCTCTGAATTGATATGGAATATACCATCAGCGTTCAAAGGGTTAAACACCCCGATTGGGAGTCGGGAAATTGTAAACCTTCGAGACATTTCGTTCTTATCGAGTACTGTTTATTTATAGAAACAACTCCCCCCCCCCCACCCCCACCCCCACTCCTAAACTTTTCGACAAACATTTGCGAAGCAACGAAATATAGCGCCTCAAATAAAACACGCAACGATACAGTTTCTCGTCATCTGTCGGAAATGCTGTCGTGTCGACACAACATATTCAGAGGGTGTGTCCACTCTCCATCCTATCTCGGGACATATTCCAAAAGGGAGTGTCCGGAAATTCGTAATATCTCATCCTAACCGTCATTAGTAAAATATTTTAGTTTGCTCGGAACACCGCATAAGGGAGGAAAAATATGAAAAAAAATCATAAATTTTCGACAAAAACCCAAGAGACTAGGCCGCTGTCATGACCTTCCTCTTCGCCCCCTATATGGACAGTACCGTGACTGTAAAGCGGTCGCTTTCTCGAAAATACCATCCGAAATGTAATATTTTCACATTTCTGTTTCTATATTGGGAACAGGTAAGCAGGCAGAGAATTTAGACTGGGACGGGATCTAGTCGCGATCCGAACGAAATTTTCTGTCTAATGGCAGGACTGTTCACCACGGGTAACTCAGATCGTCATCTGCCCTGAACTATTTACCAAGGGGTTCTGAGAAGTTTCGAAATTAGTTTCCATTCGAATTTGTCCCGATGATTCGACTTGAAATCACGAAATTTACGAATTGTTGTGAGGTTCTTAGAATTCTGTCAAGTGTCGCCTTCTCTTCTTCGATTTAGGTGAACCTCACTAACCCTTCCTCTATCACCAGGTCTCCTACTGAGGAGACCTGCTGATACAAGCAGGGTTCAGGGAGGTTCCACCCCCGAAACTACTTTGATTCCGCTCTGGACTATTTCGTTCTTTTGAATTGCCCAAACAGACGAGTCGCCGTTGTGGTATCACTGTGGTAAATATATAATATTTGAATTAAAGTTACCCGCCTTGAAAAGGTGCACTCGGAAATGATGAAATCTCCAAAACTAAGCAGCCTTGGTAAAATACATTGTTTCAATATACATTGGAAGCACTCTGCTGACATCTTGCATTATTGTTGAATATTCCAGATATATAAAGATGGTGATGTAAAGATTTTTGGACCTAAAAAATACAAATTGACTATTGGTGTGGTTTAGTTGAGAATTCCCTGACAAATATGTGCGTGTGACCGGTACTTCTCTTCCTTCTCTCTTATTTGTTGCATGACTCCCTGTTTTCGGGTCAGAAAAGTTGTCTGAAGGGCTATACTTGACGAAGACATTTGAATGTCAAAATTAAAGTTATGCGATCATATTGTTTTCGCCTGTACGTTCTATGGTCGCCTATGGGAAAATATTTAGTACTGTGACACCTTGTATACAATATGCGAATGGAGAATGGCATTACTCTCGGTTGTAAAAAGGTGTAATGTTTATAATTTCAAATTCGATTCAATTCGAAATAATTAAACATTTTTTCGGTTCATGCGTTTTCAGATAAAACGATTGGCTCACACGATTCTGTTTTTTCTTTTCATAACTCAATGAACCAAAAAAAACACAATTAGGTCCGCCCCCAGCCACGCCCCTAAAATACCAGTCGTCGGAGTTGCAACATGGTGTCAAATCAATAGAAGTTAGAACACTGGCACGTTCTAAATCTGAAAAAGAAAAATAAATTTATATTACTAATTTATCACCATGAAATTAATTATAAAATATTTAAATGACCGTGGTGGGTCAATTTTTCTTTTTCTTCACAACTGTATTTATTTGACATTTCAATTTTTACGCACAATGGGTGATCGTCTGCGTTCATCGTTTTACCCAAATCGATTGTAAACAATGGCTGGTCACGACGAATACGGCAATTTTGACATTGAATTCAACTAATTTCATGGCATCTGGCTTTATATCTAACTCCACTTTTACAGACTGTGTTTTTCAGTTCTCGGGACCACGATCAAAACCAAAATATAATGTAATACTGATGGCCTACTTCCACCTACCACGGAACGAAACTTTTACGTGAAGTGAACAGTTGAATGAAATTTGAGGGAGGCGTGGCTTATGACGTTTTCTTTGCATTACGTAATTCATTGGTCAATAAAAAATTTAATGACATAAGTGCATTTGACTTGGAAAGTGTGTCAGTTGCTACCTGCATTTGAATAATATGCGCCCTCTTTTATGCCAGAAAAATAATATGTCTACCAGTTTTAATTTTTAAGTCTTTGTTCGCTGAAGTAGAGGACGACTAACACTATTTATTTATTTGGGTCGCGAACGTTTAATTATAAGGAACGACCGTTCCTTTTTGTCTATTTCTTGAGTTATGAACCCTAAAAAACAAAGTCCAAACTGTGTAAATGGGCTACTTACACAGTTTGGACTTTGTTTTTTGGGGTTCATAACTCAAGAAATAGACAAAAAGGAACGATCATTCCTTAATTCATCCGGAATTTTAGATTCGCAGGCCCCCAAAATTTACCCGCAAATATTTCCATCTTACGTGCGTTTATCCTAGTACAGTTTTTTGTGCTCTTGGTGACCTAAAAACATGTTTGTGTTTGTTCCTTCAAATTCTTGTTGCCGACTAGTACAGATCTAGCACTAAAACCACTATTTTTACGATATTTAAAGAAAAGTTTGATTCACTGAACATGTGGAGAAGATTAAAATTCTGCATCTCTATAGCTATCAGTATAGCTGCCGTCATAAATAAACGATAAAACGAGATATGTTACGTTACTGTTATTATAATAGAATATGCTAGATGACTTTCAGAAATATTGCTTAGATTTCTACAATGATTGACAAATAGAGTTGACTTTTAATGTGGATTGCCAATAAAGTTTATTGATGCAAAAATAGTTTATTAGATTATTTATGGCTTACCGCGTTTCTGTATTGTCTCAAATGACATTGGTGGTAAACTGCTTCATTTCAATACACCTAGAGTATTGACAAGCTGATAAAGAATCTGTACAGAGATGTTACACTGATGGAGGCTGATACAGACAATAAAAAACGAACATTTCTTTCATCAGACGATATTTCAGTCCCAAAGTCCTCACTCAAGATACATCTATCTCGGCCATTCGTTCGTGCACTCGTCGTCAGTTCGAGTACGTCTGTCCGATCTTGCCTGCCTGTGTGGCTGTGTATGTCTGTTTGTCTTCATCAGCCTTTTTGGACTTTCTGACACGTTCTCGGTCACCTTTTCTTACATTCTGTCTGTATCTTTGTTCTTTATTCTTTATTCTCTGCAACTTTCTCATCTGCACTTGAGTCACCTCTCTGTCTCTGTCTGTCTGTCTGTCCCTCTCTCTCTCTCTCTCTCTCTCTCTCTCTCTCTCTCTCTCTCTCTCTCTCTCTCTCTCCCCTCCCCCCCCTCTCTCACTCTCTCTAAAATATTCGTGTTTCAGTTCACATTCTGTTTTCAACACCACAATTCCGCCACACATTCATAAAAAATCACCTTCGTAAAACTTTCTCCTAAAGTTCAGCCAACATTTCAATTCGCTTAAGACGATAGTGAAAAAAAAAAACAATTCCGAGTCTTAAGAATCACCACAAAGGCAGGAAACGAAATCAAAATCGTTCAACACTGAGACGTCAAATTAACCGAACCATATATCGAAAAAACAAATTAACATTCATGCAGGATTTATATACATGTTCAACTCAGGACTCAGATGAAACGTTTATCTCGAATCAATATTTTGAAAACACTCAAGCAAAGACATACCTGAGTTCCTTCCCCCTAGTTGGAAATTCACTACCCTACACCCCCACAATCGGAAACCTCTGGCCACATCCCTGGATAAAAGTCGATAGTTCCTAGATTCAAGTTGACCTTTAACCCTCCGTGGCTGACAATTTTCGTCACTTGAAGAGATTTACAGAAAAGTTATATCCCCTTAATTCCCTAAAGCTGTCAGCAAAGTTAACACTCAGGGTATGAGCATTTCCTATAAAAATTGTAATTTCGAAATGTTACCGAATTTGTATAATCGATATGCGCATCGTTTCACAAACTTCTGACATTTTCCTGTAGAGTTGTACAATAATACAGAAGCTAACTTTTTGTTAGTCTGAACGTTTGGCCGTTAGTTTCTGTTAAAACCCATTTAAAATGACATCTTTTAATGTTCTGTAACTTTTGTCTTTTCCTTATATATCAACAGTGTGCGCAACATGCCATGCACACTAAAAACTAAAGTGTTAAAACTGACACTTTCAAGGTGTTAGATCCATTCTAACTCTTAGGATTTGATTTTAACACTCAAAGTGCAATGCTTTAAGCACTTAGACATTACAATCGTCAGGCATCAGGAACTTGAATGAATGGCACTTCCCATGTGTCTAGCATTGGTGGTTCTTCCAGAATCGTCCATAATTTGGTTTGCGCTTGGTGGGTACATAATTAAAAGGACACAACGCACATGACGCGGATCAGGCTCGAGAGTTCGAGCCTGATCCGCGACATCTGCGTTGTTTCCTTTCAAGTGTCGCGACATTACGCTTGTCAAGTGGTATTATTGTAACACCTGTCAAGTTCTGGGATATCTACACTTGAACAAAATGCTAGTTCAGTACTTAGTAAGTGATAAATACTGCACTTCAAGTGTAGTTTTTAACACTTTAGTTTTTAGCGTGTATATATACATTATCATGACCATGCTTCATGTCCTGTAATTTGTATCAGATTCGAGGCCATGTTTACAATCAGATCGCAACGAGTACGTCATGACGAGTTGTGATCCGATTGTAAACACGGCCGAGAATCTGATACAAATTGCAGGACATGCATTTAGTTATGATAATACATATATCTAACAATCCCGTTACATAAAGCCTGTTTTCCTTTTTATCATTTTAAATTGGGTTGGAATTGGTCAATAGTTTATTTTATTGCGTAATAAAAATGCATATAATAATATTATTTGTCATAGCACGGTGTTTACCGGAAGTTGAATCGATTTGATAGGGAATCAGAATGAGTCGTCTTTTTGATACGGAATCGGAACACATTATGTGATACGTACCGTTTCTCGTGGTTTTTAGGCCAAAATGTATATGATTGTTAGATAAAATACTGGAACGCCTTTCCCATTGATATAAAAGTTTCGGCGGTGAGATTTGCTAATGTTTTCCTGGAAAATTCTCACATCTTACACTTTTGTATCAATGTAGAAACTCAATGACCGTATTATATGTCACGGTGCGCACACTGTTGATACGATGGACATACAACGGGCCTTTCACTTGCATTGTCGACGCCAGTTGATGGGCGTGGTGATTTCGGTTAACTTCCGTATGTGGCATAGCAAAATGTATTTCTCGTTCAGTTGTGTGGAAACCGTTTTTGCATTTCCCCAAAACGTCGAAGGCATGACTTAATGATCAAGTTGGAATCTTAATTACTTGTGATTGTTGCTGAAACACGCAAGACATATTGGAGAGATTTATTTGTAAATCGTGGCGTGGTGGCATTGCGGTAACCAGTTCCCGTCAGCTCACCGAAGTTAAGCAACGTCGAGCCGGCCGGTCAATCATTGGATGGGTGACCGTCTGAGTGATCAATTCGAACTCCCGCGTTGTTTCCTTTAGCAAGGCACTTAACCCCGATGGTCCATATGGGGGCACGATAACACCGTGTACTAAGGCGTACTGTACGTCGATGGTACGCATGTCTTCAACCAATCTAACCCTGCCTCAACTGCACTGCGGAGTTACGATGATGGGGAGCTGGCAGCTGCTCGTCGTTGTTCGGTGGTTCTCTCCGGGTACTCCGGCTTCCTCCAACCCTAAAACTGTCACGGTCATGATTAGCCATTGCGCATAAGTATATGGCCATAAACACCAATAAATAAATAATATTTGTGAATAAATGAAACGCAGATGTACTAGTCGTGGTGGAAGTTCTTATTCAATTAAGAAATTAAGAAGTACCATACTGGTGTTTTAAATTGGCCACGCTGAGCCGGCAGCAGCTCGGAATGGGTACTATAGACCACAAATTGTATGACCGACTGTGCGTGTGACATGCGTTCAAGTATCAAATCTGCCAGGGGTCAATACTATAAACCTTTTACAACTGTATTTTCTAGAATTGTATTTTCTAGTTATGACTTTAAATGGTTTGAAATGAACCATTAGCATTTTCGAAGATATGGCAATTTGCCAGTGGGCAAATTGCCATATCTTTTCAAATGCTAATGATTCATTTTAGTCAGTTACATTAATATACTGAGTCAAAAAAGAACGTATAATAGAAACAAATGTGAAAAAATAGCATAAAGGGTGAAATTCAATAGTTCTAATGTTGCACGTTTGTGGACAAGAAGTCGTGCAAATCGTTTAATGACATGTTGTTGTTGTCCACCCAATCGTATGCAGTTTTACTACGGATTTCAAAATAGCACGTGCTACCCGAGAATGTCAAATTGAATGTGTGACCGACGATTTCCTTTGTGTTATATTGTGCTAGAGAGCCTGGGTTATTGAGAAAAAACGCTAGTTTTTGTCTTCTGACATTTTTAAAAATATATGCCAAGGTTAACCGAAAATCAGAGGATGCGTGTCATTGAGGCTGGGATACCCGCAGATGAGATCGTTGCTGAGCTCGAAGTCACTGTGGCAACTATTTACCGTCTCACTAGAAGGTATAGAACCACTGGATCTACTGCCGACCGGCCGCGTTCAGGTAGACCAAGAGTTACGACCCCTGCACAAGACCGACACATTGGGACGTCTCACTTGCGGGATCACTTCCTTCCGGCGATGAGGGCAGCAGCAATTACTCCTGGTAGAACTAACAATAAAATCAGTGTACAAACTGTCCGCAACAGACTCGCTGAACACGGCATCCGAAGTAGGCATCCATACCACGGACCAATCCTTACCCAACGCCATCGTACCGTCAGAATGGAATGGGTACATCAGCGTGTTCGCTGGACTCAGCAGCGTTGGAGCACAGTTCTTTTTAGTGACGAATTACGATTTTGTCTACGGCGCGCTGATGGTAGGGCAGGAGTGTAACGCCGACGAGGAGAGCGGTTTTCTGATGCTTGCGTGCGGGAATGCGACCGTTTCGGCGGGGGTAGTGTAATGGTTTGGGCAGGAATATCTTTGGACCATCGAACGCAGTGGATCTTCATCGATGGTAATCTGAATGGACAGCGATATAGGGACGAAATTCTTAACGCTGTTGTTGTCCCGTTGTTCCACTCTAACGTCGGTTATTCCAGCAAGACATTCCCCGATGTCACGTGGCGCGTATCTGTCGTGACTTTCTTGAGGGGCAGAGCATCGAACTTCTTCCCTGGCCCCCACTTTCGCCAGATGTGTCGCCAATCGAGCATCTTTGGGATCAATTGGACCGTCGGGAACGACTTCATGATCTTCAGACGTTAGGCGATTTACGTAATGTTCTAAGGCAGGAGTGGAACGCAATACCACAGGGTGACATCCAGAGACTTATAAGGTCCATGCGCCGTCGATGTCTTGCCATCCAAGAGGAAACGGTGGACATACACGCTATTAACTGTATAAACTTTTCATTTCGCCCCATGTCTGAATTGCGATGTCCTGACGTGACGCTGGCAACTGAAGAACGTGAAATTGTGCAAATTCATACAGCTAGACTATGAAATAGGAATTTACAATAATTTGTTTGGGATTAAAGTCGATAATACTAAAAAAATTGCTCCTCGAAGTTTATTATACTTTCTTTTTTGAGTCGGTATAGATCGAAAATACAGTTCTAGAAAAAAAAACAATTGTAAAAGTTTTATATTATTGGCCCCTGGTCTTACAAGTAAATACATGATAACTATGAGGAGCGAATTGGTATCTAAGACTCCAAACGAGACGAGAAAATAACCCATCTGGAAAAACATTATCGGTGGAGAGGAAGCACCCGACGTCCCCTTTAGCAACGCCCCTGGAGAGACGAGACAGTCGTACTTTTACCTCATTTTCCTAAAGGATTGGGATTGTAAGTCTGTTCCATCCTATAAAATATTGTCACTGTTGGTAGCAAATTCGGTGTTTCTACCATCAATTACATTAGAATATGTACGCTTTGGCCTACGAAGGTTAGTGTATAGATGGGCTATTGTAAAAGCTTATAAACCAAATACTGGAGTAGCTAAGAAGAAACTATTTTAAAATAAATGTACGATCGATTACCGACCGATGACGTAACAAAGTGTTTGTTGTAAATCTCTTTTTAATGAATAAACACGAAATAAAATCTGCCCTCGCTGCGTGCTAATCCTACAAGTATTGTTAGATCAATAGTTTGCAACGATACATTCACGCAGTAAATGAACCTTCAGATTTCAATTGGGAACATATGGTTCTAATGAAGAACACTCAATGAAGATATTATCGGTAATTATCTTCTAAACTGTTCGCGATCTTCGTGACTCCGCCGAGGTGATGAACACATGAGACAATGTATCTTATCACGGGAATAAGTACTTGAGTTTCTTTCCTGTACTATTTTACATAATCTAACACACAATGGTTGAAGTTGCTTCAACATTGATGAAATATTAAAACTATGTTGTTGCTCCAGTTGCTTCTTTAACCCTTTACCTAACATGAAAAGTAGACGACACTTGTAAACAAAATTCTTGAATAACTCATTTTTTTCATTTTTTTCTCAAAAACATAGGTTATGACCGCTCTTTGGAACGAGCTCAACGAGCTCGTTCCAAAGAGGGGTCATAACCTATGTTTTTGAGAAACAAAAATGAAAAAAATAATGAAAGTTGTATGGTGATTTTTGTAAATAGCGCTTGCCGGTTTGGCAGTTACATTGGGTAAAGGGTTAGATGAAAGAAGTTCACATTTTTGTGTATGTTTTTTGGATGGAAGCTGCAGGTGCATAACATACAGTTCAGCTGCCGTAGACTGATCGAAATCCACGCGTGGGTAATGATGTCCACGCATGCGTTTACCAGGTAATAAAAGTCATCATCAGCAAAATTTTAATTAATGAAGCACTTGATTGTAATAATGTTTTGATGATTATTCGTATAACTGGAGTTTGAAATCTTATATTATTGCGTCCGTGGAAATATTACCCACACCAGGAAAGTGACCAGTCCACGCTGGCCGTACTGTGCAGTACTGTCTCGTTCTCGATCAGATCCTGATGGGATCGCGAAACACTTAAACCGTTGGTCAGGATTTTATGAATAAAATATTGCGAATTCAAGCATGGTGATGGTAAATAGAAAATAGACTGATCTTTAATGTTGCTGCATGGGCGAGATTCAGTAGAGCTGTTGAGAGAAAAGCGGACTGAGAATGTCCATCGGGTCGCGATTCAAACGCGATCCGATGAAAATGCTCTGTCTACTTTGTAATCACAAGATTGTACTTCTTGAAGTTCGACGTTCGTTTAAAATAAGCTTCATTGTCCCTACCCATCACACAGGAACACCATCCACTTCCAATCCTAAACATAAACAGGTAGAAAGAATAATGTGTTCCGTACTCAAAGAAATATTTGGAAAAATAAGGAATTTTACAAAAAAAGTATTTGACAAGGTGCAGAGAGAAAACAAGATTGAAATTCCATTACCTATTAAATAACAACTGTGAAACTAGAATTATATCATGTATAATGGAAATATTCATAGCTACTAGCGAAATCAACGAACAACGAAAAGTCTTGATACTCTAAAATAGTACATTCGATGCATGCTTTGTACGGCGGAGCAATGCTAAAGTTGTGGCCGGTGAGTAAAACTCCAAACGTTTTCTGTTTATGTTCCGATCAAGGATCGGACATCGTGTGCTTACCGCGGCTCGTGTTCACATGGCTTGCCATGGTCGATCATGTCACTACTGTGTTGATGCGCAGCGTCAGTGCGCATTGTCCCCCCCCCCCCCCACCCCCTTTCCACACACACAAACACTATACTTTATTATAGAGGCCGAATGTATTAACCCTTAAAACCTCGGATTCATTTTTACGTTAATAACTACCGCATATACATGTATACAGTTGCAGATGACGTAACAATGTTCTACATCATTACTGGCTGCATTTAAAGGCAGCCAACAATGATGTGAAAACATTGTCAAGATAAGTTCTTCCTGTCAGTTGTGTTCTCGAAGAGGAATACATCTGGATCAACTTTTTCAAAGTAATATAAAATTGGCAGTTTGTTGCTATGTGCGTTCTCAAGTACTTTTAATGCTTTGCCATGTTTCCAAGCTAGGGCATGTACGTATTGCGTATACCTGGCCTTTCCCGAAACGCGTTTTTGCTTCGTTGGGTTCATATTCACGCAACCCATTTGATTTGGGTTAATTTTTAACCCAACTGATGTTAGAGAGCATTGGGCCCAAGGACGATATTCATTTGTTGCATTACCCCCGTTTTCTGACCAGAGAAGTTGTGTGAAGGTCTGTATTTTATGGGGTATACGAATATGTAATTTTTGGTGATGCGATCACATTGTTTTTCACACAATTGTTAAAATGGTCGCCTATGCGAAGATATTTAATACTCTGATACTTTATAATCTACGAATACCTTCTTTTATCTTACAATGAACATGTATTTTGTCTGTATTAACTCCGCAACTGTCATGTATCCGACCCCCTGATACAGATGTTTGTATCAGGGGGTCGGATACAAGCACGTTCCTTTCGCGTGAGTTCCATTATTTTTCTTTTTGTTCGTCCGTACGAATAGATATTTCGTTATATATTCGTCTACAGTCTTGACTTATCCCCAATATATTGTAAGATAAAATGATTAATACCGTCATGTGGATGTACAAAATATGTATCCGAGTCTCGCTCCAGGTTCTAAGGGTTGATCACGACACCTCTTCGACTCGTCGTGATCTGCCATTGGAACCCGGAGCTCGACTCGGATACATATTTTGTACATCCACATAATGGTAATAATCTCTATGTCTCCAATTTTAGAGTGGATATTTGGTCATGGCTCATTCTCTTCCTTCCAAGACTTTAACGATCTTAACAAATCTTGCGTTGGAAGATGGCTGAAGTAGAAGAAAAATACGGAACCTGTCAAAGGTGATATCCATCAACAAGATGCAAGCAAGTGTGTTTACCTTTGCAGTTAACAGTATTTATTTTTTGGTGTTTAATGTCACATACTTATTCACAATGGCTAATCATGACCGTGACAGTTTTACGGATGGAGGAAGCTGGAGTGCACACGCAGGGTTAGATTGGTTGACGATATGCGCACCATCGGCGTGCAGTACGCCTTAGTACACGGCGTCATCGTGCACCATGTGCCCAAGGACACAACGCGGGAGTCCGAATCGATCGCTAAGACGGTCACCCATCCGAGGGCTAACCGGGCTCGACGTTGCTTAACTTCGGTGATCTGACGAGAGCCGGTTACCCCAACGTCACCGCGCCCCTTGCAGTTAACAGTAGTTTTTGTATATTGAAATGTTTGTACACACTCAAATTTGAACCAATATCGCATACTGATATTACATGTCTGTAGAAAAAACTGTATGTGTGGGCGCGTTCCTGTACCCACCCAGCCATTGGTTCGTCGCCACTGTTTCACAAAACACCAACTGGAGCTCATCCATACAAAATCGTATGGAGTCTATACTAAATTGATTACGTGTTGGGAAGTACAACTAATATGTGAAGTAGTTCGATTTCAGTTACACTGGCTGCTAACAAAACACGGCAACTCGCGCCAATATTCAAAGTTAACATACTGTTCAAATTGATGACATGTCTACTGAACTACGAACAGGCAATGGATCCCAACAGTTAACAATAACGTTATGCCAGTCAACGTGAAAAAATATTGTGTAATTAGCTGCCGATTGCAGCTGCAAGACTATTTTGTCTTTCACCACCATGAGAAATCAGTTCCAATTTAATGATTATCGTGGTATACTGTCTGCTTTTTAGCATTTGGAGATATGTATACTGTAATGAAAGAGAAGAAAAGAAAGGCCGCTGTGTTCAGACTACGACTGACTACGATACACAGATGGTACACATGTCCCGGCCTCGGTATCTTGTAAATTGTATTTGAGACATAAGTTGGAAAAGTGTTGTTCGACGAATGCGTGTTCACCTAATGGGAAAATAACAATAACACGAACAACACATCTGGATGAACAGTATTCCATTGTCTGAAGAAAAAACTTTTTTTAACACCCATGATTCTCCATTTGCCGCGTCTCGATAATAGTGTGTGGGGCGAGTGGTGAAATCTCCGCTGATGGTTCTAGTGACGTGTCGTCTGTCTGTCTGTCCAAACAGACAGACAGACAGATGACATTTGCCTAGAAACACCCGCGAGTCCATAAGTCTTGCGTAGTCCGGCTTAATGAGAAAACAAAAATATGTTAGAACAGACATTATAATTGTTATTGTTGCAATGATGCAGAAATGGGGAACACTGGAGGGGTTGCTGGAAACGTTATTTTACACCTATACAAAGAGCTGTTCAAGATAATTGATAAGTGAATCCTAAAGTCATGAAGATTAAATGTGATCGTGCATTGTTTATTTTCTTATAAGTAGTATAGCTCGCGTGGTAAAACCCAATTCATCCGGATCTCATGCCGAATCTAATGTGACGTCATAGTCACATGACCGGGGGTGCCATTTTGGTTGTCATGGTAAGCGGCCATTTTGTGACGTCATCCCCAATGTGATGAGTGGTGTTAGTGCGCATGTGCAGTGCGTATTATGGTAATATGCGTTTCCGTCGTCAATTTTGTATAGTGGAGTGCGCCATCCTGGTGTCTATAGTAGCATGTAGTTGCTAGGTAACCTAATGTATTCTTATATGGGGTATGTTTTGGGGGTATGTACGAGTGAATCGGAGTTTCACGAATTACCCAAATGAGCCCGAGAATCACCGAAAATCAACGAAATGATTACCGAAATCACCGAAACGGACTCATCCTAACTGGAATCTTGATGTAAATAGTAGCACATAGTGCTATAAGGCAATTATAGGGTGTGTTCCATTATACTTGAGTATTTTTGTACCAAGAATTATTCAAATGAGCCTGAGAATGAACGGAAATCACCGAAATGATCACCGAAACGAACTTATCCTAACTAGAACTTTTATCTAAATAGTACCACGGAGAGGTATAACTCCCCTATAGGGTGTGCTCGACTCAATGGGAAAATAACGAACTAATCACATGAAACTATGTTTAGTAAGATCTGTAACTGACCCCCTAACTAACTACTTTAGTTTCTTTTAACTCCATTGTGGAACTATATTTTCCCTACACTCCATGATCTATATTTAGTAGCACCCATAATCAACCTCCTAACACTAACTACTTTAGTTTCCCTTAGCTCCAATATGGAACTATATTTTTATGAATTCATACTGTTCTATATTTAGTAACATCCATAATCGACCCCTTACTAACTACTTTAGGTCATTTAAAACCATAAGGGAATACCTTAACTCCAATATGGAACTATACTGTCAGTAAATTCCTACACTCATTGATCTATTTTTAGTAACATCCAGAACTGATCCCCTAACCACTTTAGTTCACATTAATAGACCCTTTACCGACATGTTCCCACAGTTGAGGATGAAGAAATTTCCTAACTGACCAATCCGATTACTGTATTTCCTGTTGTGTTTCTTTCTCATTACTTTCTATGTTAAATTCCCAATTTTTCCAAATTTGACCCGTATTCCTATGGGATACAAACACAAATCCGACTCCAGGATCGAAAACTCGATCAAAATTTTCCAAAACTGCATGGTGTTTGCAATAACGTCCGTCACGAATAGATAAATGCCCGAGTGTTGTGGCGACGCTCTCGTTCTGTTTTCATCGCTCGATTGAAAAACATGAACTCTGTGTTAATTGAAAGTATAATATTTTTCCGTGTGTTCATTCAAAAGGATTCTATCCAAGGATTTCAATGACAATTGTGCATTTATTCACGTATACAAAGACACTTGTGCATTCACCGATTCAAGGAATCAAGGACGTGTGTGTGTTTATGCGCGGATATTATTATTCAAGGATTCAAGGAACCATTTCTACTAACACTGGATTTATGTGCGAGGATTGTTGAAAAGATTTTTCGGCAAGGACAAACCGGGACCGCCATAGGAGGACAGCACACCAAGGTAAGTCATTTAATTGTAATAATTGTTTTAAAAAATATTCCCGGCAAGAGGACCTGACCCACCATTTAAAAACCTGTCTGTCTTTATACACCTACCTCGAATGTGGTGAAGAGTTCGCTAACTTATTTCAATTTAACTGCCACAAGAATTATGTCCATCGCCCAGTCCAGCAGCCTACCAAGAGGAAGACTGTCCCGCCGATTATGAGAGCAGCAAAACAACCTAGGACCACGACTACTGAAATTGACCCACCGGAATTTGACGAAGTTTTGATTGACGAAGATGATATTTAAAGATAATTGGGATGGAATTAGAACCCGCCATGTTACAAAGAGGAAAGTCCAAAATGTTTATAATTATGGCCTCAATACTACCAATATGTCTTCCATGTCTGAAGAACTTACTGGCACGATATTTAGGCAACAGAGAATGTAATTTAAAATTAATTTAAGTTATGGATTTGTATTGAAATGTAATGAAACCGGTGAATACCGGTACTTTCACCAGTCTCAAAATAATGCTAGGGTAATAAATGTACCATATCTCGTGGAGAACGAGTCTGATTTTGAAACTTTCCTCGGCCACATTCAAGAAGAAGATATACTAGAATGGACCAGAAAGCAGCGATCACCATCCAAGTGGATTGTACACCGACTCACAAATGTGACTTTCTGCATCAATAAAATTCAGAACCATCCCATTGGTGGAGCACCGGAAGATTTACCTGAGTATATAACGAACCACCGAAATGCCATCATTACCTTAGTAAAAGATGAAGCACGCCATTTTTATTATGATGCCAACCTTTGCTTATTTCGTTGTTTGGCATTATGGAGTGGAAACGACCGCCACAACGTGAATACGACTACGAGCGCCTTGTTGAAAAGATATACCATGGAAGATCTCAAAGAATTCTGTGGAGTGACATTGGACGAATTACCTGATATTGAGAAGTTTTTTGAAGTAAACATACAGGTTTACCAACTGATTAAAAGAGATGAATCCATTGTAGCAGAGATTGTACAGAGATCACAACGCCGTTATAATGAATCCATGAATGTCAACCTTTTTACAAACAGCATTTCAGTTACATTAAGGATCTGGGTCAATACAGCCATTCATATTCCTGCCGCAAATGCGGGGAAAGCTTTGGGAATCTGGATTTATGCTCAACCGGTACTAATTTACTTGTACTGAATATGTAATTTACAACTATGCTTGCGGTATTTACCACGTAGCTCCATCCATTTTCGAAAAATTAAATGACGAATGGATCAACGTACCGAAAGAACAGAGATAATTTCATCATAGCGTCACATATGACTTTGGGTCATACTTTGAAAAGAAGAACCTACCTACTGATACTGATAAACACTTTGATGGGAAGCTCAACACAAACCTCTAAGTGTCAGCGTGTGTAGTAATTGTCCAGGGCTATGAAGAAACAGTCTGCTTTATTACGGAAGGTGATTCCCAAAACTTAGTGGAACAAATGATGACATACCTCACTGATGTTGCAAATGAAAGCTACTGCCAAATGAGAAGTCTCTGCAGTGATACTTTATTTGCTTTGAGACGGAAGATTGATGATACACTGCACCGCGAATCGGTTACCACTCACGAAGATAATAGCAAACCTCATCCATTGGAAAAACTTGAACAAGAATTTGATGCCTACCTCAAAGAAATGCCAGTAATAGGATTTAATTCTGGAAGATACGATATCAACGCAGTACACAGAGAACTGATGGAATACCTGAAGCTGAAAAACAAATCTAACAATTTTATGTGCTTTAGACGGACCAATTCAAATTTCTTGAAATCATGAATTATCTAGCTCCTGGCTTCTCACACGATAAATATCTGAAAGCATTTGGATGTTCTGTGACCAAAGGTTACCTCCCATACGAGTGGATCACTTTCTTGGAGAAACTGGAAGAAGACCATTTACCGGACCATGAAGATTTTTACAGCTCGCTCAAAAAGGAAAACATCACCGATGAAGAATACACGTACTGTCAGCAAATTTTGAAAGACAACAACATGCCTACATTCCGCGAATTTTTAGTCTGGTACACCAACCGCGACGTCAAACAATTTTTGGAAGCATTGGAAAAACAAAACAATTTGCCTTTTATGAAGCTCGGAAGATAGATATGTTTAGGGACGGTATAAGTGTGCCTGGACTTACCCTGAACTATCTTTTTGGTACCATTGATAACTCCGGCTATTATTCACTGTTTGACTCCAAGAACACGACCTCATCAAGAAGACGATCGTCGGAGGTCCATCTATCATTTTTAATAGATACCAAGAGAAGGATGTGACCAGTATCAGCGAACAGAACTATGGACCCGAATCAAGAACATGTGGTGGTGTGGTGGGCTATGATGCCTATGCTTTGTAACTGTGGTTACTTATGCAGGATATGCCCACTGGATGGTTTGTTAGACGGCGTGAAGTAAATAAATTTAAACCAGAACACGTCCACATATTTGGAAGAATGGCAGAACAATGGTTAGATTTCACAGCGGCAAGAGATGCCATCGAGTTACGTCACCAGCTGAATGGCAGAGTGAAGAGAATCGGAAGAAGACAGTTACCCGTCGACGGATGGTGCCAAGAAACCCAAACCTGTTACCAGTTTCACGGTAGTTTTTTGGCATGGGCAGTCATGGCACTTGAATAATGAGAAAGATGGATCCAGCGTACTCTACGATAACGTGAGACAAAAACCAATGGGAGAATTATATGAAGAGACATTGAAAAATTCACACTACATCAGACACCTCGAATATGATCTAATTGAAATATGGGAATGTGAATGGCGAGACATGAAGAAGAGAGACCACACCCTGCAAGACTTTTATATAGAACTTCCACTCCAATAAAATTTGCTATGCTTTGAAAGAGAATGAAATCAATGAGAAACTTCTATCCAATAATTATTCGGCCTCATTGAATGTGACATGAAAGTTCCAGATCATCTGAAGAAAAAACTTGAAGAATTCACTCCAGATTTTACAAATGTTAACATCACAAGGGAAGATATTGGTGACCACATGAGAACTTATGCCATGGAGAATAATATAATGAGCCAACCGAGAAGACCGTTAATGGGAAGCTTTTTCGGAGATAGAATTTTATTGGCAACACCGCTTTTCAAGTAGAACATTGATCATGGCTTGGAAGTAACCCACATATATCAAATGATACAATATCAGCCAAAAGCATGTTTTCGGAATTTTGGAGAGAAAGTATCTGCAGCAAGATCGAGATCCAAATAAAACCATCGTCGCAGAAACAATGAAGTTACTGGGGAATTCAGGTTATGGTAACACTATAACAAACAAAGACAAATTTAGAAATACCTGTTATTGTAATGAAGATGAAGCCAATCAAGCAATTAAACATTTATCTTTCAGAACCTTGAACCAACTTTGTAACAGCTTATATGAAAAACAAATGAATAAACTCAAGATAAAACTGGATTTACCACTTCACATAGGTTTTTTGGTTTATCAGTATGACAAACTGAAAATGTTATAATTGTATTATGATTTTCTAGATGTTTTTGTAGATAGAAGAGATTCTACTTTTTCTTCTTCTTGAATGTGGCCGAGGAAGTTTCAAAATTAGACTCGTTCTCCACGAGATATGGTACATTTATTACTCTAGCATTATTTTGAGACTGGTGAAAGTACCGGTATTCATCGGTTTCATTATATTTCAATACAAATCCATAACTTAAATTATTTTAAATTTCATTCTCTGTTGCCTAGCATATCGTGCCAGTGTGTTCTTCAGCCATGGAAGACATATTGGTAGTATTGAGGCCATAATTATAAACATCTTGGACTTTCCTATTTGTAACATGGCGGGTTCTAATTCCATCCCAATTATCTTTAAATATCATCTTCGTCAATCAAAACTTTGTCAAATTCCGGTGGGTCAATTTCAAAATTGGTAGTCGTGGTCCTAGGTTGTTTTGCTGCTCTCATCATCGGCGGGACAGTCTTCCTCTTGGTAGGCTGCTGGACTGGGCGATGGACATAATTCTTGTGGCAGTTAAATTGCAATAAGTAAGTGAACTCTTCACCACATTCGAGGCAGGTGTATAAAGACAGACAGGTTTTTAAATGGTGGATCAGGTCCTCTTGCCGGGAATATTTTTTAAAACAATTATTACAATTAAATGACTTACCTTGGTGTGCTGTCCTCCTATGGCGGTTCCGGTTTGTCCTTACCGAAAAATCTTTTCCACAATCCTCGCACATAAATCCAGTGTTGGTAGACGCGGTTCCTTGAATCCTTGAATAATATCCGTGAATAAACACACAAATGTCCTTGGTTCCTTGAATAGGTGAATGCACAACTGTCTTTGTATACGTGAATAAATGCACAAGTGTCATTGAAATCCTTGGATAGAATCCTTTTCAATAAACACACAGAAAAATATTATACTTTCAATTAACACACAGCTGATGTTTTTCAATCGAGCGATGAAAACAGAATGAGAGCGTCGTCACGACACTCGGGCATTAATCTATTCGTGACCGACGTTATCGAAAACACCATGTAGTTTTGGCAAATTTGGATCGAGGTTTCGATCCTCGAGTCGGATTTGTGTTTGTTTCCCTTAGGAATACGGATTAAACCTGGAAAAATAGGAATTTAACAAAGAAAGAAATGGGAAAGAAACACAGCAGGAAATACACTAATCGGATTGATCAGGTAGGAAATTTCTTGATCCTCAACTGTGGGATCATGTACTACTTAAAGGGCCTATTAATGTGAACTAAAGTGGTTAGGGGTTCAGCTATGGATGTTACTAAAAATAGATCAATGAGTGTAGGAATTTACTAACAATATAGTTGGATTAACACACATAGATCATGGAGTGCAGGGAAAATATAGTTCCACAATGGAGTTAAAAGAAACTAAAGTAGTTAGTTAGGGGATCAGTTACAGATGTTACTAAACATGGTTTCATGTGATTAGTTCGTTGCACTCCCATTGGGTCGAACACATCTTACAGGGACCTTATACCATTACGTGGTACTATTAAGATGAAAGTTCCATTTAGGATAAGTCCGTTTCGGTGATTTCCGGTCATTCTCAGGCTCATTTGGGTAATTCTTGGTAAACAATACTCTAGTACAATATAACATACCGTATAGTTGCCTTATAGCACTACGTGCTACAAAGATTATAGTAAGGATAAGTCTGGTGATTTCGGTAATCATTTCGGTGATTTCCGGTGATTCTCTGGCTCATTTGGGTAATTTGTGATACTCCGATTCAATTGAATATACCACAGAACATACCTCCCTCCTATAAGAAGACACTGGGTCACCTAGCAACCACGTGCTATCATAGAAACCAAGATGGCGGACTCCACTTTATAAAATGGACGACGGAAACTCGTATTACCATAACAACACGCGCTGCGCATTCGCACTCACACCACTCATCACTATGTGAATGACGTCACAAGATGTCCGCTGACGCGGGTTACTAGGTCAGCCCAAATGGCGGACCCCAGTCACGTGACTATGACGTCAGATGAGATCCGGGTGAATTGTGTTTAACCATGCAAGCTTTTCTACTCTTATATATTATTATATTTTTTATTACCACATAACATTATATAAAATTATATTAGATGTCACGTGACTTTCCCGCGCTCTGATTGGTTGAACAGAAACACCCTATTTTCCGATAGTTCGTCAGCGAAATCGCACAGACCTACTATCATTTTTGAAAAAAGAATAGTGCACGGTAATAGTGCACGGTTATAAATAGTAACATTCGAATTCGCTTAGAAAATTCCATTGAAGCGTAAATACTTTACAAGACATCTCGTCCCATATACATTATTACATTTAGTTTGGAGAAATAAAAATATGTGTATCGAAAGTGATGTTTGTAGTAATGTAGGGGGCGGGGAGGGGGGTTAATGGAATAATGGTATTGTGTTTCTTGGGGTTTTGGTTCTCTACCTCTCTGTCCCAGAACTATGAGTGGCAGAATTAACTTAGTTTACCTGTTTAAACCCTGAACCATTTTCTTTTCTCTTTGGCTGTGAATAAGAATATTATCTTGCATATATGACCGATGAAGAACTCCCCCCCCCCCCACACACACACACACACATCTAATATAATAAAAATAGCATGACTTTTCGTTGACTATGCCAAAATAGTGGTCCTCGAGGAGAGAATAGTCCCTACGCTACGCGTCAGGACTGTCCTCTCCTCAAGGACCACTATTTTGGCATAGTCAACTCTAAGCAATGCTATATTTATTATATACTATTGTGTTATTTTATATTATTATATTTTATTATTATATTATATTATATTATTATATCGCAAGGAATTATATTCCGTGATATTTTATACAATCATATTCTTAGAATGCGGATGCCCAACAATTATCAGTTCGATGTCGCTGATATTTCCAAGTAATGCTGACATATTTTACACAAAACTTATTGATTGTGAATTTCGACTATTTTTCGAATAACAAAGACTCCTTTTATAAATCAAAATGAATTTTGTGTTGCATTGAACCTGGATGAATGCAACTTACATGGTAGAAGCGGATTTCAGTGATTCCTGAAAATCTGCTACTTTATTTCGTTGAGAACTGTAGAAGGAGATAAATTATTTTAAATTTACCCAAAATAACCGAGAACATAGTACATAAGATTGGTTGAGTTGACAACAGCACCCACACACATGAAGAAATTGTCCAAACCTATTATTTTCTGTTCATGAGGAACGTCATTTTGTTATTGATTGACATCACGTGTGACTATCCCAATTGAATATGTATGTTTAAATGGATAAATCGTGTTCCGAAGGAGTTGAATGACACCCACTACCAATATGGCTGATACACTGGCCTACACGTGTTTCCCGTCTCCCTGTATGCCTACACGTGAACTTCGGAGATCTTAGACTATGACGAGCTAAAATAGCCTTTGTTCCACTCTTCGTCTAAACTGCATCGACAGGGAACACCGTGGTCTTAATGGATGTACCGTTATGTTACGGTTTATAAATGACAACAAAAGAAAAAAACATTCACAGTTTGCTGGGCTATTGTTATGAAACGAAGTAACCAGTGAAGTGACAAGGAAAGGCCACTCAAAATTAATTGTTACTTTCTTTATTGAACACCAAATCTTCGCAAATTTTGCCATCCAGTGATCTAAGCATTCTATGGACGCATCGGCAGTTAATTCCTCTGGAACGGGATGAAATGGGCTGTCCCGTGTTATAGGTTGTGTGTTTCTGTACACCGCCCAGTCCCTCCACACTTTCAAGCACCAAATGTTCTGTTTGTGGGTTTTCTTAGGCACGGTTTGTAGAATACTTTCTTTCAATTGCGTGTCACTAATTGGCTCCGAAAAAACGGGGGTTTAACGAGGAATTAGAGTCATTTGGGTTTTTTTCAACTCCAGAAAAAAAGTCGCAACATAAATCTTCGACCGAAATGTTTCAGATTTCACTGTGGAAAATTTCAAAATTACCTCTATTGTCATCATTCAAATTTTCCGATTCCGATTCCATTGTCTGTTGAGAAATATCCGTATAAAATTCACAAAACTGACAAAATTTTGTTCGACGTGGCCTAAGTTAGATAGACGATGATAATCCGAGTCTTAAGAAAATAGACCGTCATTTGAAGTGTGAAGTGAGATTGATTGCAACTCACGATCCTCGCGCTTCGCGCTCGGAATCGTGAGTTGCAATCAATCTCACTTCACACTACAAATGACGGTCTGTTTTCTTAAGACTCGGATTATCATCGTCTATCTACTACATAGCAGGTAATGTTTTGTCCAAGTCGATGAATCGTTTAGTCTGAAAATGGAGAAAAAGCGAAGAGAAACATGTTTTTTCGAGGTCTCAAATGATATGAAAACACACTTTTTAGCCTCGCACTTATCTTTCATGACCATGCATATAAAATTAGATACAAAACCCCTAGACCTCGAACCACCCGTCTATTTATGTAAGGCATTTGGCGCTGTTATGGGTTGGAACCAGTCTAGTTCCGAACTAGCTTATCGCATACGTTCAGACCAACTTCCATCCAACTGAATGAGAAAAAATTCTGTAAATAATCAATTTCGTTGAATGAACGCAAGAAATGTTTTCCAATCCATACTTGATTTGGCAGAATCATTGATAATATTCAGCATTATGAAGGGGAACTGACCGCAGCTGTAATTTTATGATAACACTGGGTAGTTTCTGTAATTGTGTAAATATATAAGGAATGATCGTTTGTTTCTGTATATTTTTTGACTTATGAACCCCCCCCCCCAAAAAAAAAACAAAAAAAAAACAAAGACCAAACTGTGTAACCCAAGTTGGCCTTTGTTTTTTATTTTTGGAGGGGGGGGGGGCGGGGGATTCATAACTCAAGAAATAGACAGAAACAAACGACCATTCCTTATAATTAAACTTTCAGGAACAATAAACACACTTTACTTTTCGGAATTAAAATAAAAACCAGGTCTCATCATGCTTCTGGTGATAACCAGGCATAGTTTTTTAAAATGTTAACGAAACATCTCACTGAAACAAATTCTCGTGTCAGTAACAATTTTGTTGACAATGAATTGCGTAAGTTAAGCGGAACGTCATAGGCCACGCCCACACAACACTTTAATCTCCTTTTCCACCCGACTGGAGGGTGCTGTCATTGGAAGCAACACTGAATTAAATTTAATTCTGATTTTGACCATTTCCCGAGAAACAGAAAACTCAGTTTGTAATGTGGAGTTCGATATAAACCCAGATGGCATGAATTTGGTTGAACTTTGTCTCAGCACGAGTTCGTTCAGGCTATTTGGAAATTGGAAAGTTTTGTTGGCGAGAGTTTCATTTGTGGATTATTATGACCGGCCATTGTTTACGTTTGCTTTGGGTAAAACGATGAACACTGACGATCATCTATTGCATATAAACAAATTGAACGGGGAATAAAAAGCATGATAAGTATTTCGTTGTTTATTAAATTGTATTTCGAAAGTCTTTTTAATATAATGAGATAAATATTAATTGCTTTTCATGTTGAAACAATATGAGCGTGCAGTGGTTCTTTTCCATTCACACTGTGAAACGTCATTTTCAAGACAGATATTGGGGGCGTGGTTTAGGGCGGACGTTTTTTCTCTTAGTTTCGGTTCAATGTGTTAGGAAAAGAAAAAAAAGATTATTTTAGCCAATCATTTTGCCTGAAAATGCATGAACAGAAGGAAAAAAATTAATTATATCTTGATGTTTTTGTGGTGAATCAAATTCTTATCGGTTCGAATATCTATGACTTGAGGCCCACAGAATATCTGAATATCACGAAAAGGAAGTAAACCCATAACAGCGTCGAATTAAATTGGTGACCTGAGCGCTTGATCTAAACCAGCACCTAATCTGCTTTAGTTTGTTTTACTTCGTTATTAAATATGCAAGCAAGCATTGCATTAAGTCACTTGCATGTTGCTTTAAATGTCGTGGCCCGTCAGACTTGATGAGAACACCTCTTGTACTTATATAATGATTACTTCACTATGTCCAAATTGAGAACATTCTTTTGTGTTTCTTTGTCATTGCTGATGAAAATAAGCATGTGGCAGTACTATACATGATAAAACATTGATTTGTTCAATACAGTATGCCTCGGCCCTCGAGTACAAATATACTTGACGAGGGGGTCTGTACTTACGATGGCGTGACCTGGAGGACCATACCTGTATTATCACGATACATTTCGCTTTTTACCTCTGTTGGACAAGCTAACAAGCACGTGCAGTTTCGTGTGGAAAATAATTGCTTTTCTCTGTTTTATGATAAATTATTTACCTTTGATTAAAGTACATTAAACACTTTTACCAAATTCGATATATTTCTATAAAAATAGAGATTTTCTTCCTTTCTGCGTGCCTATCCGTATTATATCCGCATTATATCTATTGCTCCGCACTCTCATTGTAATTTCTACCTGGTTTATTAATGCTTATTTCCTGTTGCAAAGCCGTATCACAAAACTTAATGAAGCCTAATTATGAGAGTTTATTGCACTTATTTATTCTCCTGTTTTTTCTTAAACTGGGAACTGGATTTCACAACCAGAAAACCTTATATAAATAATAAATCTATTACGAAATTCTCCTAGGGTGTGACCTGGTCAAGTAGAGATCTCGCGCCAATCGACATGTCATTATACCTTTCCAGGCAACACTACGTCAGCAGAACAATTCATTCTGGATGGATATATAATAGAATAATATATTACTGAAAAGTTATCTGAGCTCAGTAAGTTGCATAACAGTATAACTCCATGAATGATGGGGGAGAGTCCGAGACAGTGGACCAATCAGATCGGCTTTAACTGCAAAACGTATTTAACAGTCCTAATAAAATGTTGAGGGCCTTGCGCCCTTTTGAAATGAATTTATAATCGTATTGCTTCCAATCTCTGTCAAATACATGACCCAGTCTCGATCCAGTGTAAATTGTCCGTCCGCTTCCGTCCGCAAAACTACAGAATCCCACTTACCGAAAAAGGATATTTTCTTTTCTTTTCTTTATTGGGGCTTAACGACACATTCGACAGCCATGGTTACCCCGTGTCGGACAGTTCTACAGTACAGCCGCCGTGGAATGGTAAAAATCCACGGGTGGCAGTGTTTCCCACGGGCGCTTTTCAGCAAATATTCAATGAAAGAAGCACCGGGTCGTACCCGGTGCTTCATTCATTGAAAATGTAATGGCGATTCAGTTGTTTTGTGTCGAAGATCCACTGTTAACGCATGCGTGGAAATAAGATTAAGATTAATTTTGTAAGCCTTATATCCACACGAAGTGCTCTATAGCTGTACAAATTGAAAGGTTGAGAGCTAAAGGTTATAGCGCCTATGTCATCAAGTTTCTAGTCTATTTAATCGAGGAAAGTTAGTAGGTAGAATTTTGAATTTGTCAAGTGTTTGTGGTGTTTTTAAATAGGGGTGGTGGAGCATTCCACAATTTTGGGGCAATGACCGAAAAAGGTCTTTCGCCTGCTGTAACCCATTTAGACCTTGGTTGGACAAGATTAAGAATATCTTGAGAGCGGAGCGGTCTTCCAGGTTTGTAAGCACTTACAAGTTCAGACAGATAAGATGCTGCCATTGCATTCAGACATTTGAATGTGAGTGGAATGATTTTGGACTGGATTCTTGTTTCTACCTTTCCACAACGTCTGTACTGTACCAGTGACGGAAGCCGGAGTACCCGGAGAGAACCAACGAGTAGCGGTGAGCAACTATCTGACTCCACAACGTATTAACTCCGCACAAGCAGGATTACTATTGGTCGATGACAAGTGCCCATCGACGTGCAGCATGCCTTAGTATACAGCTCCACCGTGCCCTCAGATGAGCAATCGCGTTTAAATGCCTTGCCCAGGAAAACCAACACAGTTACCCATGGTGGGGATCGAACCGTGGACCGTTTGGTTTGAATTCCGGTGACGTAACAACTGTGCCACCGCGCTCCCTCGAAAAATGAATACACGAACTTTGAATGTATGACGTGATTTCGTTTGTATTTTATTGACGCAGTCTAGTTACAATGGCTCAGGTGTATCGGGGTCGGGAGCCAACAGTATAAAACTTTTACAACTGCCAACTGGCAAATTGACAGATCTATGAACATGCTAATGGTTCATTTTAACCTATTTAAAGTAATAGCCAGAAAACACAATTCTAGAAAATACAATTGTACAAGTTTTATATACTACTCAAAGTTTGCTAAGCAACAAATACTTGTAATTGTGAAATTTGCTTGTGACATGTTTGCGATATTTTGGTGGATATGATTGAGAAATGTATTGAGATGGTCCCCAGTGTTTACATTAGCTCTCTTGACAGGCAGACTTTTCGTGACAGTCATAGAAAGCATGTACCCCTTGATTTTCATGATGTTTTCGTGTACTCTCTACATGCACATGACATGTGCAGGGTATTCAGTCTTCATTTCAACACAAACCCTTGTGATGTAATGATTGAATACAATGAAATACAAATGTAAGAAGACATTTGTCTGAAGCGGAAATGTAGCGGGCTGTAGGGATGATGGAGCAAGGGGCTACCCATCGTCAGGTTGATGAAGCCCTTGGTGTGAACCATACGGTGATCACCAGAGCCTGGGCAAGATTTCAGCAGTATGGCACACCAGTAAGACGGCATGGTGGTGGCAGAGGCAGGGTAACATCTGCAGCTGAAGACCGGGTTTTGATCATTCAGGCCTGTAGGAACCGCTTTGCCATAGCAAACCAGCTTCGCGGTGACCAGAATGCATCCGAGGTAAATGTTTCGACGCAGACTATCCGGGCAAGGTTGCACGAAGGTGGTCTCCGATCGAGAAGACCCTGTATTCGCATTCCGTTGTCCCAAAACCACCGCCAGGCACGATAGGAATGGGCTATGGACCACGTTGGGTGGACCAGAGAAGATTGGCGATTGGCGACTTGCCCTTTTTACAGATGAGTCAAGGCACTTCCTAGACCACACAGATAGGCGGCCTGGGGAATGGAGAAGACCAGGAGAGCGAATCAATGCAGCCAACATTGCTGAGCATGACGGCTATGGTGGAGGGTCAGTCATGGGCTGGGGCGGCATCAGCAGGGGTGGAGGTACAGTGTCCTTGAACGTGGTACATTGACTGCACAGCGGTATATTGATGAGATCCTGGTTATGCACGTCAGATTGTATGCAAGTGCAGTGGGTGATAGATTCATTCTGATGGACGATAATGCCCGTCCTCATGTTGCCCATGCTGTCAAGGAGCACCGACAGAGGGGGAGGGGGGATTGAGCGTACGGACTGGCCAGCAAGGTCCCCTGACCTCAATCCAACCGAATATGTCTAGAATGTGATTTGCAGCTTGCAATTTCAGCCTGTCCAGTCCACCTAAGAAGTGTACAGGAGCTTGGTGCCATGCTGGTCCAAGAATGGAACAACATCCCACAAAGGACCTCCAGGAATCTGATTGGGAGCATGAGAAGGCGTTGTCAAGCTGTAATTAACAGTAATGGGTCTCATACTCGATATTGAAGCCATACCAGTTCGCTCCGTCAACTTTTTGGCAAATTGAAAAAATTCCTCTTTTACTAATAATATCCATTTTCCATGGTTATCGTATTCAAAAGCTAAAAAATAATGTCAAACACAAATAAAATCTTAATTTCTGTACTTAATACATTAAAGATACAATTAAATAACAAATATATACACTTTTCAGTACAATATTTCAACTAAAATATAAAACAGGTAGTTGGATATACTTGGTGCTTAGCAAATTTTGAGTAGTATATTATTGGCACCTGGTCGCCGGTTTGTGATCGCAGTGATGCATAGTCCCGTAATCGGGTTGAATGTTTCCGTTGCCAAATCTCCAGGCATGTTAAGCTGAACGATATAGTTTCAAGGAGCCTCAACTGAATAAGATAGTTCCTCCCAACTGATGAAAGTCATAAAGTTTACCGTGAGAAATACTAAAACTGAGAGTAAACGACTCATTGTTATTCATTTATTTGGGTTTAACGACACTATCGACAGCCAGAGCCACCTCGTGTAGGAGAGTTTTACGGGTGGACGAATTCGGAGTACCCGGAGAGAACCTCCGAGCCACGGCGAGCAAATGCCAGCCTCCCCAACGTACTAACTCCACACAAGCAGGGTTAGCATTGGTTGAAGACATGTGGACCATCGACGTTAGTACACAGCGCCACCTGGCCCCCACTTGGGCAGTCGGGGTGAAGTGCGTTGCACAAGGACACAACGCAGTAACCCCATGGCGGGGATCGAACCGTGGCCCTTTCGGTTTGCAGTCCAAGCCGTAACCACTGAACGACCGAGCTCCCAAATGACTCATTGACATGCAATAGAAACATTATCCCCATTAAGTTTTTGAAGGGGTTATATATAGAATAAATGTATAGTATTTTCAAGTAAAAAAATGTATTCTACGAGTAGGATTAAGAATGAAACCGACGAGCCTCTGGCGAGTCGGTTTCATTCTTAGTTCTAAGAGTAGAACAATTTTTTTACTTGAAAACACTATACGTTTATTTTGTTTATTCTATAAATCTTCTACAGGGCAGTCGCGGCAAACTCGTGCTATAATTCGCTACAAAACACAGCGAGAAGTGAGGAGCACATTGGTCCAATTCGCTCGACCAGCAAAATTGGCAAAAATAAACAAGGCGCAGTAATACATTTCTGTCTAAAAATAATTTCCCTACAAACTTGAGATAAGCTTGCAAAAATACTTTATTATATGAGCAGTCGGTGGTGTTTTCTACTGGCATTGTGTAATACTTTCAAAAAGATTTACAGAAATCATCAATCAAACTATTAATTATGCCAGACAAATGTGGTAGAGGCCAGAGGTCAACAAGTCCGTCGCTACTAGGGGAATAAATTCTTTCAGTGTTAAACCTATGGGAAAAATTTATCACCCTACCAGGTGAATAAAGCAAAAATTTATCCAAGGCCTTTATTGTTCAAATAAACGGCCATTTATGGGATAAATAAAATGTTTTGGTGAGGTTTAATGACCCTTTCAACAGCCAGAGTCATTTCGTGTCAGACAGCTTTACGGGCGGAGGAAGCCGGAATACCTGGAGTGAACCGCCGGGTGGTGGCGAGCAACTGTCAAACACTATCCACTTACTAACTGCACAAGCAGAATTAGCATTGTTTGAAGACAGGTGCCATATCGATGTGCTTTACAACTTAATACACAGTGCCATCGTGCCCCACGTGGGTAATCGAGATTAAGGGTCTTGCTCATGGGCACGATGCAGTTTTGATTGGTCAGTGTCGAACTGTCTACCTTTCGGTTTACCCCTTTTACTTCCACGCCCATATATGGAGGACCTCTATATACGTCTGTATGCGAGGAAGTTTAAAAAGATTTAAGACATACTTGAAACTCTATCATCTGATTAATTGTTGGAAAGGGCTCTGTGAGCCCTTTCCAACAATTAATCTGATGGTAGGTTTGATCTGCGCATACCAGAACGTATAGATACACCTCATAATGTAGGTCACAATAGTCATATTTTCAGCAGCGTAAGTGTTAAAGTCCAGTGTTCTGGCCACTGAGACATTGCAATCCCTACTGTTTGAGTAAAAGATTTTTTTCAGTACTCAATATCCAAACAAGATAACTACTTCCGTTCTTGCTCATGCTTATGACTTGAATATATTTTTGTATTTATTTTGTAAATACTCAAGAAAATAAAGTCGATTGTTATTGTTGAGATCCTTGTGCTGGGCGCGATCAATTGATTATGTATATTGACAGAACTACGGATGATCTGTCATAATGTTGATATAAACATTGGTTTCTGTATTAAACGTGCGAAATAGAGACAATTATTGAATAGACCGATGGGTCGATTGTATTTGGAAACCACAGAGTGTTTTTATATTGGTTTACAAAGAACAACTCGCTTACAATTCTTGCCACGGGGAGATTTACTTTCGTCTATTTTTGTATACGTGATCTGAGACTCAGGGTCTAGATAAAAATTAGTCGATGTAATTCATCTGAACTTTGTTTAACAACTGTCTTGAACAAGTGATATTTACTTAACTCAACCAGTACGAGATCTTTTGCAATAACAGAGGCACTTCGATATGTGTTTGCCTTTACGTGGGAGTAAGCAGGTTCTTGGTTCCCCTCGAAATTCTCAACTCTATCTCCCGGGCTGTCGAACATCAAACGTTTGATAAAACCATTTGCCCACCACCCCACCCCACCCTATTCTGAGCGAAAATTTGTCAACTGCTGCTGATGGGTTTTCAGCTGATGCAGAAATCCAATACACCCCCACCCTGTGCCATATACAATGCTTTAGCATTGCAGAAAGGGGCGCAATATTAACTAGAGTTAGAAAATCTCGTGAAATATGGGTTCAGTTCTCATTAAATCTCTTTTACAACCTGACACATCTACAGATAAAAAAGACAGGAAATCTACTATAACGGGGCATGAAATTTCCAACTACTGGTGGTTTGACGCTTACATTTTTAGACTTTTGAAAAATGCGCCGGGGATAGGGGTGAGACAACTAACCAACCCTCCCAACCCCACCTTATGTCACCACATCCTTGGAAGTAAGCCTCTGGAGTAGGTGTAGATGAATTGAGAGTAATCCACCACATGCTACTCAACAAACCAACGCGGAACGTGAGGTAAGACTTCACAGAGAGATTTACTCGTGGCTCATTTTTGTTATAGGGGAAGGGTAGACAGCAGAAGCACTGGGAGCAGGTGCTAGTAGCAGTGCTCGCAGGAGCTTGGCCAATTGAGATAAAAAGTTTCTATGCACTTCTAAGCGGAAATTATCTGGACTTATTGTCCGGCTGAAGCTGAATGTTCTACTGCTCCATCGACGCCTTCCGGAAGAACGGAGAAACAATTTCTCCAGGAGAAATATAAATGAGGATTAGAGAAGATGGAAGTTGTACAAGTCGATATATTGCTGACATGAGACCTTGAGATAACAGAGTGCCGACAGAAAGTAGATAATAAGACTGAGATGAGACAGAGAAGAGTCTGTGGTGGCTACATAGAGGTTATTGAAATTCGAATCAAGTATTCACCCGTACGATTAGTTTTCAAATAAAAACGAAAAGCCTGTTCTGTTTGTCATCTAAATAGTGGATAGTGAATTCTGACCGGGTCGCGAAATGGTCGAAATTCTCTGCCTTTTTACCATAGCTGGCCAACATCTTATTCGTCAAATTAAGATACGTGGTACAGTACTTCCGTCGTGGACTGGTCTTAATTCATGCGTGGGCAGTGATGCCACGTATGCGTTTATCTGGTAATAAAGAGCATCAGCAGCAAAATTTTAATTAATGAAGCACCGGGTTGCACCCGGTGCTTCATTAATTAAATTTTTGATGATTATTCTTATAATTAGCGTTAGGAATCTAATATTATTGCATCCCAGGAAATAATGTCCACCCGTGGAAAGTGACCAGTCCACGGCGGCTGCACTGTAATTGCTTCTTACGCGCATTTCTCTAAAATTTGCATAATTCAGCTTTAATTGTGTTATATTTTATGAATATGTTTGGAAAACGACATCACATCGCTTTTGCATTGGAAAAATTCCAGTAGTTGATTGGTGGGTTGTAGAAATTCAATTCACGTGATACATTTGTATGATAGCAAGGTTTTCAACGAAACAACACTTGGGGTCATATCATGGATCTTCACTTAGAATAGCACACAACAACCACATTGTGCATGAGAGTAATGAAACGATTTATTTTAACCATTCAAAAAGAAAACTCCAAGAACGCATCTGTGGTGACACAATGTGCTGTCAATTGACACATTTGGCATAATGAACTACAACTGTTAAAAATTATGAATGGTTATTAGTAGTCGTAAATTCGTCGGACGGCCATAAAACCTTTTCAGAGAATTGACGACTCAGAGTTCTTTTGTGATTCGCAATTTTCTCATGTTGCGCGACGACGAGTGATTTTTAAATTTAAGGACATAATCGTAGAGTGAACCCCCACATTAAGCGGCGGAGAAACGCTCTCAATCGTTTTGCAATATGATAGATCTGTGTGTTCTAGTGAGAAATCGTAACTACGGATAAGGGAAAGTGACAGCTGAAAAGGAAGAACACAAATTCCAGTGACGTGGTACCCATTTGTAATTCTCATCAGTCGTCGTTCATTCTTCGAAAGGTCTCCAATATGCTTTCATATACCGTATCATAGTACGATATCGTAGAGAGCTGACACTATGATCTATAACTATCATTTGAAACTCATTGTGTATCGCTTCTTATTCTGAGTCAACGTTCTTAACCAAAGCATAACATTCTCAGTTTTTGTAACTGGTGTTTACATACAAATAGGTTGCGTGAATTTTATATCAGTTGTGACACTGTCACTATAGGGACAAGAATGAAACGCAGGATTCTACAAACCTCAGGAGGGTCACGATGGGGACAAAATTTAGTATAGGAATTGTCTCAAATAGAATTCAAATAGCCATGGCAAAGGGTGCACCCAACATCCTAGGAGCGTGCAGGGTATATGGGCACTTGAAACATCGGGGGTATATGGTTTATATGAAAGCTTTTAGCTTTTGTTCGCCTCGATATAAGAATCTAACCAAAAAACCTAAAATAGTCACAAACATCATCAGATTTCCGACAATTCGATCATATTTTGCTGTTATAAATTAAATAGTTGAATAATTGAATCAAACAACTCGAGAAAAATGAAATAAGAGCAAATCTAATAACAAAATAGCCGATATGTTTACGGGCTTCCAAGACAAAGGGGTGTAACTCTCTCTGTAGGCGTTTGTGTTTGGAGAAAACAAAACAATTATTCACGCGTTTGGTCCATCTGATTGCGGAGCGTGAGAAACGCGTCCACAAATTTGTTTCCACTATGTTTCGATTGTGTTTCAAACGGGACAAAACGTTATCTCCGCCAACATGTATGGTGTTTTTAAATCTCCCTATACCATACATGTTGGCGGAGATAACGTATAATGTCACATCTATATATAGAAGTTGGACCATCTGGAAGGGAGAGGAACGTATTAAGACAGACAGGGAACTCTTCAGAAGAATTATTGCGTCATTGGAAGTTAGAAGGAATGTTGATATGGATACAATACTAGAAAAGGAAGTACATGGTGTGCCACTGTCCTTGGCAATAAGTACTAGAGCTCTAAGATCAAAAGATGAATCCCACTTAATGGATATCATGGCAGAGGGGGAAACTCACAAAGCAATACCAGAGAAGGGCGAAAAGATATGCACGATAATAGATGATGATGATATGGCATTAGTTCAAATTATAAAGCCACAAAGTACAGTTAAAACTAGAAGTCCTGTCACGAACTGTCTGTGCGTTTATCTAGGCTTAATTGCGCGTATGAATTGCGCGCAATTGCCATATAGAATGGCATCCAAAGCACGACAGGTTCTCCTGGTTACTCATAGCAAACACAGGCAATGTTTCTGCCAATGGACCTCCGGGTTACCCGGAGGTCCATTGGCTGAAGCATTGCTTGCGCACATGCCATATGTACCTAATTTGATAGCCTTACTAAGGTCATAATTAACGAGCAGATCGACGTGCTATTTGTGCGCATATCATGACAGGACTTCTAGTTTTAACTGTATGACAACATTTTGGTGGATATGCCGATTGCTTTTCAGGTTATATGAAACAATATTTCATTAGCTCTGAGGGGGCTGTTGTCGTTTTTGACAAATAACTTGAAAATTCAATAAAGCCTGGAACAAGATAGAAAAGAAATGGATCTCAGATGACTATTAGGGGGGTTATTTGAAACAGAGAAGTTAAATTACCTCAAAATTGGAAACGTGTCATTGGTTTCAGCGCCACTAAGGCTGATTTGGCATGTTTTCTCTCTGAAGAGTTAACTGGGATAGTCATTCGGGAGAGCAAGGAATTGGTAGTGAATGGAGATTTCCAAAGTACCAACACTACATATTCTAGTAAGAAGAGAGATGTTTCAAGTCTACCTGCAAATCACGAAGAAGCTGACACAAGGATACTGCCCCATGCAAAGGAAGCTAAAGTAATGGGTTATGACCAGACAATTGTAATTTGTGAAGATACGGATGTTTTGGTGATGATTTGGGTTTTTGCTTCACAGTTGAGCAAAGAAGGGTTGATGAAATCAGGAACCTATCGTAAACCGAAGCTTATATCTGTTCCATCAGAAACATTTCAAAACAAATGTCTGCTAGCTTCTTAGGATTTCATTCTCTACAGTTAAAACTAGAAGCCCTGTTATGAAATGCTCACAAATAGCACGTCGATCTGCGCGTTAATCTACGCGTTATGACCATAGCAAGGCTATCAAATTCTGCACATGTGGCTGTGCAAAAGCAATGTTTCAGTCAATGGACCTCCGGGTAACACGGAGGTCCATTGGCAGAAACATTGCTCGTGTCTGCTATGAGTAACCAGGAGAACCTGCCGTGCTTTGGATGCCATTCGATATGGCAAGTGCGCGCAATTCCTACGCGCAATTAAGCCTAGATAAGCGCACAGTTCGTGACAGGACTTCTAGTTTTAACAGGCTGTGATATCACTAGTCAGTTTACTGGAATAAGTAAAAAGTCAGCATGAAAATATTTAAAGAAGAAGTTATCTAATTGCGTGGCCTTGGTAGAAGTGAGAAAATTGATCAACGAGTGGAAAGAAAAAAAGTTTGCAATTGTATCAGCGGTCTACAAACTTGAAATCAATTAAAAAATTATGGAGTCAGCTATTTCGTCAGTGCAAAACAAATTTCGTTATGCCGCCACCTGCGCACAGTACAGTAGCCGTGGATTGGTCGTAATCCACACGTGGGCAGTGATGTCCACGCATGTGTTGACTTGGTAATAAAAATCATCAGCAGCAAAGATTTAATTAATGAAGCACCTGGCTTATACCCCGTGCTTCATTAATTAAATTTCTGATGGCTATTCCTATAACTAGTGTTTGAAATCTACGTCCGTGGAAATAGTGCCCACCCGTGGAAAGTGACCACTCCACGTTGGCTGTACTGTATGATGCACTACTTTTTACATTGAACGTGCAAATTATCAAGCGTATGTCTGGTCGCATTGTCTCATTCCGCAACAAAATCTTCCGCCTACCGCGGAAAATGATGAGTGATTGAAGATTAGTGATTAACCGATAAGGATTAGCGACCGTCATCTACTTGCCGATAAGATGAGCGCACAATCGGTCGATTGTGAATGCCGGTGTCAGATAGTCCCAACCAAAAGGAGTGGTATGCTCAAGAATGCATAGAATAGGGTTAGCTTTACAGTACAGTCGGGTTAATTGTTTCGTTGACCTCAAGAGCATGTCACCGTGTGTATTAAAATAAAAATACGACATTATCGGAAAGAAGTTAACAGCACAGCGTCTTTGATCAATGGTCAAATACGTCATGCTGTTATCCCTTTACCTAACACGAAAAGCAAACGACACCTGCAAAAAAAAAATCTTTACAACTAAATATTTTCATATTTTGTCTCAAAAACATAGCTTATGACCCTCATTGGAACTAGCTCATCGAGCTCGTTCCAATGAGGGATCATAAGCTATGTTTTTGAGACAAAAAAAACTGAAAAATAATGAAAATTAAATGATGGTTTTTGTAAATAGCGGTGGTCAGTTTTGGTTCGTTACGTTGGGTAAAGGGTTAACTTGTTTCATAGAGTGATCACATGACACGCGGCACCTGAGTCTTGAGCAGCTATCAAGGGGAAGTTCAGACCAATCAATGAGATAAGACCAATCATGATTGTTTCGTTAACCTCAAGGGCATGTCACTGTGTGTATTCAAATAAAAATACGACACCATCGGAAAGAAGTTAACAGCGCAGCGTCTTTGATCAATGATCAAAGACGCCATGCTATATAATATCCCTTTACCTAACACGAAAAGCAGACGACACCTGCAAACAAAATTCTTGAATAACGAAATATTTTCATTTTTGTCTCGAAACATAGCTTATGACCCCTCATTGGAACGAGCTCATCGAGCTCGTTCCATTGAGGGCCATAAGCTATATTTTGGAGACAAACAATAGAAAAAATAATGGAACTGAATGGTGTTGTTTTGTAAATAGCGCTGGTCGGTTTTGATCGTTACGTTTGGTAAAAGGTTAACTTGTTTCTGCTGATGTCGTATTTCATAGAGTCACCACATGACACGTGGCATCTGTGTCTTGAGCAGTTATCAAGGGGAAGATCAGATCAATCAATGAGATCAGACCAATCGTGTATCCTGCCAATCATATCATTGTGCCAACGTTTTTAAGCTTGATACTACTTGTATGGAATCGTGAATCAAACATAAATACAAACAATTTTTGATCAAATGGTGTTTCAAGTAGCCATCGACACGAATCGATGTTCAAACATTTCTACCGATGGTCAACCGATGGCTTAAAATCGGCCGATGTCAGATGCGATTGCCAAACATCGATTAATCACCATTGAAGATGGACAACTGAAACCGTTATCAAAGGGGCAACTGCAAGTTTAAATATGTAACTGCAAGAAAGTGGAGATAGATCTCTGGAACAGGACATTTTGCACGTGAGAAAAACAGCTTTTTCTGTACTGTGTCCTGTGGATATAGTCAGATATGGTGTAAAAACCCATTTAAAGAAGAGAGAAATGAGCGAATTTAGTTGTTGACCTCTTCTTTGACAATCTCTAGCTACTAAATTCGGCTGCCATATTGGATTTTACATGGAAGTTTGTGAAGATAATCAACAAGCAATTAATTAATTTCCTTTGTGCAAAATTTCAATGTTTTGGAACAAAGGATGCATTTGCTACTAAATATTTTCATAATTTATCTATTTAAAATGGTGGCCATCTTGGATTCGGTGTCCATGAGTACATTAAATGGAAAAAACCAAGGTGGAAACATACTTAGCATTTCTAAGTACTTATGGATGACGTGTTTCCACTATTTTGGTTTCTCTTAACAAAAACGTTTGGGGTGGGTCGCTTTAACAGCTTAAATTGGAGAAATGTGTCTAGACTAACATATCAGTATGTGCATGGAGGCGGTTGTATGACCATGACGCCCAAGTCCGGAACGTTTCCTGCGTCCTTGTGTTGACGGATTTATATCTATTTCAAGGCAGTTGGAATGGAAGGGTTTAACATTGGTCAGTGTTTTGCCATCTTCTTGTCCAGTGTTTGTATTATTGCATTGGAATGAGTGGGGGTGTATTGAAGGATACAGTCATGATTTCGAAGAGTTGAACCATCAGCAACCCCGCCTGGCATTCCGGAATTCTAGACCTAAACCAGTAGACCATTACACACCGTCAAAAAAGGTGGCTGGAATCCAGCTTACAAGATGATGTTTCCATGAATACTTGGTTCACTTTTCATACGGCAGCTTCATAAAAGTGTGAAACACGCTAGCTGCAGTACGACGAAAGTGCTGTGGGTGGCCTCAGGCGGAGACTGGCACGGTCCTGTGTACAGTGCGTGGAGAGTGTATTATCGCTAAATCACCCGCAGAGTGGAGATTACACCCGAGCAATAATTGCAAATTTGTTGCAAAGTATAACCAGCACCAGCAAAGTTTCAGCCAATGGACCTTCGGGTTAAACCCGGAGGTCCATTGGCTGAAACATTGCTTGTGTTTTTTGTCAATATATACAAAATTTGAACGTTATAGCTTGGGTGATAACTCCACTCCGCGGGTGATTTAGTTACAATTCACACTCCACGTATTGCATGTGTAATGAAGGACACAATCATATTTACGAAGAATGCGGACTGTTGATATCTGATCCCGACAGTGAATCAAACACCGCCTGACATTCGGGAGTCTAACACCCAAACCACTGGACCACTGCACACTGTTAAAAACCATGGCTGGAATCCAGCTTATAAGATGATGTTCCCATGAATACATAGGTTCACTTTCCTTACGCAGCTACATGAAAGTGTGAAATATCTGAGCATAATTTTAGCATTTCACACCATAAAGACTCACTCATGAAATATCTGAGCATAATTTTAGCATTTCACACCATAAAGACTCACTCACTCACAAAAGTGGCTCAGGTGAAACATCTTAACCTTTCGTGCACATCTGCAGACCCTACATGGTGGTTTTAGTGTTTTAGTGTTTCGAATTACAAACCATAAAAACCTTTGGTGGAAACTATATAAGAAAACTCTAAAGTGGCACATGGAAAATCTGCAACCTCTGACATCGTCTACGGACCATATTGTAATGACTCAGTATGGACCCTAGGGCAGATTAAATTTTGTTCAAAGCAAGTTTCTTTATTCACGTGTGGGCTTTAATTTTAGCTCTGTGCATTATGGGTATAAGGGGAAATTATTTAATGTTCTTCAGATCCACCGGTCTGACATTTCGTATGCATCATTCTTGGGAGAGACAGGCTGAATTGTCTTCAAAGTTGCTGGTTTTATATTTGACCTCTCTGAGAATCTGAAATTCTCCTTGGTGCAGTTCGTCAGATGTACCAGATAGATTCCTTTGATCTTTGGTACATGTATACACCATCTTTCTATGGGTCAAATTTCAATTTGTTCAAATCAAATCCATGGGTTCATATTCGGGTTCGATGAGCTCTAAAATCAGCTGGGTTAAAAGTCAAACCAAGGCAAATGTGTTTGAAGAATATAAACACACAATATTAACCCGAATCAACTGGGTTGAGTGACTATTAACCCAACAGGGTTTATATTCATTAAGCTCGATTGGTTTGGGTTGATTTTTAACCCAAACTGATTTTAGAGTGAATGGAAGCCCAACATTATAAGTAGGGATCTGCGAATCACAAATTTCTTTTCGAATCGAATCTCGAATCGAATCGTGTCTCTGATATCGACATCGAATCGAATCTTAAAAGACAAGTTATTTCATATTGCATCAAACGGAAGTTACGGAACACTGTGACGACCCTTACGCGAGGGAGTGAACACCTTAAACACCAATAACTAAATATTCTCTGTAGCACCGTCGCTGAAACAGCTAGGCCTATTATCCATAGTTTTGGTTTTTGAAGGCCTAACTTGTTACTATTCACGTTCTTAAGAACGTGAATAGTAACAAGTTAAGCCTTCAAAAACCAAAACTATGGATAATGTTCTGGGCCAAATTCACACCTTACCTTACAATTAAACATTGTCAATTACTCAAATAAATAGGAATTGAGCCTACATGAATGAATTTTCTAATGACAGTTTTATCCTATTTTTGTTGAAAATGTAACAAATTGAAGTTAGTACGAGAGATTCGAAAAAATCGAATCCTGAGACTGATTCGGGATCGATCTCGAAGCATACGTATGGTATCGATATCGAATCGAATCTCGAATATTCGCAGGACCCTAATTATAAGTTATTTTGATGAATTGACGGCAACACGGTAACACTGTCAATTCATCACAATAACGTATATGCTCCAATAAGACACTACCCATAGCCCAAAACCTACATCGTCAAACACGAGAGGCTTATTTAATAACGTGTGATCGTTAAAAAATTTGCCTTGTTGAAGGCAACTTCAACGATCACAGGTTTAGTAAATAAACTTCTCGTGTTCCCTCAACGACACTGGATAAATAATCAGTAAACCAGATAAACTCATTCCATCTTAGTTCAAAGCGTAAATCGGTTTGTAATTTAAGCAACACCTTATCCGGAACACCGTTTGTGGCACGTGTGAAAAATCCAGAAAAATATGAAGTGGCTTGCTAGTCACTCCGTTAATGAAGCAACTACGAAACGGGCGACATCATTTCAAATATTTCGCGTTGTGACGTCAGCTGTAACATTTGCTGCTGGATCCGTAAACATAAAAGAAGCTACGCCAGCTCTCATCCAATCAGAGCGCGAGGATTTTGTTCTTATTGGAGCATAGTGTAACATGAAGAAATTTCTTTTAAAGTTTTCTTCTTCAGATCCATCGCTCAGAAACTTTTGATATTGGGTATTCGCTATCCTAAGGAGGATCGGATTGAAGGTCGTTCAAATGAAGTCCATCGGTTGATGATTGGGTTTCTTTGGGGGTCTCGTGTATAACTTGTTGCAATATAAAGAATATTCTTTATAAATCTTCTACGTCAGATTCACCGATCAGAATCTTTTAATATTTGATACACATCATATCTGGGGCGGGGGCAGATTGTTCAAATCAAGTCCCTGGGTTCACGGTTGGCTTCTCCGGGAGCCCGAAGTTATTTTTTAACACGCTGCAATATTAGAAATATTCTTCTTGTATCTTCCTCTTCACCAGGCGAAATCTTTTAATATATAGAGGATATGGAATGAGTGTTTTTCTCATATAATATTTATGAAACGAGTCTAAGAATTTTCCGTTTTGGCGAGCCCAAACGGAAAATTCAGACGAGTTTCATAAATATCATATGAGGAAAACACTTATTTCATATTCTATTTATCATATGACCCACACACACGCACAAATTAGCCACTTAGTAGGACCTTTAACCCATCACCTAACTTGAGTTGCAGACTGCACTTGAAAAAAAATCCCCGTATAACTAAACATTTTCATTTTTTGCTTCCAAAACATAGGTTATGACCCCTCATTGGAACGAGCTCGTTCCAATGAGGGGTCATAACCTATGTTTTGGAAGCAAAAAGTGAAAATATAAAAAAAAATGAATGCCGTTTTTTCTTGTAGGTAAAAGATTAATACAATATAACCCACAATATAACCCAAGGCAAACAGGACAGATAACATAAATTCTCCCCACTGAAATTATGCAAATGTCACCCAGTTGTATTTTGTTTAGCCAATCAAATTGTCCAGTTTTAAAATCGACCAATGAAAGCTCCCAACTTTAATTATCCAAATTATGAAAATGTGGCCCAGTTTTATTTTGTTCAGCCAATCAAATTGTCTAGTTTTGAAACTGACCAATGAAATTGACCGAAGGCTTTATTTATCACTGATTAATATGAAAACAAAATATCAAACGTTTTAAAGCGAACAAAACGGACGAGTCATATGATATATGGTAATACCAATTTCTATGACTTCTAGATTATAGTGTGTTCGTTCAAGGCGATATATAAAGTCCGTAATATACTTTTTTGGTTTGGTACGTCCTGTGGACGTACCAAACCAAAAAATTATATTACGGACTTTGGGTCCAAGTTTCGAATAAATGTAATGGTAATTAGCGGTCCTCCTTTCAAAAAATCTTGGATCCGCGTCTGGTGGGTCTGTGCGTGAGAAAGAGAGAGAGAGAGCGAGAGAGAGCGAGAGAGAGAGAAGAGAGAGAGAGAGAGACGCATAATGCCCGTCTGTCATAATGCGAAATCCATGATTTTTTTTAGACAAGGGATATGGATAGATATGCCTTTGTTGGCTCATAACTTAATTATAACTTATAAGTATCTGCATCCGAGTCTTTAAATCTCTACTGCCTGGATGTGTTCATCAGCTAGCCTGAGGCTTTGGGCTAAGTGTGTATGGGAAATTATTGGGAACAAAAAAAGAGAGGGGCGTGTGTGTGTTGAGAGAGAGTGATTGAATGTGTTTGTGTGCGAGGGTGGATGGAAATGCATGCGAGATGGTTGGGGGGGGGGGGGGTAACTGGGGGGCAAAGCCTTCGTTTGGAGGGGCAAATGCCCCCCCCCTCCCCAACCCCCAACCCCCCCCCCCCCCCACACACACACACACCCCACCCCACCCCCGTAGCGCCGCCACTAATCGTAAAGTTCTGTGTATTTCTTTCTCAGATAATAGGTTAGGGACTTTTTATTCCCAATTCCTTCTAAATTTATGTGAAGCGTCATTGTACAAATTAGAGAATTTGTACTTGTCATTGGTAATTGATGGCAGAGAGTTTATTATCACATTATATTACACCTGAGTATTGCCAAGTATTGACAATATGCTACGTGCAGGCGGGAGGATTATACCAACAAGTTAAAACTGGTAAAAAATATCATTCAAGTCCATTATCTAACACCGTTGTGTTGACGAGTAATTGCTTTTCTTTTCAACTTTTGAATCAATTTGTAGTGAGAAATGTATATTCATTTGAGACATGTGCATTAACACACTTTGTTACTTCAACAAAATGTTAACACTTTCCGACGATTTATAAAAAGGAATAATTTCATCTGCGGGAGAAAATGATAATTCTTATTTATGTTTTCTGTCAAACACGGCCGATGACACGTGATTGACACCACAGGTACTCGGCACAAGCTGGGAAATCGAAAGAAAAATGATATTTGATACCATTTTTGAATCTATGCTGACGTGCCCCTGTAATGGTATATAAACATTAACTAGGTAAACAACTCGCTTTTCGAAAACGACAGCACTCATCTTCGTTTTTCCCCCCTCAAATTTGATTCACACAGCGTATCCAACAATACCCAGTATCAATGGAAAGGGGAATGAATAAGCTTTACAGTGGTGTATTACATGACCGTTGGGTGTTCTTGGGTTGTTCATGATAACTGGGAGAAGTCGCAGAAAAGGCCGAAAAACATTTAGTCGGACAAGAAAGTGCACAGTGAAATGAGGTTTACGAGCGACAATTATCCGATTTATTATAAATAATTCGAGGTCCCATTGTCTATGCAGGGCAGATTCAAATATTAACCGTATACCTTTATCAATTACTAATCTCGGATCCACATTTATTAATTTCTGGAGTTCACATTTAACGTTTATACACTTTTTAGCCGTAACTTTGACATTTTTTCCCAAGTTGACCGGAGTGGACGGCGTCCTTAGATTCGCGACTTGCGCACAAGCTTTCCCCATTCTCCCATTCTCCCATTGGCTTATTTTCATCGATGATTTTCTCGGCATAAATAGTAGCCAATGGGATGTCATTGTGCTTCTATGGATGCCGCTAGCTTTTTTAATCCAAGGGAACGTTAAAAAAAATGTATAAACGGCAAATGTGAACTCCAGAAATTAATAAATGTGGATCCGAGGTTAGTAATTGATAAAGGTATACGGTTAATATTTGAATCGGCCCTCCATAGACAATAGGACCTCGAATTATTTATAATAAATCGGATAATCGTCGCTCGTAAACCTCATTTTACTGTGCACTTTCTTGTCCGACTAAATGTTTTTCGGCCTTTTCTGCGACTTCTCCCAGTTATCATGAACAACCCAAGAACACCCAACGGTCAGGTAATACACCACTGTAAAGCTTATTCATTCCCCTTTCCATTGATACTGGGTATTGTTGGATACGTTATGTGAATCAAATTTGAGGGGCGAAAAACGAAGATGAGTGCTATCGTTTTCGAAAATTAATATTTATATACCATTACAGGGGCACGTCAGCATAGATTCAAAAATGGTATCAAATATCATTTTTCTTTCGATTTCTCAGCTTGTGCCGAGTACCTGTGATTGACACGAGTACATTGAACTCATTCACTGAAGGGTCATAAGCCACGATTCTGAGACATGTTAAATCCTTTATAAGACAAAAAGACTACAGAGGTGATGTCATCTCAACTTTTTTGAGATGAAAGTGAAAAACTTTAATATTAACTCGAGGTTATCATGTCTGATGATGAAATGTAGCTTGTGCGTTATTTCTGACAACCAATTTGGGACGCTGCCTCTCATAAGTTAATGGTCGAATGTCTTAACAAAATAAGTTATTGTGATGAATTGACGGTAACATGGTCTGAGGTTTGCGGCTCGGAGCTTATGTTCAACCGAGACGCGAAGCATCGAGGTTGAACATACGCTTCGAGCCGCAAACCTCAGACAATGTTACCGTCAGTTCATCACAATAACGTATATGTTCCAATAGACACTACCCACAGCCCCAAACCTACATCGTGAAACACGAGAGTTTATTTACTAAACTTGTGATCGTTAAAAGTTGCCTTGTTCAAGGCAACTTTTAACGATCACAGATTTAGTAAATAAACCTCTCGTGTATCCACGACGACACTGGATAAATAATCAATAAACCAGATAAACTTATTCCATCTTAGTTCAAATCGTAAATCAGTTTGTAATTTAAATCACACTTCATCCGGAACACCGTCTGCTGCACATGTGAAACATACAGAACAATGAAGCAGCTTGCTGGTCAGTCCGTTGATGAAGCAGTTACGAAACAGACGATGGGATTGCAAATATTTCGCGTTGTGACGTCAGACGGTAGCATTATTTGCCACTTGAGCCGTAAACATAGAATATACTAAGCGAGCTCTCATTCAATCAGAGGAGGAGGATTTTCGCCTCATTGGAACATAAGTTGATAGGATTTTAGCATTCAGATTAATTTACACTCACACAACGGATGTTCTAGAATTGACATGATGTTCAGATACGTGGGTGGAAAAAATGTTCGTGGTCTCACATTGATGGCCGCGATGGGTCAAACTGTTATTCACATTACTCTAACTATAATCTCCCTGAACCTAAATACATCTATTTCAGCGATGTAACGTCATTTTAGACGTCTTCTTTGCAAGTCCTCTACAAAATAGGTACCATGATCGTTTACGCCTGGCCAATAGCTGGACGGACTGAACATTACTTGACACGTATTCAAGGAATTCCTCGAGACATCATCTGGAAAAATGTAATCCAAGACAAGACATTGGCCCATTACTTTGATCCAGTGCTAACGCAGCAAAGCATCAGCCCCCGTCCCAGGTTAGCCTCCACCAAGGACATCTGAGAAGGTGACACCTGTTGTCAAGATGATGGCGGTTTTTAGACAGCAAGGGTGCTATCTTGATTGACTATCTGAATAAATCTTATGCCATGAATGGGCCAATATTATTTTACATCATTATGCCAGTTGGGAGAGACTTTCAAATATAAACGGCGTGGAAAACTCCGAGAAGGGGTGCTTCTGCTTCGAGTTAATACCACACCTCACATGCGGCAGGTAGGGCAGCAGCACTCCTTCACTCCTTTTACTACCCGGCTTCGTATTTTGACCCGCCTGACTTCTGTTCTTTCTCAAAACTCAATTAACACCTGTGAGAGTGATCTTTTCCTGGTGATAAAGAAGCCATTGGTGGTATGGACGACTTTATCTTGTGTCAAAACTAAGTCTTCTACAGACAAAGAATTACTGCGCTGAAGCATTCCCGGAATAGGTTCTCAGAGATTAAATGGAAAGTTAATGTGAAAAAAATAATCCCGCAGGGATATCTATGTGAGGTCTCTCGTATTTTAGCAATATTGACTTCAAGTAGTGACAGATTTCCGCTAAAAATATTCAAATTCCATGGGAATGGAAAGGTCCAAATGTTATTCCATGTTATTGGTTATAAATTGGCTGCCACTTTTCGATGCATGTCAAAGAGTTTCCCAGACTGGATACCAGGTAGCGATTTATTTTGTAATATTAATTATCTACGGTGATTCCGTTCTCTTGAAGAATAATATTTCCTTTTTTAGATCTGACTCCTGGTCCCATTGTCCAGTAATACTGCGTGTGGGTAATATTAGTTACCCAGTGTCTGATCACGTGGTACGGGTTTTTACCTACCCGACGCCAGCCGTATCCCCTGAGGCCGAAGCCGAATGGGATACGTCTGGCTTCGGGTAGGTAAAAACCCGTACCACGTGATCAGACACGGGGTAATGAATTTATCTATTGACTTTCCGTTTTAGAAGTACAATATATTTCATGTGTGAACACACACAGCATGAGATTTTTTATCTTCCATTGTTGAGCCATACAGGTTTCTGTGGAATTTTTGTGCAAAAGAGTTTTTGTGAAAATATGCCGATATGACTAGTATAAAAAAATTATTGAATTTCTTTTTTTCTTTTTTGTCTCAAAAACATAGGAGGGTACTCGACAAGCTCATTCCAATAAGGTGTCATGAGCTATATTTTGGAGATAAAAATTAAAATATAATACCTGTACACTGTAAAACTGGAAAGACGCGTCTTCTACGGGGTATGGGCAATTTGTAGATTTCGGAACGAGGCTTCCACTGGGTATGGGAAATTTGTCAGTGGCTGGGCGGACGTATCGTGGGTTTTCAATTAATATGGTCTCATACCACGTATCTATCAACCAATCAAATCAAAAAATTCACTTTAGTCAATAGATAAGGGTAGTAGTTCATTGAGCATTATTAGAGGATTCGATATCTTGATATGAAAATCCACAGATCTTACTGGAGTATCATTACCCCTTCCGACAAGGTACACCACAACTTGTTGTAAAGAGACAGTTGCAGCCCATGGGTAGGCAACACAACAGACTTATTATTTATTTATTTATTTATTTATTTATTTATTTATTTATTTATTTATTTATTTATTTATTTATTTATTGTTCTTTGAGGTCACATACTTATGCACAATGGCTAGTCATGACCGTGACAATTTTACGGGTGGAGGGAGCCGGGAGTACCCAGAGAGAACCACCGAGCATCGACGAGCAACGGCAAGCTCCTAAACATTCTAACTCTGTTCAAGCTCCGCTCAAGCAGGGTTATAGCGGTAGAAAACATGTGTACCATCGATGTGCAGTATGCCTTAGTACACGGCGTCATCATGCCCCCAGGTAGGCAACTGGGATAAAATGCCTTGTCTATGGACACAACGCGGATCGTCCCTTTAACTCTTAAAACTTATTGATGATAATGAAGTTCTATAACAATTAACCCTTTGAACGCCAGCGGCCGCTTTTCCAGCCAGGAACATGTTATGTCATAACGTCATTATATAGAATGGCTGTTCAATAAATATTGTGGGGCAGACCAATCAGTATTTTCAACGTACAGCCCGAGGCTGTACGTTGAAAATACTGATTGGTCTACCCCAAATAATGAATAGGGACTCATCTAATTGCTGCCACTGTCCCACTGAACTGATATGGAAGATACCACTGGAGTTCAAAGGGTTAAAACCTACAGTCCTTTAGGCTGCATTATCTTAGACCTAACAGATTTATTTTTCAGAATATATATTTCTATATATGCCAAAGTAATGTGTAGCACAAGAAATGTTCAGGTAACAACAAAACACTGGCATTTTGAATAGAGTTTCATGGATATCAAAAGCATTCTCATTACTGTCAAATGTATTGGGGATGCATTTATATAGGTCGTTGTGCATGTTCGCTGAACCCTATTTCTATAAACGAAATTAAGTTATATTTAACACTTTGAAGCCGAGAGGCCACATTTTGGACGAGAAACATGATACGTCGTAATTCCATTATGTAGGATGGGTGATAAGTGTGTATGTGGTGTAGACTAATCAATATAACAATAATATACACATTTATATAGCGCCAAAATTATAGTTCAGAAGATATAGAGCCATATTCTAAGGCACTGTAAATGTTACTGAGCTCATGCAAATATACAAACGGAATATATACAGTATCTTACAGTCCAGAACATCACTTACAGGCTTTTTGAAACAGGAATATTTTGAGATCTATCTTGAAAAGGTTGACATTTGACAGTCTTTTTAGGTGTTCTGGTAAATTATTCCACAAGTGAGGGCCAGCAAATGAGAATGACCTATCTCCAAATGTCTTACACCTATGTTTTGGAACATGTAGTAGCATTTTACCATCGGACCTCAGGTTGTATTGACACACATTCTTGGTATTGAGGTGTTCTTCTAAGTAGGCAGGTGACATGTTGTTTTGTGTCTTATATATTTTCAATGTGCAGCCCGAAGGATATGCCACCAGGGTTCAAAGGGTTAAAAAAATAGTTAATAAATTGCGTATAGGAGATGTGAATTTGAACACTTGTTTATCGCATAAACGTGCTGTTGAAAGAACCCCACTTGAATCAGAAATTTGTGGGGAAGAATGCACTGCTGCTTTTTTGAAAGCACGTCAATGCGAATGACCATACGACACGCACTGTTTAATTAAAACTACGTCACATTGTCTTCGACGGTAAATATATGATGTAATATCAATAGAGATAGACCCCGGAGGACACCTTAACATTTGACAAAATTAACGCTATTCTCACACACATGTCGTCTTGTCATGCAGCTTGGGAGTACTTCCGAATCAACTACAGTTAATCACAGATGCGATCTTAAAATTTACAATACAACCGCCGTGGACAGGTCGTAATTCACGCGTGGCAGTGATGTCCACGCATGCCGTTACCAGGTAATAAAAATCATCATCAGAAATTTTTTAATTAATGAAATTAATTAATTAAATTTTTGATAATTATTCTAATAATTAGTGTTTGGAATCTAATTTTATCTCATGCTAGGACAGATTACCCACCCGTGGAAAATAATCAGTCTACGACGGCCGAACTGTATATTGCAAACGTCATCGTGGGAGTTGGGACCCCTACCGAGAATGTTTTCTTTGGCATAATCGCCTTGCAAAAACCTTCCTCATCCATTCAAACGATTTAGACGACGATAGAGCCCTAATTTAACTGTGGGTATGTACCCGATACGAAGCTATTACAGAATACATGGAATACTTATATTAATTACAGAAGATTGCATCACGTGACTCTACATATTCTATGCCTATATCTATTTTTCAACTCGCCCGAGTGCTACAAAATAAAGGAAGTACGCGGTCGTCACACCACCTTCTGACGAGGTTCATAACTTGTATTCCGCCTTCCGGTCTGTCGTTTTTTCTGACTGGAGTGCATGGTTTATTATAGGTACGCTGCGCGGCTGGAGCCTAATGAAATTCTTTCGGCAGGAACGGAAATGAGCGCACTGACTTGAAAAACAAGACCGGCTCCACTTGACGCCTACCAACGTCGTTTGGGGTTAAATATGAAAACTGCCACACCATTCTTGCCAAGCTATGATTTCTTCGGTGGAACCCAAGCTCCATCACAGAAACATTTTGGAATTTCAGATTTCTGTTTCTCAGAGATTTATTGAGTTCCAGACATGGGCGTGCTAATGTGTGTAATTTATAAAAGAAGGAAAGGAAGATGGTTTTAACCCTCTGCACGCTAATGTCAATACACCTAGATTGCAAGCCGCAAATCTTTTTCACGATGCAACTATGAAATGTTAACCAGTTTCTTGTTTAACAGAGCTCATTGAACTCATTGAGTTCTATCGAGTAAGATTTTATTGCTAATTTCCTAGTTGCATTATGATAAAATATTTTATCTTCTTTATACGTAAAAACAGTAACGTTTTATCTTTTATCGTTATCGAAAACTCGCCGTCAATAAAAAATCTTTTATCGTTACTGCAGTAAGAATAAAAGTCACGTGATATCGCAAGAATACAACGTTCACGCCCATCTCATTTGCATGACGTACTATTTCATTCAACACTTTGAATAACTAATTATCGCTGCCGCGGATCGAAACAAATAAAACGGGGCGTATTTATCGAAATGTATTGAATAAAAAAGAAGGCCATTAATTAAACTTACTGAATTGTAAAAATAAAATTTGACGGAAAAGAGTAAAAATTAGTAACTTACACTTTTTCAAATGAGATTATTTCACCCTTCGAGACTTTAATTATCCTGACGTTCAAACGTCACTGGGAATTCAGTTTCTTCAACATTTTTCAAAATGTGACGTCAAACGTCGGAAAGTACAAATAACCAGATATTTTTCACATTAGTGATTATCTGGTTGAAGGCTAGATTATTTTTAGTGGTCTGCATTTGTTAATCAAAACTTGTTTTATTACGGGAGTGGGGGAGGTGGGGGTGTAGATAAAAGGGTTATATACACATGGTGTTTGTAAAAAATCTTTTATCGCGACTCGAGCGTTTTCGGGGGCTACATAGCTACTCGTCGCTGCGCGACTCGTAGCTATATATGCCCCCGAAAACGCTCTCGTCGCGATAAAAGATTTTTTTCAAACACCATGTGTATATAACCCATATTTATCGTATGACTCGTCCGTTTTGTTCACTTTAAAACATTTGATATTTTGTTTTCATATTGATCAGTGATAAATAAAGCCTTCCGTCAATTTCATTGGTCAATTTCAAAACTAGACAATTTGACTGGCTGAACAAAATAAAACTGGGCCACATTTTCATAATTTGCATAATTAGAGTTGGAAGCTTTCATTGGTCAATTTCAAAACTGGACAATTTGATTGGCTAAACAAAATACGACTGGGTGACATTTGCGTAATTTCAGTAGGGAGAATTTACGTTATCTGTCCTATTTAGGGTGGGTTATATTGTATTAATCTTTTACCTACAAGAAAAACGCCATTCATTTTTTTTTTATATTTTCACTTTTTGCTTTCAAAACATAGGTTATGACCCCTCATTGGAACGAGCTCGACGAGCTCGTTCCAATGAGGGATCATAACCTATGTTTTGGAAGCAAAAAATGAAACTTTTTAGTTATACGAGGATGTTTTTTTCCAAGTGCCGTCTGCAACTCAAATTAGGCGATGGGTTAAAAAGTCATACTAAGTGGCTAATTTGTGCGTGTGTGTGTCGTATGATAAATAGAATATGAAATGAGCGTTTTTCTCATATAATATTTATGAAACTCGACCGAATTTTCAGTTTGGGCTCGTCAGAGGCTCGCCAAAACGGAAAATTCTTAGACTCGTTTCATAAATATTATATGAGAAAAACACTCATTTCATATCCTCTATTTACTTGCAATACTGAAATTTCGACATCATTGTATAGTTGAAACTAGGAGTCGTGTGACAGTATTGTGCACTATCTTGAAGTAATAGCGCGCTGAGTAAGTGTACTTTTCTTCCTATCAAACTGCACCATTAGCGTAACTCAATTCCTGTAGAAAAACAGCATGTATAACTCTGTACAATTCTACACTTACGGAATAGTGCATGGCTTGGAGTTGACTTCGTCCATATAGTGCGCAGTGAGGTGGTGTAGTTCCCGCCGCGAAGCGGAGGGAACTACACCACCTCACTGGGCACTATATGGGCGTAGTCAACGACAAGACATGCACTAATCCTTATATTATCTCGAAAACCCATCAAGAAAAAAACGTGTCCGATTTGTTAATCTATTACCAAGGTAGCAGCCCTACCAACCAGCGTTATACAGAAAAAATACCATGTAGTTTTTAAAAAACATTTTCTTCTTCCAAAACACGGCTAACTTGGATTATTGATATGAGCAGAAGGCAGATTGTGAATCGGTCGTCAAGGGTAAACAAAACATTTCCCCCAAACGGAACTGTGTATTCTAGAATCGCGCAACTTGCGAATGAAAGCTAAAATTTTCGAAATTTGACAACGCAGTTTGATAATTTCCACACATTTGCCACACATATACATTACCGAATGAGTCAGTACGGGATACCAAACGCCGAAGATTTATATGATTTCCATTATTTATTCGTTTACTGCCCAAAACATACAATTGAATAGCGAAATAATATGAGCAGCGAAACAAACGATTTTTCATATCCGGACGCGTTCTCATGAAAGTTGTACCCAGGTATGGATCATTCTCTTCGAAACGAGATATGGATCATCTTCTCGAGGAATAAAATGAACGCCTCGGAAAATGTGACTTCAACAGTGGAAAAGCGATACATTTTTCCACAATGCTTTCTTTTCGGGTCGTTTTGTGGATGTTGTGCCTCTGTGAATCGATATTTAAATTTAGCCTGATTAGTTTTATTCGCCCAGTATGAAAAGAAAACTGATATAGTAGTGTGCTAAAAATAGAAAACGTGTAGTGCCTGGGTGTAGTGCCTGGTCAGTTCTGTGGATGCAAACTACACGAAATAGGGTATCATCTTTCAGCCAATCAGAATGCAATGAAGTCACGTGAGATATAATATTAGTAAATATAGATCATTAACATCATTCTTAACCTATTCTGGGATACATGTATATGTAATGACGTAACTAGATATTAACATTCGACTCCATATATAGGAGCATTTTCTTTGCTAATTGCGACAGGACTTCTAAGTTAGACTGTAAATGGTTGAGTACTAGAAACCACTATCATGGCTCTATTGAAAAGTACTGAAAGCCATTTCAATGGCTTTTCACTTCATTCATTAGCCTGTTGCTTTTTCAGCAGTGGAACGAAAATATGTTTATATAATTCTTTTGTTACAATTTATTGGAGAGTGCCAACAGGCACTCTCCAATAAATTGTAGCACAAGAATTATCTATGAATAAAATCTTAAAAAATAAATTAAGGCTACCCTTGCTGGTAGCTTGGTAGCTTTGGAAAAAAATACTCAAACTGCCCCATTAGTGTAACTCAATTCCTGTAGAACAACGATGCGCCCAACAATTCTAAACTAGTAAATAAAGATCATTAACATCATTCTTAACCTATACTTGGATGGTATCCCCCATTAGTCAGACACCCCAGTTGTCAGACAGTTTATAATCATAGATTATTGGGTTGTTTGAACAGCTAATCCCTTACTTATAACCTTCAGAATAAGGTGGGATATTCCAATAAGTCAGGCAGAAAAGAAACAATTGATGAACTTTTAGCGATTTATTCCTTCACCAGTGTGTTTTAGAAATAAACAGAAAATAAATACAAAATAAATGACAATAAAATTATGAAATATGTGACATGAATAATCTCACACATAAATATTTTTTTGTGATAATTAAACAGAACATCATATTGTATGAAACAAAGAAAATAAATAGGAAATAAATAACAATAAAAAGAAAAATATGAATACAACAAGAAAAGATTTCTAGACATGAATAATCATACAAATAATTTTTTTTTTGTTAAATAAACAGACAAAACAATAAAATGAAAAATCTGAAGAACAATAAGGAAAATATTTAGACTTGTTTTATAGTAAATAAATAAAAATTCATATTTCATGATAACTCATTTTTAATAGAAAACCATGTTTTATAAAAAAAAATGAAACAAATATTAACAAAATGAAAAATGTGAGGTACACATCATAAACAAAGGTTCAATATTACGATGACAAAAAAAGTACAAAACAGTTCTTTGATATACATCTCCACTGGATTCAGGTCTTTCGTACAGCATTATTATTGTACGTAATGTATTCTACTCGCTGTAAACTTGCCATTTTGATGCCTATTGTTGAATGAGTGAATGGTTATGCCTATTGTTTGGTGCATTCAACTATATATAGACATCATCGTTGTTACAATGTAAACAACAGCAAAACTTTTGAAAAAGAAAATTATTTCAAAGAGATTTCTGTTTTTTACAAAACTTATGTGTGATTCTTTAATTTTGATTAGTTATCAATAAATAGTCAAACATCAATTTTACAAGAAAATGAAAAAAACAACAGCAAACTGTTTGGAAAAAAAGTATTATTTTGAAATTTTAGATCCAAGTTATCAGTGTTATTACACAATATATGTACCAAACAAAATGTTGAAACTAAATTTTATTCGGATTGTATACATCTGGGCTGTTCCATTTATAATAATAGGTAATCATCTATTTTAACTTCAGCTAATCCCTAATTAACTGTCTGACAGCTGGGGTGTATGACAATTGGGTGTCTGACTAATGGGGGTAAACCACTGGGATATATGTACATGTAATGACGTAACTAGATATTAACATTCGACACCACATACAGAATGAAGAGAGTGGATTACTACTTAATCGCAGCGCCATATATTCTCTTCTTGAAAAGTATTTATAATTCTTTATAACAGGACAAAAAACACTTGCAAACTTTCATCACATGGGCCACCGGGTACATGTACAACAAATTTGCAAGTGTTTCTTGTGTTTTGTTCTCAGGAATTAGAAATAATTACTAAATGAAAAATCTATCCCAACAGCGATTTAGTAGTAATCCACCCTCCACATACTGTCGTCTCAATATTTCTTTCTGTTTGATCGGCGCAGTTCGTGATTTCACTAACAACTCCGCTAACAGCGCATTACATTTTGTATTGCACAACGTGTATTTCAGACTACTTCATTCTTCTGCAGCAAACACCGCGTTAACTAACGACCATTTTCTGCGCTAATTGTTACAGAACTTCTAGCTTCAACTATACAGGGGTTAACCTGCCATGATAATACTGTTAACAAAGCCAGCGCATGGTAACCAGGAAATACATAGTTTTGATTGTATTGCTATTTTATGTTTTTCTGTACTTTCATTGAGACGTACGGTGGATCATTGGTTAGCGTATTGGAATTCAGATAGCAAGGTCGTAGTCTGATTTAATGCTAAAAAAATGTTTTTATTATTATGAGAATGACATTGCAAATTCACAACACTTTCGTATATTCTCCGAAAACATCGACTCCGGGACAGCTACAAACACGCACAAGCTGCCATGCCAGAGAGCAGGTTAACCCTTTACCCAGCGTAACGGCCAAAACCGGCCAGCGCTATTCTCAGAAATGTCCAATTAATTTTCATTACTGTTTCATTTATTGTCTCAAAAACATAGGTTATGACCCCTCGTTGGAACGAGCTCTTCGAGCTCGTTCCAACGAGGGGTCATAACCTATGTTTTTGAGACAAAAAATGAAAACAATTAGTTATTCAAGAATTTGTTTTGCAGGTGTCGTCTGCTTTTCATGTTAGGTAAAGGGTTTATAGACAATTTCGACTAGCTGCATAAACTTTATTCACCGACCCGGCACCCATACCAGATTCCAGCATGGCTGCTGAGTGTTGCTCGCGGCTTGACACTGTCCCTACCGACTTATACGAATCACACTACAAAGCCATACCACATTCGCATACTCACGCAACATCGACTCCAGAACAGCTACAAATATACACATGCAGTCGCGCCGGGTGGACAGGGATAGGCAAATGCGACGAGCAGCATAAAAAATGTTCACCAACCTGTCAGGACAGATGCCAGCATGGGTGCGGGGGTGATGATCGTGGTTTTACCCTGCCCCAGCCAGCTTATTACAAGAGATGTTTATTACTTTCCAAAGTGTGATTTACTGGGATTTCCGGTTTGGTTATAAACGATAAGGTAACAAGTGAATTATGCAATCAACAATTAGGTCATGTATCCGTGCGCGCAAACGAAGACGCTTTACCGTGGGTGTAATGAGGACTTCATTGTTTTGGGGTTTTTTTTTTTTTTTGTTTTTTTTTAACCCTTTACTTAACACGAAAAGCAGACGACACAAGCAGAAGAAATTCTTGAATAACTAATTTTTTCATTTTTTGTCTCAAAAACATAGGTTATGACCCCTCATTGGAACGAGCCCGATGAGCTCATTCCAACGAGGGGTCATAGCCTATGTTTTAGAGGGAAAAAAAGGCGATTTTTGAGAATAGCGCTGGCCGGTTTTGGCAGTTACACAAGGTACAGGGTTATATAATATAATTATCGTTAATAATGAAAAGTAATAAACAGAGTAATCGCTTGACTGGACTGGTTGCGTGAAATAATTCATTCGAGGCGAGAGACTATATTGTAAAACACTCGTGTTTGTACAACGTCTCTCACCTCTCATGAATTATTTCACGTAACCAGTCCAGTCAAGCGATTACTCTCTATATATTCACAGCAACAAACTCTAATCTACAACTAATCCATCTGCACCCTGTTCTCGTACTGGCATAGTGCACCATGTGTTGCCTTTAGTCTATAAACTTATTATTATTATTATCCCGACCCATGTCGTCTGCTTTGTGTTCTAGAACAGAACACATAATTCCAACTGCCCGTGTAGATGCAAGATGGCGCAGTATGCTGAAGTGTACAGGACGTTCATTCTCTCCGGGTGCAACAGTCAATGGTTCTAGGTCGTGGTAGTTTTCGGGTTGGCGAGACCATATCATTCGGATCAAAGAAAACACAGTAAATGTTATAGTTGATTTGGGGGATCACGTCTCATCAACGAGACTTAATATGACAACCCAGAATGACTGACCGGTGTAATGATTTACATAACAGCGGTAGAGCTGATCGGTCTTTTTTTTTTTGGTTCTCTGGTTCGGTTTCGCTTTTTGCGGCAATTCGGAAAACCGAACCGGAAGACCAAAAAAAAAAAGAAAAGCCCGTAGAGTTTTATTATGCTTGTGCACCATTAAACTGATCGAACTATCTTACTGGGGGAGAAATGGTCTAGTGTCCCCATGGACTCCCGTTATTTAGTCTATTGGGCAACAGTTTGACGTTCAGAGTCGAGTACGATTTTTTATCCTCGAGTGGGATTATTGCACGAGGCGTTAGCCAGGTCAAATAATCCACGCGGCTAACGAGAGGTTAGAGTCGTACTGGAATCAGAGCAGTGAACTTTTGTAATTATTTTATTTTCTCCTCATTTGTTTTCTCAAAACAACAATACGATGCTGGAAGTGGAATGCCATTTTCAGCGAATAGGAGGAGGAAGTAAAAGAATGAAAATAAAATAATAACCTTTATCATATGACTCGTCCGTTTTGTTCACTATAAAACATTTGATATTTTGTTTTCATATTAATCAGTGATAAATAAAGCCTTCCGTCAATTTCATTGGTCAATTTCAAAACTAGACAATTTGATTGGCTGAACAATATAAAATTGGGCCACATTTTCATAATTTGCATAATTAGAATTGGGAGCTTTCATTGGTCAATTTCAAAACTGGACTATTTGATTGGCTAAAGAAAATACAACTGGGTGACATTTGCATAATTTCAGTAGGCAGCATTTACGTTATCTGTCCTATTTAGGGTGGGTTATATTGTATTAATATTTTACCTACAAGAAGAACGCCATTCATTCTTTTTTATATTTTCATTTTTTGCTTCCAAAACATAGGTTATGACCCCTCATTGGAACGCGCTCGACGAGCTCGTTCCAAGGAGGGGCCACAACCTATGTTTTGGAAGCAAAAAATGAAAATTTGTAGTTATACGAGGATGTTTTTTTCCTGGTGCCGTCTGCAACTCAAGTTAGGTGATGGGTTAAAAAGTCATACTAAGTGGCTAATTTGTGCGTGTGTGTGTGTATGATAAATAGAATATGAAATGAGTGTTTTTCTCATATAATATTTATGAAACTCGTCCGAATTCTCCGTTTGGGCTCGCCAGAGGCTCGCCAAAACGGAAAATTCTTAGACTCGTTTCATAAATATTATATGAGAAAAACGCTCATTCCCTATCCTCTATGTATTAACCAGATAATACAACAGGAATAAAATCATCTCAGTAATATCTTACAATGGCTGTACTCGTAAAATCCACTTTATTGCGAGTCGGTCTCACGACCCCATTTCTTACTACATTTTGGGTGAAGTTGCTTGGTGTTAATAGCTGTGTAAAATCAACCAAACATACTTCAGTACCACAGCATGTCGCGATCTACCTTAATATTCTGGTTCACATTCTGGTTATCTTGTGACTATTTTGCTGCCGCGTGATCTGTGGCTCCATGTTGGCTGACTTGGTGAGCGTGCTCGTTGTGACGTAATTGACTCCTCTTTTTAAATCTTTTTGTGCACCCAATCACTGAAATGTCCTATCCTAGTTTTATGGGTGGTCCGTTTGTGGAGCAGACGGCATTTCATATTGCTGACGGATTTCTTGGCGTCGTAGGTGCGACGTTGACCCATTGCTGCGCAGAAGAGAAATAAGCTGAAACATCTAAGATATACCATATCAGATATACCATGCAAATGCTCTGTATTCTGTTACCTGCTGTGTGCAAACACATTGACGCATTAGGAAAACGGAGATGTCAACAGCAGGAAGAGACACTAAGGATCCTAGAGGTGGCAGAAGTCGTATGTGTCTATATCCTTCGAGCGATCTGCACGCATTGTGTACTTTCAGACTGGCTCGTCTGTGGAAATTTCCTTGTGTCCGGCATAGATTTGTAATCGAATACCCAGGCGCTTGGAAATGTGTTGTGTACACTCAGCGTATGGTCATGTGCTGTGCGTCTTGTTGTGCTCACATTGTCACTTGCACGCTAAAGATGTCTCATCTTCGCTTGGACCAGGGACTGTATACGTAGATACGAACTGAGGTGGATGGAGATCTATGACTAAATCTACCAAGACCAGGTGGAGTACAGAGAAGAGCAGGATAAAGTCTTATTATGCCTCAAAGTTAGTTGGTCCAATCAGAACGTTTGAATACCATCTAAGGGTTCCGCCGTATCAGGTAACTCACCTGATATTATTTCTTATTATGCCAGCTAATGAAATTCGCCAATCACAGCCCCCGAATAGTGGGACGGTACTCAGCCGTATTGGGTCACATGCAGCCCGAGGTGATCTAATACGAAACTCGTATTAGGTCAGTACCGCCATTTTGTTTCGATGTGGAATTTCCTCACCTCGCGGTGCTTTTATATCCATATTGAAGAAATTGCAGTACAATCAAACGTCCCTCCGTGTCTATATGTCTCATTTTCTCTCGTTTTATAACAAATTTATTGTGAAGTTTATTTTCTAAATGTAAATTTAATTATTTGAAGTGAGAAATACTACTGTAATCGATCTACCGATAACGGATAAGTCGGCCTGGCCCTAACTTGACATAGGGTCTAAGCTTATTGAGGCTAACACACAACAGTTTGGGTACAGTGTTCGCCTCGATATTTTAAAAGCTTTAGAAAAAATATATAACCCATAAATGCGTTCTTAGAAAGTTGAAAAATATATATAGTGTGAATAAATAAACTGAGAAAAAAATTGTCTTATCCCGGGAATAGATTAATTTCATTTTTTCTCGTTGGGCTCATTCTGTAGTCTCTGTTGTTGTAAATGGATAAATACCATCACGTCGAGTGCCGAACGCTATTTTTTAAAAATAGCGACTGAACTATAATGAAACTGTAAGAAATGAATCACAGCTATGAAGGAAAAGATGCGAGATACATTTATTTTGTTCGAATTCTATAAAATCGAACGTTTCGGACATTTTCTGCACACTCAAGACAAAGTGACAGTACGAAGAAAAGCGTCTATCGCTGTTGTCTATGTTGTCAAGGAAATTATACACAAACAGGGAGACAACTGTGCACGTTTGTTACAACTTACATAGCGTTTTGCACCAGTTTTGAAAATGTGCCGGCGTTCAAATTTGATTGTTATTTTGTTTTCGCTGGCATAATAAATACGTTACAGGACGTTCAGGTGGCGGATACGGTGTCATATGAGGCTCGGCAAAAACAATATTGGACTCGACGTACCGCCTCGTCCAAATATTGTTTTCACCTCGCCTCATATGATACCGTATCCGCCACCTGAACGTCCTGTAACTTATAATATCAGGTTAGTAGCAGCCATTACTATTTTGAATCAATTGAAGCATTTCCTCTCGCTTCGAATTTTCAAAATTTGAATTGAAACAACATAAGAGAATTTAAGTACCAAAAATATTTTCATGGTACCATATTTATTGATTTAAAACATCAAATATTTAAAAAATGGACAGAAAATATTATTTGTAGTCCAAAAAGGTCTTTGCTGTTTATCGATGTTTTATGCTGAAGCGAACATTTTCTTTACAGTTTACTCAGCAGATTGAAAGTGCTTTTTTTAACATTTAAAGGTGATTTTCTAACCCTTTTCAGTTGGGAATGACAGTAAATGTATGTAAGGGTATTTCAGATATGCTTGTAGCGATAAGTTTTATTTTGTAGACAAATCGTCCCCTGAGTTCCTATGTGTTCTATGTGCCTACTGGCACATAGAACACATTGAAACTCAGGGGACGAAATATCTCAGGGGACGCATTGAAACTCATGGGCCAGTTACTGTTGATGATTCTGCGCGGTGATGTCAATTGCAGCTTCTAAAAAATAAACGTCCGGTCGTTCTTTGTTTCTCGTGAAAATTTATTAATCCCTTGATTTACATGGACTTTCGACATAATAAATATGTTACATGACGTGTAGCTGGCTGATACATTTCCATGCATACATTTCCATACAAGACGAAGAGAGTTCATATGATATGAACCCTCAGAGCCTTGTATGGAAATGTATCAGCCAGCTACACGCCATGTAACTTATAATACATATCTTGGAGTTGCCAGCCATGGCTAGGAATAAGCTGACTACACTAGATGGACAACACAACATACTTACGTAGAAAGTGTCTATGCATTGGAGAATAGTATGTAGTCAGCAATTTTTTTTTTTTTTTTTGGGGGGGGGGGGGGGGTGGTCGCCCTCAATGCAACGCAAGGATGAGAATGTCTGTCAACTAAAAATACTGAAAACTTGGCCAGAGGCCAAGCCTTGGCCAAAGATCAAGTTTGAGGAGATTACGGGAGGAGGTGACCCCATTTCATAATTTCCTCCAACTTAACCTTTGATCGTCGGTGGTGGTCCGGTGGGAGGAGGGGGGGGGGGGGGTCTGGCTCCCCCGGAAAGAACTTAAATATTTGATATTATCAGTGATCAAAGATTTCATGTTGATTGAAAGTGATTAAATTCAATGTGGGCATGTATTAAGTTGCTGTGGAAAATATCGGGGGATTCGGGGGATCGTGCGACCCCCATGGCCCTCCCAGGCTACACTCTTGGAAAGGGAGTACAATTAGTAGAAGACGAATAGGGCTTAAAACGTGGATTCTGGAAAAAGTCCGAGCCAGCAGACATATTCCAGTTGAATCCAACACAAATCCGTGCCACTTAACTACTCTGCAAATAACATTCGGCCCCCAACTATGCGCGATTCAAACGGTTTGAGAATCGTTTTAGGTAATTATAGGACGCTCGGGTCAATGTCAGTAATACAATGTCGTACCACACCAGGAAACACATCGATCGAAGACACTATATCACCACGTGCAACTCACGCTAATTGTGCAACATTCCAGACGGCTGTCTTCAATGCGGTTTTGAGATTCACTTCATTAAGTTTAATCAATGTCGGGTCATTTTCGGTAATTTGATATAACTACAACGAAGAGAACAGCCCATAGGACAACACACCCACTATAATTGCGGTCCCTCGTTCCAGTAGAAACTAGGTGCTAACCTTTGGTAACCATGATGGCAGCGAGAAAAAAATGGACGCCGGAAAAAGGTGTCACCATAAGAAAACGCGCTGCCCGTGAGCACTAACACCTGGTCTATCGTGACATCCAAGATGACTTAACTTATCACCCGACAACTATGACATTACATGTGAACTAAAATGAGAACAACAAGATCGGAATCTATCCGAACATACTATACTACTGACCTCGTAATTGTTCAGCTCAACGATACACGATTCGAAATCGGTTGCCCGATTCGTTTTCCCTTCCATTCTTTACACGGGAATTTTGCTTAGTATCAGTCATCTCAGTCGTCTCATAAAACTTACAGCTGGGATAGAAATTGTACATGAATAATGTTGAAAATAAAGATTGGGTGTAATTTCCAATATATTAACATAAACAATAGCTACACCCATGCCACCATACATGCTAAATCCAGTTTCACTTGTCACTACCCCTGTTGAAAACAAATTTAAAACTCCCAGGCAAGATTGCCGATGAGCTCACGGTTGCTGGCGGCTCGCCCAGTGCAATGCCCGGTACAGAATTCTCGCACCCGTTTCTATTTTTGAACAAAAGTCCTTACTGGGTAATATTCCAACTACATCATCAAGGCATGCCTTCGACGAAGGCATGCCTTGATGATGTAGTTGGAATATTTTATCAGTCGGGACTTCACGACTCCTGTATTCGGTTCGAGTTTCGATACGATTTCGAATAACAGACTCGATTCGATTTGAGATTCGGCTCGAATAGAATAAATGTGATTCGCAGGGCCCTACTTCCAGTAAACTACTATTTATTCATTTATTTATTTATTGGTGTTTAAGGTCACATATTTATGCACAATGACTAATCATGACCGTGACAGTTTTACGGGTGGAGGGAGCCGAAGAACCCGGAGAGAACCACAGAGCAACGGCGAGCAACTGTCAGCTCTCCAATATACTAACTCCACACAAGCAGGGTTAGCATTGGTTGAAGACAAGTGCACCATCGACGTGCAGTACGCCTCAGTACACAAAACCACCGTGCCCCCACGCGGGCAATGGAGATGAAGTGTCTTGCCCAAGGACACAACGCGGTTGCCGCTATGGGGATTCGAACCTAGGACCTCTCGGCTTGCAGCTTGCACCTCTACCTACTGAGCCACCGCGCTCCCCAATAAACTACTAACGCGTTGTAATTGAGTATTTTTGTCTAACAGACATATGTCACACGGGAGAAATAATTCAAACCTCTATTACCAGAAAACTCGATTCTGAAGTAATAAAATTAGATTGAACAAACGATGATCAGATTTGTAGCCATAATTCTTTTTCGTTGATAGATATCAGCTGTGAGCTTTTAGCTTCAAGACGTCAAATACGAACGAAATATGGATTCCCTCTTAACTACCTAGACAATCTAATCAACTACTGTCTAACAATGTTCTCGTATTAGTCAAGAGCTCTCCAGAAAGAGACACTAACATTACTCCATCGTGGTTGTTCAAATGCTGTTCAGATTAGAATCATGACAAAATGGGGAATGTTTTACAAGTAATGGAGACACGATCGACTTCAAATCTCAATTGTATTAACAGAAATTTGCTGGTAATCTTCGAATCTTCATCCATCTCATTAAACAGGATCAGAGTTTACAATAATTAAACGCCAACTAGGAGAGCGGTGGCTCAGTGGTTAGACTGTTGGACTTCTATGCTAGAGGTCCCGAGTTCGATCCCCGTCCGCGTTGTGTCCTTGGACAAGGCTCTTTATCCCGGTTGCCTATAAGGGGGGCACGATGACGCCGTGTACTAAAGCGTACTGCACGTCGATGGTGCACATGTCTTCAACCGCTGTAATCATGCTTTTGCGGAGTTTGAACAGAGGAGCTGACAGTTGCTCGTCCATGCTCGGTGGTTCTCTCCGGGTTCCTCCACCCATAAAACTGTCATGGTCACGATTAGCCATGGTGCATAAGCATGTGACCTTAAACACCAATAAATAGTTAAAAAAATAAACGCCAACTAAATTCTGAGCGAGCTGAATCAGCATATCGTGCTACTTTTATGTATAGCAAGACGGTGTCTTAAAATGTAGATCCAAATCAAAAGTATATACGTTCTGGAAGGACTGATTTTTGAAAATGTGGCTCAAAGAAATATTAATGAATAACACGGAAGTTATATCACGGCTCTCTTTTCAGGTACGATGCGTCAGTGGCGTAACCAGGGTGTGTCGTGGGGGGGGGGGGGGGGGTTCCCCTAAAATCTTCGCTGCCGCCGTCACAGCAATGGCTCAATGCAAGTTTCACATAACAAAACGACCTCTTTTAATTTCAACTCCATGTTTCACCTTTCGTTCTCGAAATTTTGGAAATATATTTTCCAACAAAAATCATCTCTAAAAACGTGATACCGACGTGGGAAATTCTTAAAGGTTGTGATGGAATTTTGGGGTGACGTTATTGGCGTCGTCGTCACCAAATATTAAATGTCGGCCGGCTTTCATAATATTTTATTTTTAAAACGCCGATTTTGTTACACGCATAGCTCTCTATTAATGATACACACCGCTCTGAAATTCCACACACTATAACGTTGACGGGATCTCTATTCAATACAGTTATTACAATTTCAAATTTCAACCTTTACACAAAATAACGTCAAATTGAGATCTTTTTAATGAACGTTTATACACAGAACGACACACGCGTGTGAATGGGTTAATCGATATATGGCACGAGTGCCAGCACGAAAGGATAGAACGAGAGACTGCAGGCTTCGAGTTTTATCCTTCCGAGATGGCACAAGTGCCATATCGATTAACCCATTCACACGCGTGTGTCGTTCTGTCTTTATTACACGCCTTCACGTCTGTTGACGTCTATAAAAATAATTATTAGAAGGACACTCAGCAATTCATTTGACAATTGTCAACACAAAGAACGCATTTTATCGCCAACCAAATTTGCAAGGGGAACCCGTGTTACTATTTCGTCCCCTGCGTTCCAATGTGTTCTATGTGCCTACTGGCACATAGAACACATTGGAACTCAGTGGACGATTTTCAGCTATCGCTAGCAATTCAAATTGTAATTGCTTTGCACAATTTGTAGAAAATTCCAGTGAAATTCCGCATCTATTTAAAACTAGTCCGTCCACGATTTCCGTTCCGCACATATGTGCAGAACAGATTTTCATTTTCCGAATGGTTTAGTGTTGCTGTAGATGGGGATTTTATAGAAAAGGTGTGTAATGCTATTGGACTCTCCTTCTCGAAAGTATAGTCTTAAACAAAACCTTTATCTAAATTTACTGATAGAAGTTTAACGGAACTTTCGACAGCCAGCGTGCCGGACAGTGTTACGAGTGAAGGAAGCTGGAGTACCCGGGGAGAACCACCGAGTAACGGCGGGGAACGGTCAGACTCCCAAGCGAACTAATTCCACACAAGCAGGGTTAGCATTGGATGAAGACAGGTGTACCCTGACTGTCTCAAGTGCCGTTCAGCCCCAATAAATAAACAAATAAATATGATGTGGTTTAGAGGATTTTTTTTACAACTGCTTTATTTGAACTTACGTGGGCTGATGGGAGGGACTCCTTAGATAAAGGTTGCATTGTTCCTTGTAATACGTTATATATTAGGCTTTTTCGAAGCTTCAAAATTCTGTTTGATTCGAAATCGACCAATGATTCGATTTGATTCAAATGGCGCCGATTCGGAAATTTTGGAATCAGAGTTCATAAAATTCTAACAAGTGTCTCCTCTTGATCCTTTCTTCGTTAACCCTTTACCCAGCGTAACGGTCAAAACTGACCAATGCTACAGTACGGCCACTGTGGACTGGTCACTTTTCACGGGAGGGTAATATTTCCACGGTCGCAATAATATTAGATTACAAACACTAATTATAGGAATAATCATCAACAATTTAATTAATGAAGCACCGGGTGCAAACCGGTGTTTCATTCACTAAAATTGTGCTGATGATGATTTTTATTACCTGGTAAACTTATGCGTGGACATCACTGCCCATGCGTGGAGTACGACCAGTCCACGGCGAGTGTTCTGTATTCACAAAAATCGCCAATTAATTTTCATTATTTTTCATTTTTTGTCTCAAAAACATAGGTTATGGAGCTAGTTCCAAAGAGGGGTCATAACCTATGTTTTTGAGACAAAAAATGAAAAAAAAAATAGTTATTCAAGAATTTTGTTTGCATGTGTCGCCTGCTTTCCGTGTTAGGTAAAGGATAAAACAGGTCCCTTATGCAAGACACCTACCTGATGATATGATGACAGAAGGAGCATTCAAAAGGGTTCCTCTTCAGAAACGGCTTTGACACCGCTCTAGAATATTCCGCATTTTATGATTGATTTTCCCAAGCAGAAAGAAGAGTCGACATTACATATAATACTTTATTGGAGACTGGCATTCTTTTCGGTTGAAAGAAAGTGCAATATCGACAGCTTGGAAGAGCGTTGAGATTCAATTCTAGATTCGATTCGATTCGAAACCTGTGCTGATTGTATTCGGGATTTAAATTGAGATTCACGGGACCTTACTTGCATTTCCACGAATTACCACAAACCTTATAAGGTCCAGCCTTGCAGTCGATCATCAAGAAGAATTCTTGGACTTATGTTTGTCAAAGTCAATACATTGTTCCGAACCCGACATTTAGGAACTTTCCAGTATCATGCAACAATCATTAACCCTTCACCGAACATGAAAAGCAGACGACACTTGCAAACACAATTCTTGAATAACTAATGTTTTTCATTTTTTGTCTCAAAAACATAGGTTGTGACCCCTCGTTGGAACGAGCTCGACGAGCTCGTGCCAACGAGGGTTCATAACCTATGTTTTTGAGACAAAAAATGAAAAAATAATGAAAATTAATTGGCGATTTTTTAGAATAGCGCTGGCCGGTTTTGACCGTTACGTTGGGTAAAGGGTTAACCGGTAGAGTACTAGAAGCAGCTGTCAGGGCTTTCAAAAAAGATGAGGGTACTAAAGCAAAAACCAACATTTTTCTTGCTCATATTTCATATTCACTCAAACGCAAATGGTATTTTGTTAATATAAATTTGTTTTATTATAAATTATTGGAGAGTGCCTTTCGGCACTCTCCAATAATTTATAACAAAACAAATTATCATAGAACAAATTCAGACCACCGAAAATAATCTAGCCCTAAACCAGTTTAAGACCTCTAAAATAATATTCAAAATATGGTTCATTTATTTTGGCTGCGTACTATCAATTTTGGAATCATACTTTATTCCACACTCGTCACAGCATTTTCCATCATCCGAGGGTTTTGGGGACATGTGATACTTGTCAAATGAAAGCTCTGGTGCAATACTATGAACAATGCTCTATCTGTGCGTGCAACGTTCTCTTATTGACGACTGGGTCTTGTCATATTCGGTAATCAGTTGACCATAACTAATCAAAATCATTATCATATCAATCAAAATTCGTGAAACTTTAGATTCAGATTAATAGTTTGCATTCGCACAATACACAAAAAAAGAAAGTTACAAATATATATATTTCGCAGATGTAACAGTTAAGTATACCACTTGAAACTGGAGAGACAGATTGGTCGCTGTCTGTTCACCCCATTGAAGGAATATTGAATTGCGAACAGACTGTGACAAGATAATACAATTGTAGATCTTGGGGGTTTTTTGCGCATAAAGGGGAATGACGCTCTGGATACTTTATTGTTAAGGCTGTCCACCACAAGTATCAGCTGGATGCCAGTAGTTTCAAATTGATATGGAACAGCCCGTTTGTCTTATCCTGCCCACTATTCGACGTAACACCCCAGAGCGACACTTGGTCGCAGCAAACACTCGTTGAGGTACAAACACCTCCAATGCAATTAGTTAAAATATCTTGAGCGCCGAGTCAATGCCGACCAGAATACTCGGAGAGCACCTTTGTCCGAGTACTTGGCAATGCGGTGGCAGACTTGTTTCGCATGTTAACCTGAAGTTTCGTCGTAGTAAGTGCGTCTATAAGTGTTCAAACATACTGGATTCACCACCACCTATCTGGGCTCGATGCTCTCAAGATAGACAGCTACTCGGAAGCAAGTGCCTTGAAGGCTATTGATATTCTTGTTTAATTTAATGTCAACAGACTCTGAAGTAAGTGTCTTGCAGGTTATTGATAATCCTATTTAATTTAATGTCATCAAATTGTGAAGTAAGTGTCTTGCATGCATGTTATTGATATTCTGGTTTAATTTAATGTCATCAGACTCTCTAATTTACGCTCTGGAGGTGTTCTGTGGAGTACTTGGAGTGAACAAGAGAAGCAGGTTTAGACAGGCAAGATTTTAGATTACTATGCAAAACAAATCCATTACCTGTTGAAGTTTCTGAATAACAAATGTTTGATACATACGATTCAAACGTTTCCTAAATAGAGATTATCAATACTGTGAAGTGTTTTTGCTATGCTGCATCGCATCGAGCTGAGTATATTTAACCCTTGGGGGCTTAATTTTAACTTTTGTCACTTACCTGCAATAGAACAGGTACTCCAACGTGGATTATTTAGGTAAATTTAAAAGTTTTATTCCACGAATCAGCTTAAGTATTTCTTGGCAAGCACAATAGAAAAATTCCATGTTCTGATGATCTTTTTGTATTAAATACATGTACTTGCCCTCGAGTAATAATTAACTAGTAAAATTAGTATCTCGATTTCCGAATTTGTCAAATCGATTTTAAAAGAGAGGGGGCTACAATGTTTTGTTGTTTTTTTTGTTGTTGTTGTACGGCGTATTCTTTATCTCCGTTCCGAATTGTGTGGACTCTATCTACCTCATATGCCCTCTGTATTGGGCACAAATCTAATGCAGGTTGGACTACATTTCGTTCCCTGAGTTCCAATGTGTTCTATGTGCCTACTGCCACATAGAACACATTGGAACTCAGGTGACGATTTGTCGTAAAATAAGTTAAAGCATTAGAAGAACGAGGAAGCTGTTAAAAATCATAATTAATTAGTGGTTTGTGAATTTAGAGCACATTCTTCATGTGTCGTCTCCGATTTGTCAGCTTATTACTGTTTCATATTTTCATTAAATATTAATTAGTGCTTCATAACACCTTCTCTTGATTTTATTGGTCAATTTAAAAATGAACGCTAAAAAATTAAAGCTACTTCATTCCATCAACATACTGATCTTGTAATTATGTTGCGTTGACGTTCAAGATGAAATTCTATTCTTAAACCCTTTACCCAACTTAGCGGCCAAAACCCGCCAGCGCTATTCTCAACAATCGTCAGTTAATTTTCATTATTTTTTCATTTTTTTCACAAAAACATAGGTTAAGACGCCCTCGTTGGAACGAGCTCGCCGAGCTCGTTCCAACGAGGTGTCATAACCTATGTTTTTGAGACAAAAACATGAAAAACATTAGTTGTTCAAGAATTATTTTTGCAAGTGTCGTCTGCTTTGCATGTTAGGTAAAGAGTTAACACGTTTTCTATCTAAAAGATGTGTTTTGGGTAAGTGTGGTGTCATATGATAAATAGAATATGAAATTCGTAATTTGGTCACTCAATATTTATGTAACTCGTCTACAAATTTTCAGAGACTCGGCAAAACGCAAAATTCTTAGACTCGTTTCAAAAATATTGTGTGGCCAAAACACTCATTCCATTAACTCTATTTATAGTACAAGGTGATAGAAGAGGACACAATTCTCAACCGCCCTCGTTTTCAATCTCACAGTATCACACTGCGTGCCTCTTGCCAATAGCGACACTTCGCAAAATGAACGACGACTGATAAAAATTACGAATAGGGTAAAACGTCACTGGAATAGGTGTTCTTCCTATCAGTTGTAGCTTTCCCTCATCTGGAGTTACGATACAGATTCTCATCAACACTCACGGATATATCATTTTGGCAAAATGATTTAGAGCGTTTCTGAGCCCCTTAATGTGGAAGGTTACTCTAAGATTATGTTCTCAATGTGCAGTGTCCTTTAAACTCCTCGTGGTACGAAGTTTGAACGGTAGGATTTTCTCAAAAACGGACACGTAGTCGACAATGCTGCGAAAAGCTCTTTTGGCCGCCTGATAAATTTACGACTACTATTGGCTTTTCTTAATTTTCATGAGTCGTCGTTCCATTTGCGAAAGGTCTCCACTATCAGCAATATCACACACCATATGATACGCTGGGCGACATTGGATGACCGAAAACGTGTCCATGTCAGTGATAAGTATTTATTACTGAACAAAGTGTGATTTACTGGGATTTCCGGGTTTGATTATGAACGATAACTTCACAGGTGGATTATGCAATCATCAATTGGGACATGTATCCGTGCGCAAACGAAGACGCTTTGCCCTAGGTGTAAAGGGGACTTCATTGTTTTGGGTTTATTTTTGAACCCTTTACCAACCTGAAAAGCAGACGACATTTGCAAAAAAAATTCTTGAATAACTATTTTTTTCATTTTTTTGTCTCTAAAACATAGGTTACGACCCCTCATTGGAACGAGCTCAACGAGCTCGTTCAAATGATGGGTCATAATCTATGTTTTAGATGAAAATTAATTGGGGGCTTATGAGAATAGCGCCGGCCTGGTTTGGCCGTTACGTTAGGTAAAGGGTTAAATAATATACTTATAAATACAAGGGTGTATCTACACAATCTGGCTATGCCATCTCCCTACGGTATACACTATTTTTGTATTTGTTCACAAACGCAATTGTTATTTATTTATTTATTATTTTTATTACTATTTCCAATGTGTTTAATGTACACTTTTCTGTATTATGTATACCGTAAAGTAAACCAATAAACCAAATAATAAACCAATCGTTAGTAACGAAAAGTAATAAACAGAGTAATCGCTTGCCTGGACTGGTTACGTAAAATAATTCATTCGAGGCGAGGGACTATATTGTAAAACACTCGTACGCATTCGCGTACTCGTGTTTGTACAATGTCCCTCACCTCTCATGAATTATTTCACGTAACCAGTCCAGTCAAGCGATTACTCTCTATATAATCAATAAGATAAATATTGATGATAAAGGCATCCACTTGATGAAACACCATCTCAGCTTTCCCTGTCAAAATTCATGAAGAATTAATTAGTTTAAACAGTATTCATACCGTGCTCACCTATACTACAATGTTAAATATTAGCGGTTAACTCCAACTACCGGTGTAAAGCTTCCACTGCGGTTAAAACGTTTTCATTTGGAATTTCCTTACAACTTGGCGATGTTTCATTGGTGCTATATACTACGTGCAATAACGTATTAAGTTTAAAATACCTACAATTAAATAACTAAAATAAAATTTAAGAATTGTTAATAAATGGTCTGAAAAAGCAAAGTAAATGCCATCAACTTTGACGATGTGTCCAGCTGTCAATCAAGCATTCACGTGCAGCCGGAAGTACTGCCCACCGGCGCAAATGTAAACAAAACAAACCAATGTGTAGGCGATAGAAAGTATCATTTTTCTCCATTTTAAATGACAAAGACGATTATTTATTAAGAGCATGGTATAAATAAAACAAATAGGTACTAGGACCGTGTCACAAATTAGGGGTGACTTTGGTACGTTTGGGATCCGATATAATAGAAGCTGTTAAATGCCATGTTTTATTTACATATGAAATACACAGAGTCCAAATATTGAATATTAAACTTGACCAGCAAATGCACATACAGAGAATTACCCCTACAAAATAAACGTAGGCTATAGGCACCAGTCCAACAACTGCTTACTACCGCAGAATCGTTTTTACAACCCGGATGCAACAAAGCATGCAGTATGCGTGAACCCCCGAAGATCTAAACTGATGCGACTCTCCGGTAAACCACACAGAAAATCACGCACATTCACATACATGCAACCACACAGTAATTATCTACACAGGAATCCACAACACCGGTTTGATATATCCACACAGAACTTGACCACACAGAAAATTATATTGTCTATCCAATAAATATAGGTCTTTAAGCACGAAGATAACGGTTTCAGCACACAGCATGCGAAACCAACAGTAAACTCAGTTGGACTAAATGCCCCTTCGTGCAGGTAACCCAAATAGTGTTTGTGTTTAGGTACATTTGGTGCGCACCACTGCGATGAGCTCAATATATTGTGAAATAATGTTCTCACGAATGATATCTACGAGATATGAGTTTTCATTGACTGTTCGGAAAATGTTTTGCTTAAATAGTTCAGGAAATGTTACCATCACTAGACACACAGAGTACATACAGCAAACGCAGTGGGTAATATCATTCAATTCTCTTGGAGTTCGCACCGCGGCACTAGGACTAAAGTGAATTGTTAATATTGGTAACAAAAAGCTGCCACCTTAAATATAAGAAGATACGTGATGTCCCAAACACGGGTTCACTCGTCGGGCGACGGATTAACGTACAGTTCCACCACATTTTAGGAAATAAATATCGGCAAAGTGTTCACATTCATCACGGATATATACAGTAAATGAGGATGGTGGTCGACGTACGGATGTACGGATGGTTGCGCCCAGGCAACAAATAATTGCTCATTTATTTTAAAAGTTGCTTACTCACAGTTCATCACGATAGTCGACGTCCAAGAAACATATGGAGTTTCAATGTTCAACAGTATTAGATGCTTACAATACCTTCGGCTGTTATGTACTTATCTCTTGAAATAATCAGGTTCAAATTGTCACAACGTACACCATACATTTTATGTGTTTTTCAAGCTGAGAAAGTCAAACATTTTATTGTTTTAGCCACCGACCACACAATACACCCCTACTAGGAAATTTCAACCTCTATATGAAACAAATACTGCACGGGAAAAAAACATTCACGGATTTTTTTGTGCTACACTGGCCGCTGGACTTTCTACACTTCAAAGAAGCAGTCACCATTTCCATACAAACAAACAAACAATCAAAACCTGAAGAGACTACACTAAACATCATGAACTGTTGACTCGAACCAAATATGTTAACCCTTTTCACACACCACTCAGCCAAACTCACACATACAGAATATATTTTGTGACAGACCGGTAGCCGAGTGGTTAAAACCTTTATTCTATGAGTGGTTTAAATCTTATTACCGACCTTAGTACCTATTTATTCTATATTTATTCCAACAATGTGCAACGAGTACAAGGATACAGGAAATAAAGATGAGTTTGAGTGATGGAAATGGATTCAGCAACAAGACTGTTTCCGTGGCACATGCTTTATGACAAAAATTGTATAGAGTAACAGACACATTGTACGTGTAGGGTTAGCATTAACCCTTTACCTAACATGGAAAGCCGACGACAGCTGCAAAAAAAAATCTTGAATAACTATTATTTTTTTTATTTTGTTGTCTCAGAAACATAGGTTATGACCCTTCGTTGGAACGAGCTCGACGAACTCGTCCCAACTAGGGGTCATAACCTATGTTTTTGAGACAAATAATGAAAAAATAATGAAAATTAATTGGCGATTTTTGACAATAGCGCTGGCCGGTTTTTTTCCGTTTCGTTGGGTAAAGGGTTAACCAACTGAGTAAATAAATACAAGGGTGTCTCTACACAAACACTTCGGAGGTGACCGTAATGCAAGATTCTTGAGCTTAGGCTTGTGCTGTCAGGGTGATTTGTTTCCACGTGCGTTAAAGATGTACGCTTAAGAATAAGAGGTTTCCTTTCAGCGAGGGTGAACACAAGTTGCATGATAGCCTCTTCCGGAGTATTCTCAGATCGAGTGTTCAAACCTTCATTGTTTTTATATGAGAAGGAACGCTTGTGGTGAGAGACGTTTCAAACACACTCACACAGACACATACACCCTCACACAAAACACCCACTCACACTATCACACAAAAACACACTCGTCCATAACCCCCCCTCCCCCCCCCCCCCCCCACATCCACACACGCATACCAACAGAGTGAGAGAGAATAGTGGAGCGGATTAGTGCGATTTTTTTATGAAAATAGTTCACTTGATGATACAAGCATGAAATTTTCACCATGTGTTCTTTAGAAATAGTAGAAAAACCTGAGATAGTTGGCCACTGAAAATTAGGCCATTTTCAAGATGGCCGACATTTCTAAAAATATATGGGGGGGAGGCCATAATGTTTTTTTCAATGATGTTTTGTCAGGGCTTTATAGTCTGGCCGTGGTGACTTGATATCAGGCTCTACTTGAAGGAAATTTGCAACAAAGGTGTTATTTTAAAGAGAGATTTCTCCCCTGCTAAAATTCGCATTGGGGTGGGGTGGGGGTGGGGGTTTCTACAGCGCATTGAAGCAAACTACCATTTTTATCGAAAATAAGAAATTCTAATTGAGTGTTCGACGTAGATTCGTCCAAATGATACTGATGTTAACGCTCATAGCAAATTTATTCCGTATGCTAACATTTCCCAGTTACGTAAGTTCTTTAATTTGATGACTGTTTAATCACAACTGGCTGAAGGCGAATAAATTTCTTAAAATTCTAACTCCTATAAATAAAATCAATTGAAACCCGGTTAAAGTGCGGAATTAATAAGGTGTTATTGCGTCTCTGTTTCACACATTGGGACGCTCGCGTTATTGCTTCGTCAATACTCAGTTTTCTCTTCACGCCGTAAATACGGAAATAAAGAGCGTTGGTGCCACTTCGTATTAAACTCTGTGGAGTCCAGTTTGCATTTCTTCTACGTTAATCATTTCTCTCTTTAATCGCACGCTTGTACCCTGGTGATACCTAACGGTGCCAACGACGCAGGGAACGAGAGTTGTGTGCTATTTCCATTGGTGAGGTTATCCCTTTGGAAACAATAAACTAGCCATAATATTGTTTACTTACAAATCAGAAATTTCAAGTATTTTGTATATTTGATGTTTTAATGGTCACGGGAAGCGCCATCTAATTTGTTTCTTTTTATCTGTTCATCTATAATTCAATATGTCGAAAAGAATTCGACTCTCAACTAGCCACACTGAGTTGTGGAATACAGATTGGTCAAAATGTGCCCTGTGTCAAGCAGATACAGATGAACCATTAAGGTCTCCACCAAAGACTTATCAGGCTTGTGGGTATGCAACACTTGCACTAATATTCCTCAGTTTCATAAGCTGAACGAAATGCCAATGGCAATTGATTTACGTCGTTTGGATGATGGTAGTGGAAAAGAGAGCACATTTGTTAAAAATGATGTAAAGTATCACGAATTGTGTAGGCTTAGATTTAACAATACAAAGCCATCAAGAGCAAAAAAAAAAACGGAGAGGTTACGGTCAATAAAACACGGCTGAAAGAAAAGATAGTCGCCTAAGTTCCAAAAATGAATACGTTTAGTAAGGGAAGAGAGGTTCTCCTTGCGTTTGAAAAAGATGTTGGACCTGCTCTAGCTTCAGCTTGCTCTGATACAATACAGCTAGCAAGAACAGCTGAAATTGTTCGTAGAGATATGCTACAACATACATCAGCGTTTAAAGTGTCGTTTGAAGAAGGAGACATACAAAATTCCGTACCACAAAACTTGCTAGAACTAGTCTCTATGATTGAGCATGGGCCCGATATTGAATCCCAAATTGAGCAGGGGGCAGCAAAGTCTGATCTAGTAATAGCACAACTACTGCAGTTCAACTGTCATAAAAAGGTGGTAAAAGAAGGTGTTAGAGGCCAGAGACATTCAACTGAACGCGAGACCCCATTTGCCATTTACGTTGGTCTTCTTCTTTTTGCAAAAACAAGAAATAAGTATGGAGTAAGTATTTCATATGACAGAACTCTCGCAATTTCAACACAGCTCGGTGAAGCGGTTGTTAACCAATATTTAGAAGAAGGGCTTGTCTGCCCTCCTGCATTGCACATGGGTGTATTTACTACATCAGCCTGTGATAACATAGATCACAATCCATCGGCTACAACAGCTATGTCATCGTTTCATGGCACAAGTATCTCTATCTTCCAGCACCCAAACACCGATTCAGATGGTGGGGAGCGAAAATTTAATATAGATTCAGAAGGACCAAAGTCAAAAACTATTTCTGTGCTTCCTGAATCATATACAAATGTTAAGACGGCATTTTCAAGAGTAAGCCCGAGCCAACTGCCCACAATCTATATCCAACTATTTCAGATCAATCATATCTGTATAAACACATTGACATGGAGTACGAATGGTTAAGATTTATCTTTGACGGATGATGTTGTAAATTTTGATGCTGTTTCTTGGTCATCCTGTCACTTCTCAAGGCAACCGAGGTCCGGGCGTGTGTGTAAGTATTTCTTCCTTAATGCCTCTTTTGCAAGAACCAGCACATTCAGTAGCAACCATAAAGCACTCAATGGAAAAGATAAAGGAAGTAACGCAGTTTTTAAATCCTGGGCAAACACCTGTCATGGCAGCTGATCAACCACTATTTGCTTTAGCCAAACAGATTCAGTGGCAACGGCCAAATGCATATGGTGAGGATAAAATCATCATAATGTTTGGTGGCTTGCATGTTGAAATGGCAGCATTCAGACTCTTGGGTGATCTACTGACAGGTAGTGGCTGGACAGCCGCATTGACAGGGGCAGATATTGCTACTTCCGGAACTGCTGACTTTTTTTGTCAGCTTCAAATGTGTTGAAAACTAGGCACGCACATCAGGTTACAGCTGCTGCTCTGTTCAGTGTCATGGAAACTGCTTTTAATAAGAGTGAAGGTCCATTTCTTGACAAAGCAGAGGAGTTCAAAGTTTTTATGCAGTGGTGTGGTGATCAAGAAAAGATCCCACAGTTTCAGTTCTGGTCCACAATTCTAAAACTAGAGTTGTTGATAGTTTTGTCCGCTCATTTCGTGAAAGTCATTTCCTACTATACGAAGAATCACTAGCTGAACTTATTCCCTATTTCTTTGCCCTGGACCATATAAATTATGCCCGGTGGCTCCTAGTTCACCGTCGTGATATGGTCGGGCTTGAGACTTTACATCCTGATATATATACAGAATTTTGCAAGAGTTATTTTGCTGTCCACAAAACTGGACGAGTTTTCTCTGGTATCGCAATCGATCAAGCTCACGAGTAAAATAATGCCACAGTTAAGGGTGACGGTGTAGCTGTTGGGTTAACAGAAGCCCAGCAGCACTGGGGCGATGGATGATAGCGGGGCCGGAAATAAGCAGGGTTATCGATGAATTTGCAGATGCAGCTGGCAAATCAGAGTTGAAACGAAACAGAAGACACCATGACGATACCCCTGCTGCTCAGAAAGACTTTCAGGATAAAGTCTGTAGACTAATTTCAACAATATCTGAGTATGGCAGTCCATTTGAAGAATATTCACAAGACCTTTATTCCCTCGATGTCAAAGAAGTTGCGGATAAAAAGGTAAACGAGCCGATGGCTCAGCTTTTACCTGTTGGCAGAAAACAGTATGATAAATTCCTGAAAAAATCGACAACTAATGGACAAGAAAGTTTTCATGAACCCTTGGCAAAAAATAAGCTTTCCCTTTTTAGCAAAAAAATACTACGGTGGGGAATCTGAAAACAGAGAGTTTGAAAAATGACTGTCAACTTTTTTAACGACTTTTTATATCGTGCCAAAATCGATACTGTGACCTTCAAAACTTTTTTCAACATGAAAACCAACAGTACCCACCATCATTATCATACAATGGTATGCTCAACTCTGGAGTAAAATCACAGCTGATGGACATTTTAGAGACAGGGATAGCAGCTGCTCGAGTAGAAGAGCCTCATACTGAAGTTATGATTGTAGATTGTGCGGCTATGGTCAATACAAAACCACCTGGAACTGCTAAAACATTTGATGACCATGCTGCTGAGGTTATTATACCATACATTGTAAGATGTGTACAAAAATGTACAAGAGTGGGTTTCGAAGAAAAGTGGTCGGTAAAAGTAACGTACCAAAGTCGCGGAGCAATTTCCTGAGGTGTGATTAAAACAAAACTGAACTGTGTGGATTTTTGGCAGATAGAATTGTAAATGCTCTGATAAACAGCCTTATAGTTATCACTAAAGGGCATGATGTTGCCTGTAATAAGGAACTGATCACAGATATGCTGTCACCCTGTAACCATGAAGAGGCAGACACCCTTATGTTTGTTCATGCCAAACATGCGACTGTTGTTACAGGTTTTAATAGCATGACTGTTGTTACTTCCGACACAGATGTTACTGTTATAGCCATCTCCGTGTTTACTGACCTTCAGATTAATTCAGTGTGGTTAGCTTTTGGGAAGGGACAACACTTTCGCTGGCTCCCAGTACACGACATTACCAAATCAATTGGACCTCGGTCAAGTGCTTTACCTTTCTTTCGTGCTTTTACAGGGTGTGGTACAGTGTCTGCCTTTGTGGGAAAAGGAAAGAAATCTGCTTGGCGGGCATGGAATGTGTATGAGGCGGCAACATGGGTTTTCTGTGACTCATTTCACCACAGAATGAAGTTACAGAGGCAGACATGGATATCTTGGTACATTTTGTTGTTGTCATGTGCGACCGTTCAAGCACAACATGCAGAGTAGACGAATGTCGCCTTGATTTGTTCGCTCGAAAGCAACGTCCATACATTGGCATACCACCAACTGGGGCATCCCTATATGAGCATGTTAAAAGGGCAGTTTTCCAAGCGGGTCATGTTTGGGGCCAGGCTTCTTCTCCAGTGCAACAGTTACCAGATCCTATCAGCTGGGGTTGGCTTAAACACAACAATTTGTGGGAGCCACACTGGACTACACTCTCTGCTATAGCAGAGTGCTGTCAGAAACTACAGAAGTGCTGCTGCAAGCGTTCAACATGTACTGGAAATTGCAAATGGTACCACACAGGATTGTCATCCACTGCACTTTGCTCCTGTAACTGCCAAGAAAGCAGTTAGTATCAACAAATACACCTGTGATATATACGGGCATCGATTCTAAATGCATGAGATACAAAACATTGGCATTGATATTGCCGATTATGAGGTTTATTTTGAAAATACGTGTATGTTTAAAAAAAGAAACAAATCCCTGGTAACTGCACATTTGAGCATACAGAGTTATTTCCCTTGCCATATATTTTCACAGCCTTTTAAACCACAATTGTCGTTGCTATTCATTATTTCAATTCATATTCAGTCTTGGTTTGCATAAAGGAATGATATAACAGCAGTAAAATTGCTTTAATGCTATATGTTTCACTCATATATGCTGCACTCACATCACCAATAGTGCAGATTTTTTCACCTCCGTTGGCCATCTTGAAAATAATAAGATATTTCGTGGCCAACTATCCTAAAGTACTCTATTTTCCAAAAGTAACTTCCATACCAAATTTCATGCTTGTATCACAAACTGAACTAATTTTATAGCAATCCGACCCACTAGAAAGAAGAGAGAGAGAGAAGGAGTGAGAGACAGAGAGATAAATTTGTGACGGGTTCACGTCCCAGCTATGGTGGCACAGATTTCAGATAAATGGAAGAGTAGACAGTGAGGTAATTGTTTATATGAAGTTTTATTGGAGCAGTGACCATGATTAACAGGCTCATTCTGCTGACAAGTGGTGGTGGCAGAATTGGATAGGTTAAATTGAAGCGCTCCGGCTTTTAGACGCGGCATTGGAAGAGAGGAAAATGGGATTTCTCAATTTTGCTTCATAGTGGGTGACGTCAGAAAGGTGGGATTAGGAAATTCTTTTGGACCGGTTAATGAATACGTGAACTGTTTCTAAGATCTCGCTTTTGATTTCATTCGAGTAGAAGTCACTTCAGTATAGAAGAATACTAGTATTTATCACATATTGTAGTTTACTGAAATTATCTATTGTTATGTGGTCGAAGAGTTGGCACTGAAAGAAGTAGTGAAAGTAACCTTTTATTCCCGGTTCTCTTCTATGAATTTCCAGGGTATCGGGACTGATGTTCAGAAACGACAACCGGAACATTCCCGGTGTCGTGGCTGCATTTCAAAAACAAGAATCAGAAACTTCCCGTTCCCGGGATCAAACCCTACCATTGTTCGAATCAGTCGGGTGGAATATTTCATTCGGTCATAAAAGGGAAAAGTTCGCTTTTCTGATCAGCTGAAATATCTGATCGGATTGAATCTAAAAATACCATAAACATTAATTTTCTTCGAATCAACGCAAGAAATATTTGTCAATACATCGATTTGACTGAATCATTTATGACTTTACCATTACTATTAGGCATGTGTGTTTACTAAATATCATGAAGGAAGACTCACTGAAGCTGTAGTTCTATAATTACGCAGCATGGTCCCATTAGTTGTGTTAATATTTGGATGTTTTCAAGATGCAGTGCGTAATTATTTGCTGGAATATCTTTATAATTCCCATTCAATGGACATCACGTTACATCAACGGTAGTCCGTGCGCAGACTCCACGAAATGTGGGTAAACAAAGTGTCCTCAATAGTGTCGAATTTCTCATAGCATTTGACTCGTGGCCTGACAGCTTGAGGTAATAAAAGCCTTGTCAAGCATTACAATCAACTCACGTTTCCCATTTGGTCATTAACCGCATGGTGTGGAGTTCGTACAGTACAGTCGCCGTGGGCTAGTCATTATCCACGCGGTGGCAGTGGTGCACACGCATGCGTTTACCAGGTAATGATAATTATCAGCAGCAAAATTTAAATTAATGAAGCCTCGGGTTGTAAAGTGAAACCATGTGTTCCGTTAAGAGCGTTTAACCCTTCTACTGTTACGCCCACTTTAGCCATATATGGAGGACGTCTATGTACGCCTGTATGCGAGGAAGTTTAATACGATTTATGACATACTTGAAACTCCATTACCTGAATAATTGTTAGAAAGGGATCTCTGAGCCCTTTCAATAATTAATCAGGTGGTAGGTTAGATCTGCGCATACCAGAACGTACAGATAGTAATCATAAAATAGGTGACAGTAGTCGCCTTCGACAGCGTAAGAGTTAAACCCATAGCTAAACATTATACAGCCTGTGTGTGGAAAAGTGATTGAAACATGGGAATTTAGAAATCTTTTCATTGACATCAAGGCACTTTTCCCCTTTTCGAACTAATATGTCATTTAAAAAATTTGTAAGCAAAAAGCGGTCTCAAACCCGGATATTCAAGGGATTGCGCGCAAATATACACAACTTATAAAACTTATTACATACATACATTCTATGCGCGCTGGGTCAAGACTGCATCTACCTCCTGCCAACAAGGCTGGGGAAAGGAAAGAGTGCCTTTCACCGATATCCTCAGAACTTGTCGTATGCAACGCGCGCGTCTGGCCAATGGTTGCCATTATTTCTTACGATATCACCTTGTATGGTCACTTGTCTCAAAGCAGATCTTTGGAGCAAGCTGTTAGATCGACCTGGTAGACCAAAGAATGAGATGGTTACATGTAGCTTATTTGCCGAACGTGCCCCAGGCAGTATGTTCAATGCGGAAGAACACCAAAAAGACTGCATAAGGACCAGCAGAGATTAAGATTAAGAGCCTATAAGGAAAGAAAATTTCCATAATCCTGCTCTTTTGACCTCTCAGTTTCACTGCCTCTCTACTCATTTGTTAAATAACATTCACCTACAGTTAAAACTAGAAGTTCTGTCACGAACTGTGCGCTTATCTAGGCTTAATTGCGCATAGAAATTGCGCGCAATTGCCATATCGAATATCATTCAAAGCACGGCAAGTTCTCCCGGTTACTCATAGCAAACAGAGGCAATGTTTCTGCCAATGGACCTCCGGGTTACCCGGAGGTCCATTGGCTGAAACATTGCTTGTGCGCATGCCATATGTACAGAATTTGATAGCCTTACTATGGACATAACCCGTAAATTTACGCGCAGCTCGACGTGCTATTTGAGGGCATTTCATGACAGGACTTATAGTTTTAACTGTACGCGAGGCACAATGTAAATAGACAGAATGATGTTAAGTAATTTGATTGATCTATTTTCGGTTGTTATTCTCGATTTTGGTGTTACGGGATTATTTCTTAATGCGGAGCAGCGTGAACTGTTGTCATTCCACGAGAAAATAATAATTATCATTTCCAAATGGAATGAAATACTGCTTTTTGATTGGCTGAGAGGAACATTGTAACTTTTAGTCAATAGTATGTTTTTTACACCGTGGTTAACTACGGTGTAAAAACAGGAATATAAAAAAAAACTGGTAAAAAGGCTGAAAAAAAGTCTTGTTTATTTATCTTATTGTAAATAATTATTTATTTGTACATGTATATGTTTTAAAAATTAAAAATATGGTTAACTGAATATTTTCAAGTAAATTATTACACAAATATTTTAATGAAAATAAAAAACCATGAAGGGATTATTTATTTATGGTGCTATTTTTTGGAAGAGGTGTGAAGCGTTTTGTTTTGGTGTCTGCATAATTAAAAATGGTTCAAATTAATTTTAATAAACGCTTTGCAAGTCATACTGAAACTGAAATTTTAGAAATGAGAACAAAAGTAATACCAGAAAATACAGTCAAAGTGCAACAAAATGTGTGCCAGTTTACTAGAAATATATTTAAATTAGGAGAAAATGTTGATTTTGAAAGCTATATTAGTGTAGAGTTAACATAACGGAAGGATTTGGAAATTAATCCGTTATCCTTGTGTCTTCCGGAGTATATGAGAATTTACACCGATCTGCGTCTCAGGGTGTATGAGTCCCCAGAACCGTGTAAATTCCTATACATCCCGGAAGACTCCAGGATAGCCAATATTACATCATTTCCAATTTATTTTTTTATTAGTTTATTTGTGGTTTAACGATACTTTCGACAGCCATGGTTACCTCGTGTCGGACAGTTTTACGGGTGGAGGAAGACGACTCACCCGGAGAGAACCACGAAACAACGGCGAGCGACAGCCAGGCTCCCCGACATACTATCTCCACACAAGCAGAGTTAGCATTGATTGAAGACAAGTGTATCATTCGCGTGCAGTACGCCTTAGTGCACAACGCCACCGAGCCCCCAATTGGGTTGAAGTGTCTTGCCCAAGGACACAACGCGGTTGCCGTAGGTGGGATTCAAACCTTTACCCTCTCAGCTTGCAGCCTGCACCTCTACCTATTGTGCCACAGCGCCCCAAGATCATTTCCAATAAATAAAATATCAGGAAATTGCATAAAATAGGAGTGCATTAATTTCAAATATTTACTAATTAACAGGCAGAAGTATAACTTCACTGATGATAACCATATTGAGGTAACGACACAGAAAAATTGTATCGGCGTATTGTGACTTGTAAACCAATGAAAACTGATAGGACAATGACAGGTGATCAGTTTGTAATGTAACGTGATACATGTTACGGCGATTATGTTTATTTAAAAAATGTATCAGAATCGAGCATTTGTTTCTGCAGTACAATCGCCTGGGCTGATCGTACTCTACGCGTGGGAGGTGATGACCACGCATGCGTTTACCAAGTTATGAAAATCAGTATCAGCAAAATTTTAATTAATAAAGCACCGGGTTGTACCCGGTGCTTTTTAAATTATTGATGATTATTCCTATAATTAGTGTTTGGAATCTAACATTATTGCGTCCAAGGAAATACTGCCCACCCGTGGAAAGTGACCAGTCCACGGCGGCCGTACTATAATGGCCACATCTCGATTGGTCAAGATATTGTCCCGGAAACTTGAGCGAGACTCTGATACAACATTTTGTACATAAACATAATGGTGATTGTAGATTTATCTTATAATTCTAAAATGTGATAACTACATTAACCCTTTACCTAGTGAATCGGATACATCCTCCCACGTAATTTACAAATTAATCTGTTGAACAAACACTTTATTTTGTTGACAAAATTTCAATAAAACTATATCATGTGATCATTCATGAGAGTTACCTCAGTGGGCTCGTTCCAGCGAAGGGTCACATGATATGGCTTTGTTGGGGAGCGCGGTGGTTCAGTGGTTATGACATTAAACTTCAAATCGAAAGGTCCTCGATTCGATCCCAGCCAAGGGTAACTGCGTTGTGTCCTTGGGTTAGGCACTAAATCCTGATTGCCCACGTATGGGCACTGTGGCGCCTGGTACTAAGGCGTACTGCACGTCAAAGGTGCACTTGTCTTCAGCTAATGCTAACCCTGCATGTGTGGAGTTAGTGTGTTGGGAAATCTGATAGTTGCCCGCCGTTGCCCGGTGGTTTTCTCCCGGTTCTCCGGCTTCCTCCCCCTTAAAACTCTTTGGCACAAGGTGACCCTGTCTGTCGAATGTGTCGTTAAGCTCCAATAAATAAATAAATAAATAAATAAATAAATAAATGTGGCTTTGTTGAAATATTTTGAACATAGTTTTAAAAAAAAAATAATTAAAATAATAAATTGTGATATCGTGTTCGTTGAATAATGGGTTAACCCTTTACCCAACGCAGACGATTTCAAAATTTATTATTTTAAATAGCATTTTTTAAATTTTTTCAAAAAAATTCAACAAAACCATATTAGGTGACCCCTCTTTGGAACGAGCTGGTTTTGTTGAAATTTTTCGAAAAATAATATATTTTCAGCTGCTGAATTTTTATATTACGCGGGCGGATGCGGGCGATTCGTTGAATAATGGGTTAACTAGGATTTTAATTTCAGATTTCATTTTCAGACTCAAAACGTGTTGCAATTAAAGTAGTCTTTACCCATTACATTTTATTTAGGGAAGAGCGATAACTGTATGCGACTGCCTTGAACTCTTGCGATCCTGGGATAAACGTTTTGAGCGCGTGCATGTGCAACATTCCGGAAAGACTGTGTACTATAACACTTCCAGTCATTCAGATACAAAACATAAAAACAATGTGGTTGCATAACTCCTCTCTTCTCTCTCTCTCTCTCTCTCTCTCTCTCTCTCTCTCTCTGTCTTCGTATATTGAAACTTTCATGGTCCTTAGCAAACGCGTTTCGAAAGCTTAAAATGATAATAATAATAATAATAACACTTCGGCCGGCCGCTGATTTGTCGCGGTTCTCGTATGAGAAGGCCTTGGTTACCCATGTTCTACCAACTGTCTCCCTATTCCCGCTTTTCTTCTCTCCTCCCAACACTCGGAGACGAACTGCTTGATGACATCCCTTGCCCCATTCTTCCCAATCTCTCCGATTAGTATATTAACCCTCTCCTTTGAGTCGCCCCCTAACCACATGTCCTTCATTCTCCCATCCCACTTCTCCATTATACTCCCCGTGAATCTTGTTCTTTTAGACTGGTATTTTGGGCATTCTATAAGGAAGTGTTCCAGGGTCTCCACCACGCCCACGTTACACATCTGGCACTCCTTTTTACTGTTTTTCCCAATTTTTCCCCTCAGCTCAAATGTTCTATAAATCGTAACCATCCACGCGGTTGTATTAAGCAGTTGCAAGATAAAGATTTGATATCAGGAACCCTTGATACACGTTCTACATAGGTTATTACCACCAGGGGAGATTCCAAGATGGTGTATTGAAGTCGAGACAACGTCTCAGGGCATATATCGACGAGTCCGGTAGGATATATGACCCGGAGGCGAGGCCGAGACTTCAATGTGCCATCTTGAAAACCCACTTCGTGGTGATAACCAATTTATCCCATAAATTGACGTTTATTCGAACAATAAAAGTCTTGGATAACTTTTTGCTTTATCCACCTAGTAGCAGCTGCTAGTAGGTTGATACATGTTTTCTGTAGCTTTTAACACTGTAAGAATTTATTCCTATAGACAATTCAATTCAATTTTATTCTTTATGACCAGATTCCTGGTATCAAAGGAAATACACAGGTTTACATTCGCATTCAATCAAGATTTCATTTCGTTGGTTAGCGTCTAAAAAAAGATTCAATGTAGTAAAAGGAAATTCCCGGTAGACCTCTACCGCATTCGTGTTGTCGTGCCCTGTTTTACGTTTGTGGGAGACAAAATGAACCGACGTTTATCAAACGTTGGCGTCACTGAAATGTTTAGTTTTAGAATATATGACACACGTTAACTCTGTCTAGCAATAAAACGAACAACAATTAACAAAGAAAACACAAAGTAAATCAATCGAAACCAAGCGTTGAAAAGCATACAAGTACGATTCGGAAAGGCAGAGGCATGATGAGTGATGTTTCATTTTCCATCTTTGTTTATAAAACTCAAGTTGAATCGACGACTAAAAAAACAACAATAAACAACGAAATTAAGAAAGATAAACATTGTTCATTTAATAAAGTATTTTGCAACGTTAGTTCAAGTGTGTAGGGGAATTATTTTTAGATAGAAATGTACCACAGCGCCTTTTTTATTTTTGGCAGTTTTGTTTGTCGATCGAATTGGACCAATGTGCTCCTCACCTCTCGTAGTGTTTTTTTCAGCGAATAACAGCACTATTTCGCCGCGACTGCCCTGTAAATGATTTATGGGATAAACAAAATAGACGTTTTGTGTTTTTAAGTAAAAAAAAATATTCTACTCGTACGATAAAGAATGAAACCGACGAGCTTCTGGCGAGTCGGTTTCATTCTTAATCCTACGAAGAGAATATTTTTTTTTACTTGAAAACACTATACGTTTATTCTATATTTATCTTATAATATTTCTCCATTTCTTGACGTATTCGCATATATTTTGATGATTTTTCAGCGTCTATGGGTTGATTTTTGTGAATGAAAATTATGACCTCATGGTATTGCGTTCTTGCGCTAGGCATGACGTAATCCCCATTGACTTTGCTACTTGTACTACAGCCGCTGAAGTTTATAGCAAGTTTTCAGCTGTATGCGTCTTTGTTTTATTTTTCCCGTTTGACGCATGATAGATTTATCGAAAAATATCATCATCATGATATACTCTAATTTATTTCGTTGAGCTGGTTATTTATTTATCATTTAATAACTGCAATCAAAAACCGCGGCCGCGACATGTGTATTCCGTGTTTTCGATGAGTGTATGTAAAAAAAAACGTTTATTTCTAAATCGAATGATCGAACTTGCGATTGCTGCCCTCAATACAGATTTGCATATTGTCAAGTCGTTTTTACTTGTACTGAGAGAAATACGTTCTTGTTGGAAGATAAATTCGGATATTTAGGGACCCAGTACATACTTATTGTAAGATAAAAAGTTTAATAGTTCGAAGAATTTTGGGATGATGACACTCAAAACAATTAAAAGATCATTCATTAAGGTATCAATGCACGACTTTCAACAGAAACGTCATGTTAAACGGCCAGTTGTTTGTATTTGTACATTGTACCGACCTGTCTATAAATAGAGAAAAGACGAAGGTCGTCCACTTCATAAATAAACATAAAATTCTGAATGATTATGAATTTAAAATAGGAGAATCACCCATGGAATGCTCTGATAAATCGCCGCTACCTTAGTGCAGTGTTTCAAGAACACAGAGATTTTGATTGTACTTCAGAAGCTTTAGCATGTTCTGCAGGTAGAGCCCTCGGTTCGGTAATATCCAACATTTATGAACAAAATAACTTTGGTTTCAAAACTTTTCAAAGTTTGTATTCAATGTGTGGTTGCCCCGTCGTAGATTATACATCAGAGGTTTGGGGTTATAAGAAATATTCTGCTATTGGCGCCTTACAGAACAGAGCCACTAGATATTACTTGGAAGTACATAGGGTTTGCCTTACGTTGGGGATGCTAGGAGATACTGGATTCAACCCTTCTTTCCAGTGGAGGGGTTAACCTGCTTAGACTATAGAATAATCTGATTGTCACGGACACTGGTCGGCTGTTAAAGAGATTATTCTTGTAGGATTATAACTTCTATAATGGCGATTGGTGCTCTGAAATTCGAACAGTATTTGATACTGTTGACCGCTCTGAAGTATATGAGAGGCGACCTGTTTGTAATATTGACGACATATGTGTTAATCTGTCAAATCATGATAATGCTAATTGGCTGGAAAGTATTCAACATGTCCCTAAGCTCCGTACATACAGAAAATTTAAAAATGAGTTTGAAACTGAAAGGTATGTGCTTATGAATTGGAAAACGTCAGCCTCGATCTGTATTGACCCATTTCCGGTGTGAAATATTGTAGTGTTCAACCGATTACCAAAGATGGCCGCTGGCCGATTACTGGTTATTTGAGCTCACAATCCGCCGATTCCGATGCCGATTCCGATTGTGATACCGTGCACTACTAGACAAGTCGAGGCTAGCAAAGATCTACATTTAACATATTTTACAGTGTTTACAGTCCGTTCACAACTAGGTAAGTCGAGACTCGAAAGAACTACATTAAATTGAAAATATTTCACAGTGTTAAGCTCCGTTGACTCGGGTCCAGTAAAATTACCATTCGCGCACACTTGGGCGGTAAACGTGGCTCTCTCAGAGCCACGTTTACCGCCACAGTGCGCGCAACTGGTGATTTTTATTGTTAGCTTCGCATGTCGTTCAACTTGCATATCCCATAAAGGTGCGTCTAGACAGATTAAGAATACACATTGTGGTTGTTTCTCAACTTTATTGAATGGTATCATTGACATCATTTTACATTAACAATTGAACAATTGCAGAAGATAATAAAATGCGGTTTATGAATCAACACAAAATGCTTGGCAACAGTCGGTTGAACCGATGTTCCATGAGCCGTTGTCGTTGTCATCCAATTGCCCACAATCGGTCGATTATGGTGGCCGGTTCTGATCATCGGATGAACTCTAGAATATTGCCACTCAGAGTAGAAACTGGTCGTTTCGGGAACGAAACATTAGTAGAGCCAATTTGTACTCTGTGTTATATATGTCTTGAATTGAAGATGAATATCATTTTTTGGTGAAATTCCCCTTTTATGGAGACATTCCAAGAACTCTTTTTAGTTCATCTTCATTTAACAATCTTACTGAAGATTACAGTTTAAACTGGAAGTCCTGTCATGAAAAGCACACAATTAGCACGTTGGTCTGCGCGTTAATTTACGCGTTATGACCAAAGAAAGGCTATCAAATTTCTGTACATATGGCCTGTGCACAAGCAATGTTTCAGCCAATGGACCTCCGGGTAACCCGGAGGTCCATTGGCAGAAACATTGCCTGTGTTTGCTATGAGTAACTAGGAGAACTTGCCGTGCTTTGGATGCCATTCGATATGGCAATTGCGCGCAATTCCTACGCGCAACTAAGCCTAGGTAAGCGCACAGTTCGTGACAGGACTTCTGGTTTTAACTGTACTTGAGCGAAGAAAATATGAATATAATTAATTATAAAAGAGTACCCAAGGCAATGCGCTAATTTCATTTTTGAGGCGTTCAATCGAAGAAGATCTCGTTTGTTTAATCAATAAACATTGTAACATTGATTGATATAAATTCGCGTATTGTTGTCCCGTGATTTCTTAATATGTTAGAGAACGTTCTTGTATTTTACTAAGCAGCTTAACCCCCACCCCTACTTCACTAACCTAGCTTTGTTTTCTTTTAGCACTCGAGATTAAAACTGATACAATCATCTTGTGCGGTAACCTTAGTTTTCCCCTTTTATCAGGTTTCAGATGGGACCAGGTCGTCCTCCCACTCTGCAACACGTCCAATTGAGGAAAATGGATATTTGTGACTCCAGATAAACCCCGGGCGAAAAAATGTTAAATTTGCAGCAAAAGACTTGTCGGCATTTGCCGATTTACACATCATGCAAATGATTTCTCGGCTTTAAGTTGATGTATTCAATCAATACGAGCCTGTCCATACGACTGGTATAAAGAACACTTTTGCATAACGAACACTGTGTTTTTGTCAAGTGGTCAAATTGACCTTTATCAAATTCCCGACTTATTGTCCCTTTCACTGGTTGAGTGCTGGAAGCCCATGTGTAGGTAGTGCAACTCAGTGGCTTAAAACTCTGTGGATGTCCTTTATATTATCTTTGAATCTAAATTATTTGGTAGGTATGGACTTTCCTTGTTACCATTTATGGGAGAGTGCCTGTAGGCACTTTGTCATAAATTGTAACAAAGCAAAGATTTGTGAACAAAGTTTGATTCCTCAAAATAATTTAGCAATCTAGAAGTTAACAGATTTTTAAGAATAAAAGAGTACAGATTTCGCTCATAGTTCTCAGTCTCTGACACAAAATAAAAAACTCCCCAACATCATGTTTCATGTTGAAAAACACTAAATGGATTGGGAGCGCGGTGGCTCATTGGTAGACTTTTGACTTCCATGCTAGAGGTCCCGAGTTCGATCCCGGGACGACACGCGTTGTGTCCTTGGCAAGGCACTTTATCCCGGTTGCCTACATGGGGGGCACGATGATGCCGTGTGCTAAGGCGTACTCCACGTCGATGGTGCACATGTCTCCAACTGCTGTAACCCTGCTTGAGCGGAGCTTGAACAGAGTTATAATGTTGAGGAGCCGACAATTGCTGTCGATGCTCGGTGGTTCTCTCCGGGTTCTCCAGCTTCCTCTATCCGTCAAAAATGTCACGGTCACGATTAGCCATTGCGCATAAGTATGGGACCTTAAACACCAATAAATAAATAAATAAATAAATAAATAAATAAATAAATAAATACTGAATGGATTGTTTGGGACGTTCATTCTCCAACTCATGCAGTAAATATTTCTTCTTTAAATTCTCAACTGGGTATTTGTGAACAACTCACCATTACGTAAGTTGAGAGGTATTAGGTGATTTATCAATGTGACAGAAAAATACTCCACTAGTCGTAAATAATGAGTATCTTCCCACGAAGCTGACCGTACTGAGATCACAAAATTAATTTCTTTTGGCAATAAAAAGCTCATGCGACAGTTTATATGAAACACTGAACACTGCACAAAATGTCATTTGGTGGACGAGAAAATGTTACAAATATTACATGGAGCATAAGAAAATCGTTATCTGACATTCCCCGTATTGCACAGGATGAGACACGTCGCACCTCCTTCATTTGTTGAGAGACTCGACTGTTAATAATGATATCTCGAATGCGACAACGTGTTGTTTTGTCCTGGCTGATATTCTGCTCTGAGTGTAGCAAAATAATGAGTTGGGCGTATATGCCTCATTCAAACAATCCAACAAAATTCTTAAAATGCCCACGCCTTCCCTGCCCATTTGCCCGCTTCCAGAAATAGTTAAACGAGATAGAGAGGAATAGACAGAAAAAGAGAGAGGTTATGCTAACATTTTCTCCCCCCACTGCATGTGTAACATACGTGTGCCCTGGGTGAGATAGCAGGGAGAGACAGATGTATCCCACCCACGTGATGTTATACATTTTAACGTTATTATGACGTTATGCATATCGTATCAGTTTCTTGCTACCAACTAATTTATATTGACGTCATCGGAATGCAGTGTGATCAAAGTTCGATGCTCTAAAACTCTTCAACCCTCAAGCTGCCACCGTTCCTAATCGATTTCGTGGTATATACCTTTGGTATATATATAACTTTTACATGCTCTTTCCGATGGTGTCATTAGTTTTTCAAAACAACGAATACCAAATGAGTTGATTACATCAGCACGTGACCCCCGATTACCTCATGCTAAGGTAATCGCTGAATGGTGGGGGAGAAAAATAATCCCTGATGGCTTGCCGAGTGTCTGGACCAAATATCTTGTCCCGAGGGTGAGATTTTCCCATCCCACACCCGTACCCATCAGGGATTATGATAATCTTTACCTATATATTAATGAAATATTCAGGGTGGAAGAGGCCTCTAACGAATCAAGTGCAGTCACCTGAAACTTTTATGACTTTTTTCGGGTTCCAGTCATTGCAAACGTATGGAGAATTAGATGGTTTTGAAATCGCAAAGCGAACTTCTAGAAGTCATTCTTTGAAGTACAACCAACGCCGAAGCGGCCAACAATGAGGTGAAGGTGGCTATCACCCTTTTACGTGTTCGGACGCTCAATAAAGCGTACCTCGTTGCCCGTTGCTCGTATTTAATGAAATTTGTCTAACAATCAACTTAATTTGCACCCAAAAACTCGGAAAAAACATTTGTATCAGCCCCCACCCCCTCCCACCCCGTTCCGATTCCGTATCAAACAGATTCAATTTTCGGTAAACACCGCACTACCACATATATGCATTGTTGTTAAGTATTAAAATATAGTTCCTGAAATTCAAAATTTTGACCAATTTAAACTGAAAAACGGGGGAAACGGGCTTTATGTGACGAGATTGTTAGATAAATGTATTATCATGACCATGTTCATGTTCTGTAGTTTGTATCGGATGCCCATGTGCAGGACATGCACATGGTCAAGATAATGTATATCAGGGGCCGACCTGGGCATGCGCCAGTGTGTATTTGGTTCTGAAACATCAGGACCTGGCTCTTACATCTCAGAAATAGGCTTCTCAGTTGGCGCGTAACTTCTCAGATCATATTTTGGTATTCTTTTTCGATGGATAATCGAGAGAGACACTCTTACATGTATTATATATATGATTATCATTTATCATTGTTGTAGAGTGCTTAAGTTAATACTTCAAGTCTTCATTACCAAGCATTAATCTTCACTGTGGTTTCTGATCAAGTCTTGGCTGCCTCAATAGGCAGCCAAGACTTGATCAGAAACCACAGTGAAGATTAATGTTTGCTATAGTGTACTAAATGAAAATGATGAGAGCTATTACATACTTGCAGTGTGTGTTACAAACAGCAGTGTGACTCTGTAAATTGAAATCTGGCGCATGAATTGCAAAAATAGGCTCCGAGGCTAGAGCGTGTTTTAAATAGTCCTGATCGGTCCCTGGTGTATATATAAAAATAGGATAAACATCAAAGTGATGTAAAAAACGTGAAAATGACGTTGAATCGAAAAACAGAAAACAGTTATCACGCTACAAGATAATAAAATCTCATTAAAAAAATCTGACGCATTTTAATTTTTGAACCCATGACCCTCTATGACGTCACCACGGCGTCGTTCGGTATAACGGGTGAGAATTTTCTAGAACGACATTACAATTTTAGATATGATATTCTTTGCGGGGATTATATTAGAAAGGCGGAGGCTCGATTTTTTTTACAGTAAAAGACGTAAAATTGACATTGCTGACATCGGGTGTGTCAAATTGAAATGAAAAATAAGGTTAACAATTTAATATTATTATAAATAGGTGAGTTAAGTTTCATAAGTATATCCTGTATTAATAGGGCGCAATTGGACTCATGAATGTATGGCTTTTAATTAACCCTTTAAACCATGTGGCCGCTTTTCCGGTCAGGCACATGTAGGGATCTGCGAATCACAAATTTCTTTTCGAATCGAATCTCGAATCGAATCGTGTCTCTGATATCGACATCGAATCGAATCCCGAATCGAATCTTAAAAGACAAGTTATTTCATATTGCATCAAACGGAAGTTACGGAACACTGTGATGACCCTTACGCGACGGAGTGAACACCTTAAACACCAATAACTAAATATTCTCTGTAGCACCGTCGCTGAAACAGCTAGGCCTATTGTCCATAGTTTTAGTTTTTGAAGGCCTAACTTGTTACTATTTACGTTCTTAAGAACGTGAATAGTAACAAGTTAAGCCTTCAAAAACCAAAACTATGGATAATGTTCTGGGCCAAATTCACACCTTACCTAACAATTAAACATTGTCAATTACTCAAATAAATAGGAATTGAGCCTACATGAATGAATTTTCTAATGACAGTTTTATCCTATTTTTGTTGGAAAATGCAATAAATTGAAGTTAGTACGAGAGATTCGAAAAAATCGAATCCTGAAACTGATTCGGGGTCGATCTCGAAGCATACGTATGGTATCGATATCGAATCAAATCTCGAATATTCGCAGGACCCTAGGAACATGATATGTCATAACGCCATTAAATAGGGTGGCTTTCCAGTAAATGTGTGAGGTAGACCAATCAATATATTCAACGTGCAGCCCTGAGGCTGCACGTTGAAAATATTGATTGGTCTACCCCAAATTATGAATATGGACTCTTCTAATTGCTGACATTGAACTGGCATAGAAGACACCACTAGAGTTCAAAGGGTTAAGAAGAGAGAAAATAGGCTAAACTTTTAAGTGACGTAAAATATGACGTCAATGTGGCGTTAATTTGAAAAACAAAAAAGAGGTGCGAATAACCATAAGTATGTATGCGAAGTTACATAACTGTATCCCGTTATAAAATCCTGGAAAACCGTACCACAAACATGTGTTTTAAGAGTTGTTATTGAAAATTGTGAAATATTTGAAATGTAATACGTGAACAAATGGTGATAAATCCAAAAACTAAAAAACACGTGACTGTTAATTTTTTTTATCTCTGTAACGTCTTATACATTTCATGAAAATCGGCCGCTGTTTACTTTTAACGTCAATAACGTCACCTGAAAATTAGGCCAGAGAGCTTCAGAATTTCCAATGACGTCCCTATATTTTTAGATATGGTATTTGCTGGAGATTATATTAACAGAGGAAGGCTCGATAAGGGTGTAGATGTTAACTGTTTTACTGCCACACCCACTTTAGCCATATATGGAGGACCTCTATGTACGCCTGTATGCGAGGAAGTTTAATATAATTTATGACATACTTGAAACTCTGTCATCTGATTAATTGTTGGAAACTATTTGAGACCTGTTTGATCTGCGCATACCAGAACGTACATATAATCATCATAAAATTGGTGACTATAGTTACCCGGAGGTCCAATGGCTGAAACATTGCTTGTGCACAGGCCATATGTACAGAATTTGATATCCTTACTATACATTCACGCGCAGACCAACGTGCTATTTGTGCGCATTTCATGACAGGACTTCTAGTTTTAACTGTAACACTACTTCTGGTGACTGAATGAACTACGGTTCACTTCTAACATTCACCCAGTTTTGCAATCTCATCCAAGATGTCCTCAGTATTTTACCATGTTTTTGTACAAGGACACAAACACCTCTTTGGACCCCATTCAAGAGGACTATGGGATACTTCGTATTATTTAAAGCAACAGAAAAGGTAGGAATAAAGAGGAACTAAACTATTTCTGGAAGTTATTTCACCACAATGTAAATAAATGAAGGCAGGGACCGATCAGGACTATTTAAAATACGCTCTAGCCTCGGAGCCTATTTTTTCAATTCATGCGCCAGATTTCAATTTATGGAGTCACACTGCTGTTTGTAACACACACTGCAAGTATGTAATAGCTCTCATCATTTTCATTTAGTACACTATAGCAAACATTAATCTTCACTGTGGTTTCTGATCAAGTCTTGGCTGCCTATTTAGGCAGCCAAGACTTGATCAGAAACCACAGTGAAGATTAATGCTTGGTAATTAAGACTTGAAGTATTAACTTAAGCACTCTACAACAATGATAAATGATAATCATATATATAATACATGTAAGAGTGTTTCTCTCGATTATCCATCGAAAGAATATCAAAATATGATCTGAGAAGTTACGCGCCAACTGAAAAGCCTATTTCTGAGATTTAAGAGCCAGGTCCTGATGTTTCAGAACCAAATACGCACTGGCGCATGCCCAGGTCGGTCCCTGGAAGGTGTGATCAATCTGAGCCCCCCCCCCCCCTCCCTCCCAGAACGTGAGCTACAATCGATATACAAGTATGTTTAAGTGTGTAGTAAGAACTTGTGTTCGGTTGCACATTCCAACGCGCTCAAGGAAAGGGGTGTTCATGTCTGGTACCGATCGCATCCAGAAGGAAAAAGTGATATATTTTGTGGATACTGTTGTAGCCCAGCAGTCTGCGATGTCTCAAAACCCTCTACAAAGGTGTCAGTCAACGTGATTATCAGAATCTTTAGTGAAAATATTTGCGGCGTGTTGTATCTTTTCGTTTTTATAGTCTTCCTTTCGAAATCCCAGTTCTAAATCAGAGTGGTCTGATTGATGTAATCTACATCCATCATGCCATACAAAGATTTAAATAATTGATCTAACAGTTAAAGATGACCCAAATGTACGCCTGTGAGCTTTCTTGTCCATGCAGTGTACTTGTATTAGTGTGGGTGGTGCAAAACAACAACAGGACAACTGCCATGGGTACACCCCAACGTATCCGCCCAGTGTGGCATCATCCAAGCTGAGTAGAATAGATCGAAAATTTACTTATTAATGAAAAAAATGTCATAACTTATTATTAGAATGTGTGGGCACCATCTTTTGATATCTGCCTGAAAGAGCGTGCCATATTGAACGTTCATTTAAGATTTCATGAGTATTCAAACATCACTATATAGGCAGAGTTATATTCTAGGATGTACTCTTGAAGAGATAAGGGGTATACTTGGTTACATTCGTCCATCTTTCCATCCATTCTTCCATCCATTATTCCATCCGCCTGTCGGTTTATGTGACTCCAAAATAATAATTGGATCACCCCTGCTTTATTTCAGAAGAAAACGAGCTAAATATAGTCCGTTTAGGTAATTAGGGTTTTTTTGTGAATTTAAGTAGTGTTTGGGTTTTTGTGGTAAATAGATAATAGATATACTCATTCTTAATCGGACAGCCATCTCCTATTACACCCCAGTATTATTAGTTACCCCGTGTCTGATCACGTGGTATGGGTTTTTACCTACCCGAAGCCAGCCGTATCCCATGAGGCCTTCAGCCTCATGGGATACGGCTGGCTTCGGGTAGGTAAAAACCCGTACCACGTGATCAGACACGGGGTAACGAATTTATCTATTGACTTTCCGTTTTAGAAGTACAATCTATTTCATGTGTGAACACACACAGCGTGAGATCTTTTATCTTCCATTGTTGAGCCATACAGGTTTCTGTGGAATTTTTGTGCAAAAGAGTTTTTGTGAAAATATGCCGATATGACTAGTATAAAATAATTATTGAATTTCTTTTTTTTCTTTTTTGTCTCAAAAACATAGCTTATGAACCCCACATTGGAGGGTACTCGACAAGCTCATTCCAATAAGGGGTCATGAGCTATATTTTGAAGATAAAAAATTAAAATATAATACATGTACACTGTAAAACTAGAATGACGCGTCTTCTAAGGGGTGTGGACAATTTGTAGATTTCGGAACGAGGCTTCCACTGGGTATGGAAAATTTGTCAGTGGCTAGGCGGACGTATCGTGGGTTTCAATGAATATGGTCTCTACCACGTATCTATCAACCAATCAAATAAAAAAAATCACTTTAGTCAATAGATAAATTATAAACCTTCCAGTCTTTTAGCAGCCACGCTATACTACAGAAACCTAGTTGGCGGCCTTTAGTAAACAAAATGGTCGACGAAAACACGTATTGCTCTAAAAACACACTGTGCATTTGCACTGACATACCACAATAGTAATAACTTGACAAACTATATGACGTAACTGGGTTACCTGACTATTAACTCATGTAAGATCCCTCGATGAGATCCCCAAATATTGCTCATTTCATCCCAGACATACTACTCTCATATCGGATCCTCTTGGGTTCGACAAAAGTCGGGCGAAAGTTCGAGAAATCAGGATCAGTTCATACATTCTATACTATTTTTAGGTTGTTTGAAAGGGGGTGTGGCTATCCGAAAAATATTATGATATGGACATGTACACACGATCAAATCTAGATAAAAACAAGGATTTAATTGTATTAAATCGGTCATCTGAACAAGGCGATTATATTCTTGGGTGTTCGTTCCAAAAACTACAATTCGTAGAGTATTTGTAGAAAGGAAACGGTGATCTGGATCGGAGTTAAACCTCTAACAAAGCTGGCTATAGCAGGGGTTTTATATCCAAACGAACAATGAAAAGTTAATAATTGTATACAACTGTATTTCAGACGGAAAGTGTATTCGTTCAACAGAAAATGCAAACAAATGCGTTGTCGCGTTTTTATGAGAATATGTTCATTCAAAATATTCTATTCTTTGGCACGTTTTCTGCATCGCCATTCAAGTTGTCCTGAATGGTAAGGTTTAATATACGGGGAACGGCAATTTCAATTTCAGAGCTCTGCGGCGCCAGGTCCTGAAAGGCAATCACGAAACCAGGGAAATTCATAGACCATTGTATCAATGATTGCGTATTATAGTTTATGGGATTACCGCGAATATCAATTTCCTCCAAGTCCAGCATCGCCGTTGGAGCTACGGTTTTATCTCGCGATCAGCAATTTCTCGGTTACCGGTTCTGAAATTCAGTGCTAATGACCGGGGAATCATAGACTAGAATCGGGAATCAAAGGTTGCAGAACGAAACCTTTGATTCCCGGTGCTGTCCTACGAATTTCCCGTGTATCGGGACTGATATTCTGAAACAATAACCCGAAAATACCCGGTATCGTGACTGGCTTTCATAAACGAGAACTTTTGATTCTCGGTTCTGTCCTACGAATTTCCCGGGTATCGGGACTGATATTCAGAAACAACAACCCGAAAATACCCGGTATCGTGACTGACTTTCATAAATGAGAACCAGAAAATTCTCGTTCCCGGAATTAAACCCTAGTAAACGGATTGAAAAGGAAAGCGGTGACTAATGGTGTCCAAATTATGTAATTATCTTAAAATATGTTTCTAAAAATATGTATCGGAACTAACTCATGAATTAATTCATCAAGTGCATATTCTACAGTAGTAGAGATTTATTGATAATGGTACTAAATCTCAACAAAACTCAAATATTTTTTCTCGAAACCACCGATTATACGGATCCTTTCATTGGAACGAATTCAATGACCTCGTTCCACCGGAATGCCAAGAGCTACGATCTGGACTTGAAGACAATCACGATATCTCAGTTGTGGCGCCAAGGTGTGTGTGTGTGGGGGGGGGGGGGCACAGCCCCCCCCCCCCCCCCCCCCGTCGGAGAGGTCCACCCCCCCCCCCTCCGTCGGAGATTTTTAGTCAGTCTGTCGGAGAGTCTCGTAAACCCGACTTCACGAGAAATTTCCGACAATCGAATATAGATATCTCGTCTTGTCAGTCTCGAACCCGTGCAGCACTGGAACTTTGATAGAGAATAGTGATTCTCACGAAATTCCTTAATGTCGTTCGTCAAACTGGCTTTATAGATGAAATATTTCCCGACCTTATTATAATATGTTTACTTTAACCCTTTACCTAACGGTCAAAACCGGCCAGCGCTATTCTCAAAAATCGCCAATTAATTTTCATTATTTTTTTCATTTTTTGTCTCAAAACATAGGTTATGACCCCTCGTTGGAACGAGCTCGTCGAGCTCGTTCCAACGAGGGGTCATAACCTATGTTTTTGAGACAAAAAATGAAAAAAATTAGTTATTCAAGAATTATTTTTGCAAGTGTCGTCTGCTTTTCAGGTTAGGTAAAGGGTTAAATAATCAACAAACACTCAATTTGCTTCTATTTTGGTTCTCCAATTTATCAATTTTCACTCATTTTCCTTCGTTTGGGACGTCAAATGTTATAGCCCCCCTGTCGGAGAGGTCAGCCCCCCCCCCCCCCCCCCTGTCGAGAAATCCCTGGCGCCACCCCTGCAATATCTAATTTGAATTGGAGGGTTTTTTTTCTAGCTCTAAGTAGATTTGGTGGACGTGTTTAATAAGGAATGGCAGCAACAACTATATATTTTGTAACATTTAATTATATTCTGTATGGAAGGGGTAGCACACAATATGAACCCTTCTTTACAGTTCAACTGATGTTTTACACATAAAGGATACACTCGATTTAGTTTTCTTTTGAAGATTCAAACTCAAAGAACAAATTGTGTAATTATTTTATGTATTTTCGTTTCCGTAACATCTCAAGACTCATCATACGGAAGGATCCCACTTGTAGTCGTTCATCTTCAGATTTGTTTAATGACAGGTTTTGAATATGTCTGTGTGTATCGACTCATTGATAATTAGTTAAATGACATTTTCAAACGCAAAGCAATTTGGCCACTATTACGTTACAAAATTAGTCAAACGTTGCGCTAACAGACATACATCCTTACATTCGTATCATCACGGGCTTTACATTCGTTTGTTTACACAAAATTACCAATAATTAGTTAAACTAGAATGAAACTGAAATTGCATGCCAATTTCTATTCGTCCATGTTTACCAATTTGAGCTCGTGCGTCAAGAGAATCTCACGAACCAGACGTCTGACCCTTACCATTTTTCAATATTATCTACCCACGTACAGGCGAATGCAATGCAAAAATTTTGACCCCTACCATTTTTCGATATTATCTACCCCACGTACAGGCGAATATAATGCAAAAAGTCGGAACTCGATACCTCAAACCGTACTAGAGGAGTACGATAAGAAGAATTTTCGATGAAGAGCGTCACCAAATTTTCGGCTGCTACAGATCTCCCGACTCCTACCATTTTTGCACATTATATACCACACATATAGGTTCACATCTGCAAAATGTCCGGACTCGATATCTCAAGCCGATCTGGGGGGAGTAGCGATAAAAAGAAGCCCAGATGAAGAGCGTTCAAGGTCATAGTCTCAGCCGGTCCCGCGTCTCGACGGCCATCACTCCTCCAAATTTCAAGGGGTGTAGTTGCAAAAAACAATGAAAAGGGAACAATAAGAATTACAATATACTTCCATGTAACACATGAAAGTATAATTACACACCTCAATTAGAGCCCGGAGAATCGCGATGCTTCTCTCGAATCGAATCAAGCAAAAGGATCTAAACCGAATCGAATCTCGAATCGAATCCAGTTTTCAATTGTTACGATACTGCGAGCTACTTGTGCTATCTCCGTCGTAAACCCAATATCAATAGGCAAACAAGACTATTGGAAAATGGGCAGGTATCACTAAGGTGGTCGAAGTAAAAGCAATTTATCATATCTCTAAGTGTAACAAGGCGATATCTGCAATGCCAAAGCATTGCAGATGGCGCCTTGCTACACGTAACAGACGATATATTGTGCCAACGAATCGTAACGCAACCTCCACTATTGCTTCAAGTGTCATTTTTATGAATTTTCTGACTGAATGTTTGCTATCTAGTTAGACTGGATACGTTTAATCTTATTCATCAGAAAAATGCAGGGTGAGTTGTTATCCTCAGAAAGTCGACAATACAGAATTGTAGGAAATCCACATCTCTCCAGGATTCGATGTTTTCGAATAATCGAGATGGTTTCGAATCGAATCGAATCATTGACAAAATTCGAAATCGAATTGAATCGCGATCGTTCGCCAGAACCTACGCCGAATGCAACGGAAGGGAACGGTAGACATTTTCTTACTTTCCAAAGATTTACTGGGATTTCCGGGTTTGATTATAAACGATAAATTCACAAGTGAATTATGCAATCAACAATTGGGCCATGTATCCGTGCACGCAAACGAAGACGCTTTGAAGTGGGTGTAATGGGGACTTCATTGTTTTTTTTGTTTTTGTTTTTTTTTTTTGGGGGGGGGGGGGGGGGTGCCCTTTACCTAATATGAAAAGCAGACGACACTTGCAAAAAAAAAAATCTTGAATAGCTACTACATTCATTTTTTGTCTCAACAACATAGATTATGACCCCTCATTGGAACCAGCTCGACGAGGTCGTTCCACTGAGGGGTCATAACCTATGTTTTAGAGACAAAAAATGAAAAAACAATGAAAATTAATTGGCGATTTTTGAGAATAGCGCTGGCCTTTACGTTAGGTAAAGGGTTAAATAATATAATTATCGTTAATAATGAAAAGTAATAAACAGAGTAATCGCTTGACTGGACTGGACAGGTTACGTGAAATAATTCATTCGAGGCGAGGGACTATATTGTAAAACACTCGTGGCATTCCCGCACTCGTGTTTGTACAACGCCCCTCACCTCTCACGAATTATTTCACGTAACCAGTCCAGTCTAGCGATTACTCTCTATTTATTGGCATGTTTGACGGAAGGGTCACAATAACTCTTTGCAGCTAAAAACTGAACCTTCAGTATTAGTCCAGGCACATTAGACATAAAAATGAGAAAGTAAGGAAAAAAATCGGAGAAAGCTGATTTTTTTATATGTTTCCGGGACACACATTGCGGATAAAGTGTGAAAAGTCCCCGCGAATCCGAGTTGTGCTTTTTAAGTTATAGCGTTTTTTTGATGAAAAAAAAAATTTTAAAAAAAATTCGACCCAGCTCCATATTTCTCATTCTTATTCGCCTTAGTAGGGTGAGAATCATAAATATCGTGCTGAATTATATTGAGAATACATATCCCCAACAGAAAATGCCAACTTTGTACCAATCCTCACACTCATTGGTGAAATATTCACGAAAATGTACAAAATTACGAAAAAAAATTTATTGTTTTCATACACACAACGGTACACAACGTCCATTAAATCAAATCTACGACTACTTTGGGAGTTAAATTATATATCAAAAATCGCAGAAAAGCAGTGGCTTTATAAAGATATATAACAATAGTCATTTATTCCATAATGAACTGGTGAAACGTGTGAAATATTAACCATACCCCCTAAACTCAAATTTAAACGGCATCGACTTTTCTCATTCAAATACCGTATTATAGCATCATTGTTTCAATTTCCATGTTCGATTAAATCACATAATGTGGTGTTCGCCTACACTCAAGTGCATTGGCATGTAATGTGTGCACGCCCTTGATTTGGGTACAATACTACGAGCAAATAGGTCTTCTCCAGTTGTTCTTGAGAGCAGAGCGCACAGGCGACTGGGAACTCCACATATATTGTGTTCGCAATATGATTCCAGTATTTCACGCAGGTGGTCATTTTGCATACGCAAAAAGTTCTCATCTCTATTTGCAGCAGATGAATGAGCTAACAGAAATAATGCAACAGGATGATTTGAAGTTGTTCACTGAGAAAGGTTACTTTACCATAAGGCGCTCAGATAAATTCTGGGACGGGATATATTCTGATCAGACCATAGAGCAGTGTTTAATGAGAATGTTCAAGCTCCCTGGTGGTCTCACACATGGCAGGGGAATAACCGATAGCACTGTTGCGAAATGGGTACATGGACTACCTCTTTGCCTTCCGATATGTAATGCTCTCGAAAATTTTGTTCATGTTCACACTGGTCATGGCGAACAACATCGGGATCTCCGTCAAAGTTCACAATTGACTGATGCCAATGATATCACCAAATTATTGAACTGGCTCAGAGTGCATTCCCCCTTTCAGAATAGAGATCCACTACAATTAGTCTCTATAGCGACCGGGCTTGTGGCCGACGAAACTGTGAACTGTGACCAAGTTCGCAAAATTGGTGAATGTTGCGTATCGAATGTTGTAAGCAAAACGTTCAACAGCATCAAACTACGACGTGTTGACACTGTGAAGTCTTTCGCATCGATGGCAAATAGCATCAAAGTCCGTGGAAGTAAGGTAGTGATTGACCCCACAATTCTGTTCAACCGCATCACATGTGTTATTCAGTCACAAGCAGAGATGGAAGAGTATCTCAAATATGAACTCGCCCCGAAACCACCAGCATTGTTTGATTCTGCTGGAATGAGGAAGACACAGAAATCACGCTCGGTAAGATCCTCAAAACATACGGTTCCGAGCAAACTAAAATCCCAGAACATTCTCTGTTTGTTGTAGATGGTGGATTTTTATTGAGGGCAGTTGTATGGCCTAAACAGTCGTCATATTAGGACATATGTACATCATATTCCAATTATCTAATGAGACATTTTGGGGCGAACGTCGTGGTTGTTTTTGATGGTTATGCTTGTACAATGTCGACAAAGGGCATGGAACAAGCCCGTAGATCTAAAGACAGGTATTCCATTGATATCAATATCTCACCCGAGTTACCAGCCACCACACCCCAATCCGATTTCCTTGCAAATGCCAAGAACAAAACCCAACTGATCGATCTTCTAATGCAGGAGCTATCTGCTATCAATATTCAGTCCAAGCAGGCCGAGGCTGATGCTGATGTACTGACAGCCGAAACTGCACTTGACATCGCTCAAGATGACAACAATGTTGTCGTTGTGGGAACAGACACAGACTTGTTAGTCATTCTTACCTCTCGAGTTCAACCGGGATGTAATATTCACATGATGTATTCCATTACCCCAAACTTACTAGTTTCAGTTAGTGAAATAGCAACCAAAATGGGTGACCATAGAAGCAACCTCCGTGTAGCACATTCTATAAGTGGTTGTGACACTACTTCTGCACTCTTTCGAGTTGGTAAGAAGAAAGTATTCAGTACAATTGTCTCCGATGTTACTAGCGACTCACAACAGTATGTCAACACAATTTTGGCGGATGACAGTACACCAAGTGCAGTAGCCGCTGCCGGGGAACAACTTCTCCTGATCTTATACGGGAGTAAAACTGTTTCCTCTCTCGACCAATATAGATATGTCACTTACAAGCGTTATGTAGCAAAATCTAAACTGAATAAACCCATCGACCTAGCCTCACTCCCACCAAGCAGCGATGCTGCACAACAACATGTCTACAGATGTTATCTCCAGGTTCAACAATGGCTGGGCACTTCGCTTCCTCCGACGGATTGGGGGTGGTCGCTAGACAATGGACTTCTTGTACCGACTGCAGCCACAAAGCCATGTGCCCCCGATAACCTACTGAATCTGATCAGTTGTGGTTGCAAGAGTGCTTGTACAAAAAGGTGTGGGTGTAAGAAGGCAGGACTCTCTTGCTCAGGTTTGTGTAATTGCAGTTCGGATTCTTGTAACAACCACAGAAACACTGTCCTGTCGGAAATTTCTGAGTTCGATGAATAACATGTATATAGGTCATGTCATTTCTGTATATAGCGTTGATAATAGTCAATGTAACTTAATCCATGTTGATTGATTTGTACATTCTGTAAATATTATTTATTGATTTTTGTACATTCTGTAAATATTATTTATTGATCTAATGCTGCCAGACACAGACGTGTCTGTTCGGTCCCAAGCCCGAAAATAGTTGAGTTCTCATGCTGACGAATTTTATGCCAAAAGGGGAACTCGGCCAGAAGCAGAGGGGGTCTTCCATAATGTCTATTTTGTAAGCAATGATAAAAGTCTTCAAATGGTGGTGGATTTTTTATCGTCTGTCCAACTAACATCCCGTTCTTTTTTGCGTAAATCCGATACTTTTTTGTGAATTTTCAATAATTTTTCGCAGAAATTGTCACAGAATGCACATTTTCCTCTAGGTAAATGTATATTAGACATTATGTAACTCGAAATACGCGTAAACAAAAAATACAGTTGGATCAATTCGAGGTTACAAAGTTCGTGCGATTTTTTTTGATTTTTTTCAAACGCGTTTTCGAAAAAAGGCTGTAGAAAAAAAAGCTCAACTGGGATTTTAGGGGACTTTTGTCTAATCGTTCAGTGACATCTACTCGACATTCCCTGAAAAAATCAGCTTTCTCCGATTTTTTTCCCTAGTGAAACCTAATGTTCTGCGATTTTTTTTGATTTTTTTCAAACGCGTTTTCGAAAAAAGGCTGTAGAAAAAAAAGCTCAACTGGGATTTTAGGGGACTTTTGTCTAAACGTTCAGTGACATGTACTCGACATTCCCTGAAAAAATCAGCTTTCTCCGATTTTTTTCCCTAGTGAAACCTAATGTTCTTGGGCTATATACTCGGCTCGACACGCAAATTCAATTATGTGAACTACATATAAGGTGGTTTGTAATAAAGGAAATATCTGCGGAAGACCTGAATAAACCCAGAGCAAGCTCGGACTTAACCCGTTGAACACGAGAGGCTGCTTTTACAGCCCAGGAAGATGATAGGTCATAATTTCATTAAACAGGATGGCTGCTTATTGAATATGTGGGGAAGACCAATCAATATTTGTAAACGAGTAGCCCGATGGCTGCATATTGGAAATATTAATTGGTCTACCCCCCAGATGATGAACTTGGAATCTTCCGATTGCTGCCATTAAACAGCCTTTGGACTGAACCAGGGTTCAAAGTGTCAAGACAAAGGCAGTGATGATGAACAAATAAATATATATCTTACCTCCTACAAGTATCTGGGAATGTCATTGGTTCAAAGACGTCACATGCAGACTGCATATAAAACCATATAATGCCTGTCAGCATCAATATACGCTGACAGCTGTGGGTAATCTCCCCTTTGTTTTGATTATTCAAAATGGCGGCAGCCGATAAACGCTTCAAGTTGAAAGATTGAGTGCTGGAAGCCCATATTTGGTCTGAAGTGCAGGTTAGGCAACTTAAAAGGCTTCATATTCTGTAGATGTGTGTCATGTTACCTTCGAAATGAAACTGTTTGGTATGTATGAACATGCCTTGTTACAATTTATGGGAGAGTGCCTGCACTCTCCCATAAATTGTAACAAGGCAAAGACACGCGAGCACATTGTGAGAATTCTCTCATTCAATTTTGATCGCTGTTGTTATTAGTTCTGTGCATCGATGCAGCAGTCAGTAAGATACCTGTATATTCGCTACACAGTCTGTTGGTGTCCTCATGTGGTATATATGGTGTCAGTTAACTCCATGTTGGACTCGAGCTTCGCTCTCGTCCAATATGAAATTAACTGACACCATATATACAATATTAGGCCACCAACAAACTGTGTAACTAATAATATTCTAATGAGCGGCGTCATGTGGTATGAACAGGGACCTCGTAAAGTCCCCGAAAGAGAGAGAAATTCAAAAAAAGCGACGGTAAGTTTCCAATCAAGCAACCGATGATCTGTGTTAAGTTTATCCTGGCTCCTAATCTATTATGTTTTAAAAATAAAACTATATTCGAAAGTCGTCTGATTCTTGATTGTGAGATTCCTAAAAGTCTGTTTTGTTTTTATACTCTTTTTGGCTTTATTCAGTACACAAGAATCATTTTGAAGATGAACGTTTTGATGACTGCGAGTTGTAGATAGGTTCTAACAAAGTAACAATTTTGTACAGTGGTATACATGCCCAAGACACCGTTATGACGACACGCTCATCTTTAAAAATAATACAAAGAGATTACCTCAGTCTACATAGGAATTCCCTCGATTTTCATTAATTTGAGAAAATAAAATCAACAAAAACAATCGCATCTGATACTTGGAAATTCCCATATACGGTAGGTGCTCTGCCATTTTGAAAAAAAACACTTTGCTGTGAATATGCCCCACAAAAACGATACAGATTCTAGAAGAAAAATAGTCTATTCTTTTAGTATAATAGATAGTACATGGGTGGAGATATTTGGGAATAACTCTTGACAACAAGTATATCATTTAACTTTCTAATGTTTAAATACCGATAATTTAAGAGTTACTCTTGTGCTAGCATTGTTTAAGAGGTGCACGGCGAAAATGCCGGCGGCGATAAAGGCAGGTAAAATAAATTGGAAGTGACGGAAATTGCAGTGACGAAAATGGCAAAAACAAGCAGGAAGGATAAGATGACAGCGACAGAATAATTCTCATTAAAGCCAGGAGGTCACATCAACGTGGCAGTTCCTTAATTGCCAGTCAGGAAATGAATAGGAACCACTGCACTGCTAAGCGGGTATTCTCGAAATATTTGAATTTGAAAAAAAACTTGGGAAACTGACTTGTTAATTTAGATTTAAACCCGAAAATGCCACAGAAAATCACTCGAATGCAAAAAACCCAACATGATTTAATACCTTATACTAGTTTTAAATCGTTTCAGTGTATTTAAATACTTCAGACCTCGGTATCGTTCTTACTGGTGTTTGAATATTTTACAAAATGAATTAAAAAAAGAATCGAATTTAGATGACAATTTCACTGCAATAATTTTTCCAGGTACAACTTTCTATTAACACTTACGCTGCCGAAACTGACTATTGTCACCTAATTTATGATGATTATCTGTACGTTCTGTTTAGTTTAAACATATTTTATTTGTCAAAATAAACAAAACGGACTGGACAACAAGTGCTGAACACTTAAAACACGTCCTCTCCTTTGTATACGATTAACAAGTAAATGCAGCATTTTTTTCAATATATACACATCATAATAAACAATACGCTATTCAAGATTGCAATGGTGTTAATATGGTAGATATTCAGCGAAAGAAAAGAGAAGGAAGAAAAGAGGGGGACTGATACCTTGTACTCATCAAACAAATATCAAACTGTCTCCAGCCAACTCACCAGGCCGCAGCGCCCCAGAAGATCCCCATCACTGCAAGGTGCATGCAGTGTTTTGTCATCACATATAAAGTAGGTAAGCTACCTCTAACGATATATCGTCACCTGACAACCACAATGCTCTCTCTTCCACTGGAAGGCAGAACCCCATGGTTCTCACGTGACAATAGTATATACGTGACACTAATATATATGATCAGTTCCAACGTGTGTAGCTATTTCATAAACACGGTACGGGTAAGTCAAGATCCTCCAATCGTAGTTAACACCTTACCCAACGTAGTTAACACGTTACGTTCTGTTACGCGCAGATCAAACCTACCACCTCAGATAGCCTTTTCCAACAATTAATCAGATGATAGAGTTAAGTCATATATTTTATTACACTTCCTCGCATACAGGCGCACGTAGAAGACCTCCATATATGGATAAAGTGGGCGTGGCAGTGAAGGGGTTAACAAAAATAATTACAAGTTTTCTGCTGCACTTTCGTTTCTCATTTTAGCCCGATTTCTGTATTATTATTGACTTTCTTCCTGAATGCTGCTATTTCATCAAATCCTTGTTTTTGTTTTTTCTTTGCATTTCTGTCGATGCGATTTTAGTCACTGCCATTTTAGCGCTCCCATTTTCGACACCTCCATTTTCGAAAACTACAATTTTCGACACTGCCATTTTCATAGCCCTCTTTTTACTTCCATTTTTTTTTTTGTCGTTTCCATTTTCACCCCAAATTTAACACTTTCATTTTCGATATTACCATAGTAATCGCTCCCATTTTCGTCACTCTCAGTATGACGGCATTTTGGTATTGCTTTACGGCGGTGTCATTTTTCGGAAACACGTCAAGAGGCATCATTCAGAAACAAGTTATCGGACATGCATAGAGACCTCATTACTTTTCAGAGTAAAAGGTGACAGCGTTTACCTTACAGTAGAGTTTGACAACAGATCCTCAACCTACTCCTTCGGGAAGAGGTAGTACCTTTTGTGAGAGTACCCCTTCTCACAATAGAACGGAACCTTGACTGCGGCAGAAAGAAAGAAGAAAAGCATTTCGATCAAGCTACGGGGCGCATGGCATTTGTAAGCTTTCCAGGTAAGTAAGAAAGCGGGGACGTTGAGAAGAAGGTAGAGGGGTTATTCATCACTTTCACACCTCGCCCCACAGATCTACCCATCGAACAGCAGACCCCCCCCCCCCCCCAAGATGTCGATGGATGCGGAATGTCTGTTGAAACTTGGGCGGAAGTAGAGGTCGCCTCCTCCGCACCTCCCTCTCTTCATTCGTCGCCTCATTTGGACCCTGTAGAGTCCGGCCAATCTTCAATGAACGTCCAGGATACGATTGCTCGAGCCGTAGAGATATCGCCCAAGCCAAAAAGGGGAGAGATAGTTTTGAATAACTAGCCCGCAAAAGATCTGAAAGAACAGCTTAAACGGAACAAGAAGTATACGACAACCGCTTCAAAGCCAGTCTCACCGATTATTAGCCCAGTTATTCCACCCGCCAAAAAGAGAAAAGAAAAACCCATCAAAACAACAAAAACCATAAGCACCAACAGCCATGATAAAATAGGTCGTCTCTGGAGCCATGGATAGAAAAAAAAAGACCTACCAAGGGGGATTGTAAGTCATCCATACCTAGTGTGGCCGCATGTCTCAGACGCCCGCGACTCATAAACCAACGTACCAAATTGATGTCATCAGATAAAAAGAAAATTCAATAACTTCAAGAAGATGGTATGTTGGTTCAGGTGCCGACTGCGCCTGGGAAAAGACATGCGGCTACTGGGTGTGGCTAACTTTCAGTACCTCTTGGTGACGTCTTTCCTGTGACACATGCGTTTCAAAACAATAACAAGGCTCAGCTGAACGTTCATTCAAGGTGACGCCATGCGCCGAAGCGTAACGTCACTTAGGAAACTACTGAAAAAATTCATCATGAGGACCTAAAAATATTATTTTTCACTCGCGCACGCGCTCGTGAAAAATAAAACTTTCAGGTCCACACTGATAAGATAGTTCCCGATACTAATTAAAATAGAGTAGATTTTCTTTTTATTATACGCTACGAGACATTTTATTGCATAATATTCAGCCCAATGCGACCCCAAATGCGTACGCTTCAAAAACAATAACAAAAATCAGCTGATCGTTCCTTCAGGGCGACGTCATGCGCCGAGGCGTTACGCCATTTAGGAAGCTACTGGGGGATACTTCTCAATATCCATCGAATCAATGGATATCGAGAAATATCTTTTATATACTTTGCGATAATTCACAGGCTAGCATATAATAAAAAATATATTTTCAGAACAAAAAAAAAATACATTATAAATATCATTAATTTAAGAAATTCAAAAGAAGAAAATATATAACTTGTAAATAAAACAAAAATATATCCTCGACGGAAATACGGCTTGAAAATTCCGAATTTTCCGTTTTCTCGAAAAGACAGAGGAAAAAATGATACCGAAAAAGTGAGAAATCCATAAAACTATGATATTTTTCAGGGGATATTAGACACTGTATAAGAGGCTTAGATAAACAAGTAAAAAGTGGGCCCATCCAACAGATGCTCCCCGAAATACAAATTGATAGAAACAACATACTGATTTTGTCAAATGCAGAACTGTGAAATGGTGTAAGCCATATAAAAATACAAAAACGTGTGGAAGGACAAGGGTAACAGTACACAGTTAACCTCTGTTAAAAGCTCATTACGAAGGAGATTGAACTGGCCTTTGAAGACGTGCAACTGCTTAATTAGGGTGAATGTATAAGCAGGTATGATTATATATGACCTGGGCATTTAAGAAGATACCATAAGAAATGTTTTATCACCTTACCATTTTGCCACATTTCGAGGGGCATAACTCTGTAACAGCAAAGGCCATAACGATTAAAATCGCACTTGATCTTCATTTGATGGTAGGTAGTCAAGTTGCAAAATTATAAGGGCGTAAATCAAAGTGAACTAGAGTTATCATCTTGAAACCATTGACTTTATTATTTTGCGACATTTCAGGGGGCTTAATTCTGGAATGGTAAATGCCATAACGGTGAAAAACGAACCTGACCTGCATCCCATGGTAGGCAATAATGTTGCAAAATTATTAGGTCATACATCAAAACACACTGGAGGTATCATACGGATACCTTTGATTTTACTATTTTGCGACCTTTCAAGGGGCATAACTCTGGAACGGAAAATGGCATAACGGTGAAAATCGAACATGGCCTGCATTTCGTGATATGCAGTAACGTTACAACATTATAAGTTCATACATCAAAGCAAACTGGAGTTATTATCCAGAAATCATTTGTTTCGGATGTATGGACAGACGGACAAAGCGGCGACTATATCCTCTTTCGAAATTGTGTCGGGGAGCATAAAAAACAAAGGAGTCCTATGTATTCCCTGCATTGGACAATAACATCTGTGGTTGATTATTAACGACCAGCCAAGGCAATTAACCACTGAGCAAAGGAAAGTAGATGGTCCAGAATGATTTTTGAGTATCGTGAACTACGGATAGATTGATGCTAACAGCAGTTAAATAAGTTGGGGGAAATTGGGTTTATCCATGGACCATTGATCAGCAGAATGCTGACCAACTGAACGGATAATAACTTCTCGCTACAACAAGGAACCATGGTGAATCGGCTTCCAAATTCGTATATTTTCGAATCGAGTAATACATTTTTATTCACGAAGGACGATGACAAATCGTCCCCTGAGTTCCAATGTGTTCTATGTGCCAGTAGGCACATAGAACACATTGGAACTCAGGGGAAGAAATATATCTCTTCTACGGGTAGAATCATACAGCAGAAATAATAGAATAGTCGTCTGTTGAGTTTATCGGCATGCTTGTCTGCTTTACAAGTTCCATTGTTACAACAGTATTTATAAAGCGGAGCGCGGGCGGGCATCCGCGCTCCGCTTAAAACGTACTATTGTAGCAACGTAACTTGAGACATTTGCACTCTGGTATTCATGCTACCAGAGTCATTTCACGACAATTGTTTTGCTCTGTTTACGATTTTATTTGGATTCGAAGACGATGTCGACATGGACCCCTGACTCGATTCGAGATTCGATTTGAGGATAGAGGCTCGAATTCTGATGGCCATAGTGCACACTCGTTTTCGCATAACTGTACCTCATTCGCGACACAGCAATGGATAAGGCAAACATTTATAAACTCTTGTTCTCGTTGTTATCCTTGGTAGCCTTTAGAATTGTTTTCAATGGAAGGATGAGACATACGGAGCCCAGCAATATCACTTTCATTTTGCAGAATCAATACAAGTTGCTGCTCTGTGCAAGATGGAGCTTGTAGGCAAATTGATTCTTACTGTTATTTCCTCCCTCATTGATAACAACAATCAAAGCGTACAGACCAATGTATGTTTATTATACTTTGGTCCACAAATAGTTATGATTGTAGCCTCATACTGATTAATGTAGCATGAATGGATTAAATTCTCGAAAAATAAATTTATAAATACTTTAGTTTTGAACTGCTTTTGGGTCAAGGGCAATTTCAGCTGATCAAAACAATGTTTGAATTTTGAATTCATCATTTATTTGGGGAAGGTGCGGTAATTATTTAAGCATATAACCCTGCAGGGCTGTGGACTTAAATTATCACTGATTCTCCATCCTAATTAGATGTTAATTACGTTGTCAACTCATGGACTGCCAACTTTTGCTTTACGTAAAGTTGATACATACTCGTTTGATAGGAATAGTTGCCACCATCAAGTCTGGAAATAAGCTGAATGTCATCTGCCGGATGAGGACCCCATGTTACGCCCACTTTTGTAGTAATTACCACTTTTGTGGTAGCTCACCACTTTTGTAGTAGAAAACGCCCACTTTTGTGGTAGCTCACCACTTTTGTAGTAACGCCGCCCACTTTTGTAGTAAAATGAGGTCTCCACTTTTGTAGCAACCGTCGCCCACTTTTGTCATAAAAAAACAAAGTCACCACTTTTGTAGTAACGTGTTTACCACTTTTATAGTAAACAAATATTTCCCAGTTTTCAAAGGCTAAAATTATTCGCACGATATGATCAGAGTTAAATCAAAGTGTTTGCCCTTTCTCACTAATGGAACTTTGTATAATTCGACCCAAACTTATATTTACCAATTACTGTGGGAAATCCCGGCAAAACAAAATTGGCACTTTAACCCTTTACCTAACACAGCACTTATTGAGAATATTAAATTTTGAATTTTTTCCAAAATAAGTTCCACCTATTTTCAATGAAACTACACATGGTATACACATTTAGATATCATTAGAACCCCAAAAGCCGATTCTGATAATATCCAAATTTCTATAGGTCTGGGAGAAATTTTGGAGATATTTAAGGCTATTTTAGGCTTAATGTGGTCAATGTTCGGGCCGTTTTCGTATTTATGTTGGGTAAGTGGTCTGCGTTTGACGCATTCAGTCCGATGACAGCTGACCGCACATATCCATTCTATAAAACGCATTTGCAATCGATATATTCCTCCTAGTCAGTCTGCAAGTATGCATAAATAAAATAAATATTAGAATATTGCAGTATAATATAAATATTGCATGTGCGGATATTTTAGGAGCAACTCTGTTTTATGCGTCTTGTTATGACTTCTGTAAATAGGGTGGGGGTGTGATATTCAGGCTTGCGAGTTTATAATACGGTTTTACCTACTTTTTAAGCTCATCTAAAAATTATTAAAAGCTTCGAATTTATCATTTTCCCGTTCCTTCGACAAATGTAGACAAAGGAATACACATTGTTAGTATGCTAAGCTGGCTGTCTGAACTGTCTTGCCCATGTGGGGTACAATGACACCGCGCATTAAGGCGCACTTCACGTCGATTGTATACGTCTTGATGTTGGAGAGCTGATAGCTGCTCGCCCGTGCTCACGACGACGTTGTCTGTGAGGGCGGGTATGTGAGGAGAGGCGTGGGGGACTCCGGTTTCCTCCGCATGTTAAGCTTTTACCGACACTGAACGATTCTGCTGTTGACGTGTCTTTAAATCCAAATAAATAAATAGATAAATAAATAAATGAATAAATAAATAAATAAATAAATAAATAAATGAATAAATAAATAAATAAATAAATAAATAAATAAATAAATAAATAAATATTATCTTCTCCTCTGCCTCAAGAATGTGGAGACATGGCCACCTTCCAGGGACTATAATAATACTCTGCGAACCTTCGAATTTCCAGTCGGGATCGAATCTTGTTGGGTACTTGATTTGATTTTTATGCATATACATAATAATATGCTGTGGGGTAATTGTGGAAATTACATTCTTTGACCTACTTTGATCAGATTTTAGACCTAAAGCAGGAGGAAAAAACCCACAAACAGAAAAGCTGGGTATTAATGACTGTCATGTAGTGCCGACCCAAAGCTCATGTCCACATTAATGGCTACTATACTGAAGAGTGCCAATAATCAGGCATCAGCTTCAGACCGGGTCTCTCTATTATAAAACAAAGTTTTTTTCTGAAAAGTTGTGCTATTCCCGACACGTGTTGTGCGCGCCATCAATTGGATTTGATTTGGGATTTGATTCGAGGAGACAAGCGTTATTCACACAACCGTAGCCCGTTCGGTCTATGTTAAAATATTTGCAAAAGGTTGTAACATGGATACAGGGAGTGAATTAAGAATCAATGGGTACATTTTAATAACATATTTATTTTGATTGATAGTGATTCTCGGAGATATCGAAATATCCGTGCATTCACGAACCGAACTTGGGATTTGAAACTATATAAAAAAACCCTTCAGAACTAAAGAATAAAAAGCAGTGTGTGCAACATCAAAGAATTTGGGTAAAACAAATGAGTTCACCCGAGATCCCCATCTGATTCGTCCATAACACTTCCTCAAATTACCCCTTATAAAATAAGCAACTTGTATCATATAACGGTGTGTGTGAGTGAGACCTACTTCATCAGTACAGTACATCCGGAGGTCACTGCCCATCCACGCCTAGGCAGTGTCGATCGAGAATGGCTGAGATGACATGAGGATTTCTTTCGTGCAATGATGAGAGCCGGCACCCCTGGTATATAGAGAAATAGATTGCCTGAAAGATTCCTAAAATGTCCCCACCGGAAGTGGCCACCCTAAGATGACAATCCACTTGGCTTCGCCTCTGTATGAGACGTTTCATTTCGTACAGGATGGGGAAGCACCCATAGTTGTGACGTTTAGAGATGAAACGTCACAACTGTGGGTGCATTCGCATCATCCAAGTGGCGTTGAAGATTTGAATGATTAACAAATGCGTGCAACGAACGCTGTGAGTGTGTGACTGTCTTATTGCTTGATCTTTTCTTTGTTTCATTTTCGTGAAATAATATAACACTATAACTGTATCACAGTGACAAGTTTACATGAGATCTGCGTTTCCGTTTTGATTGAATCAATACATAGTGCATTTAAAAGCGATTTAGTTTTGCGAGGCGTCTACAAAGTGGCGGCCATTTTGGGATGGGTCTTTAGTCGCCGAAAAGGAGGACACTCCTTAAACCATAACCAATGCGCACATCCGTTATGCAGTTGTATAGAGATCAGTGGCCAGCACCAACATAGTAAATGGTTGAGGCACTCAACTTTTCACACTCTGTCCCACAAGCACAGCCCCCCCCCCCCTTCCCCCGCAAAAACCTCTTCATTTAAATCACGTCAGCCAGGGGTCACAAGCTCTATTTGCGAGACAAAAACGCAAAACCTAGTTAAACTCAATTTTAAAGGTACTCTTTGAGAAGAGAGGCGACGAAATTGTTAAGAGTGATCGATTGGAAACGGATCCCACGAAAAGAAGAAAATAATCAGGGAATTGCCCCTAGATGTGTAATATGAAGCCGTGACCTTTAATATGGGAATGTTGTCTCCGCGATTGTGGGTGTCTTCAAATGCACTACATGGGGAAGTTTCAGACTCCCATGCAGAAAGGTGCCCCGTGGGCTAGCTGTACAGCCGAAGGTGTCATCTTCCTGCATTGAGATGGTAATTGACCACATGTAAGCCTTAGTTTAAAATATGTCGCCTTTTGCTTGTGGGAACTTTGATATGTACTAACTTTAATATTTTAGAGTCATTGTGTATGCGATTACTAAATATATGCCTCGCCCAAAAATAAATATAATCATTAATAATTAATTTGAAACAAGTTATTTTACTTGTCTATTCAGCGTGTCCGATGGCCGATTAGGAAAATCACGAAAAAATAAATTGTGACGAGGTATTAACTCATTATAGGGAAATGATATCTTGTTATAAGTGTAGCAGGACAAATCATACCGTTGACGATTCTTACCCTGGACTCTTCAGTCCTTCTCTTGCATAACTCAAATTCTTTGTAGAAACCCACACATTGGCTATGGTCATCTGGTAGTCTGTTTCAGGAGAAACAATCATGCCAAATGTGTGTGGTGGAGCATGATAAACCAACATTTGACGTGAAATAGTCCCTGGGATGGGAAGACAATTTAATTGTCTCTGCAGAACGATTTGTGATCTACTTACAGCAAAACAAAAACACGGGTAGAATGGTTGTGCTTGGTAAGTCAGAACAAATGTACCCGTTTGATAATTACGGAATGGCGGGATTATCCATACCAGTCATGAAGGTGAATGTCCGTTGAAAGGAACGCAGTGAATATTATGGGTAGTTTTTGGTACCGTCGTGGATTCGGGGCTTGGAGTCGAGATTGAGGTCATTGGATCGAATATAACGTCTCATGGTTTTCACGTAAAACAACGCCAAACAAAAATAATTTATTCGCGGAAAGTGCGTTGAATATCAGCATCATGCAACACTTTAAGTTCCAGGGCTCAAAATACCCTTTTTTCTATGCGTAGCAAAATGCTACACATTTCCGAAAAATGAATAGCATTTTATTTAAATTGCATAGCAGTTCTTGGATACCGGAGTTATGCCATACTGGTTTGTTTTGAACTCTTCTGAGCAGATAGAATAATGTCCATCTATTTCTGTGTTTTTTTCAAATAAGCTGCAACACACGAAGCACTAGCTATGCTTTTCAACTGAACTGCCTTTAACAACTGCATGGACTTAGATATTTCCAAATGCGTAACATTTCTTAATTTGATGGGCTTAAAGTTACTTTGACTGGGTATTTTATGCAAAATGCAGAAACAATGCAGGATGAATTTAACCAATAAAATTCACGTTACACATGAAGTTGCTAATTGCGAGACAGAGGGTTAATGTTATATCAGGAGTAAAGCATCAGTGAACTAGCTTGCAAAGTTTGTTGCACATTTTCATTTTTACATTTTGCAATACAAGATATTCATCTGCAGCCTATTAGGCTGCAGTTGAATATATTGTATCGCAAAATGCTATACATAATTGAAAATTGTGTAGCTTTTAGCATGTTTTGCATAGCAAATAGCGATGCGAAACCACTTATTTTGAGCCCTGACTTTAACTCTACCAATCACTGTAGGGATTCTCCCCAGCCATGTTTATCCTTTAGATACGCGGAATACTTTTCGTCCTAACAGAATACTAGAATTTATCCAACTCCAGCTTAACTCTTCTCTCGACCCAAGTTCTGAACTATTGAGTGTAAAAAAAGACTATAACATCACTATGTTCTATTCACGTCACTGATATGTCTTATACCCTAACAGTCAATGGGCATATTCCTTATCACTTACCAAGCACATCTACTCTGCCCAAACCTTTGTTTGGGTGTATGAATACCCCACTAGCACTCGGTCCAAACTGTTAAACTGTGTATCTGTCCGTCCAAGGATTATTCCCCGCCCAATTGCGGTTAATTGATATCAGGGTTCATCTTGAGGTGAGATGTTAGTTTTCCATAGGTGGGGCACACGTTGTCTGCTGGCGGGGTATGAGTTGTCAAAGGGAAAGTGTGAAACGCCAGAGTTAAGGTTTAGCCTGCTGCCGTTATAAAAAGATCTCATTTAATTATAAAGAGATGATATTCTCGGGTCCACATGTTATGATATACTAATCCGTAATAACAGGATATTAAATCGTAATAACGAGATACCAATCCGTAATAACGAGATACTAAATTGTAATACCGCGATAGCTATTTCGTAATAACAGAATACATTAGAACTGGCATCTCGTTACAACGAAGTAGCTTTTGCATTACTACGATTTAGTATCATGTCATTATAATTTAGCGTGTCCTTATTACGGATTAGTATCTCGTTATTACGATATAATATCCCGTTATTACAAATTAGTATATCGTAATATTTCGTTATTACAAATTAGTAACTAAATTGCATGTGGCGCTAATATGCTTCCGTAGAAATCCACCAATTGTTCACTCATTTCCAAGTAAGACCAGTCACCCAAAACCAACCAGGCCCCTTACTAAGCACCGACTCTAGCGTTTTGTATGCACACCACTATCTCTTGTTCCCCGATATATACTTTTTTCAAATCTAACGCTAAGCCACTGAATTTACCACCCTTTCGTAACACACTTGCAACTGAGATGGTGGTTGTCCCATGAGATATTAGACCGGGACGAAACTTGGCATGCAGATGTAGTGAAAATTTCCATCCATTGGTCCTGGGGTGGGGGCCCCGTCTTCGCATATCTGTCTGTCTGCCTGTGTGTTCGCTATAGACTCGAAATCGCATGGGTTAATTGGGACAGAACTTGGCAGGCGTATGTATTCCCGTCCCGGGAAACGTTTCCACTCATCGGACCCAGGGTGGGGGTCCGCCTTCGCGCATGTGCAGTAACAATCTCGGAACTACTTTTGCGATCGGGACAAAACCTGGGATGTGTATGTTCGTTCCATCAGGTAGTGATTTGCCACCGTCGGTTATTGGGTGTTAGACATTCCTTGCGCAACTCGGAACTACTTTTGCGATCGGGACAAAACCTGGGATGTGTATGTTCGTTCCATCAGGTAGTGATTTGCCACCGTCGGCTATTGGGTGTTAGACATTCCTTTCGCTTGCGCAGTGACAATTTCGGGTCCCTATCTAGTCTATCTATATATTTGAGTAATCTTGTCTGTTTGTCTGTTTGTCGTTATCACACGAAAACGGCCGGGTCGATCGGGAAGAAATTTGGCATGGGCATGTGGTTCGGGCCCGGGAAGGTTGTACGATACTCGGACGTGGGATGGGGCCCGTCTTCGCGCATGCGCAGTGACGATCTCGGAAACAGCTAGGCCGATCGGGACGAAACCTTGGATTTGTATGTATGGTCTTTCGCCAACCTCGGCTATGAGGTGGGAACCAATCTTTGCGCATGCCAAGTGACAAAAGCCAGGACGAAGTCGGGCACCCGGCTAGTCTATTATATATTTGAGTCTGTCTGTCTGTCTGTCTGTCTGTTTGTCTGTCTGTCTGTCTGTCTGTCTGTCTTTCTGTCTGTCTGTCTGTGTCTGTATGTCTGTTATACACTCGAAAACGGCTGGTCCGATCGGGACGAAACTTGGCATGCGTATGTAGTTCGGTCCCGGAAAGGTTTTCCACCCATCGGACCGGGGGCGGGGGGGGGCGTCTTCGCGCATGCGCTGTAACGATGTCGGAAACTACTGGGCCGATCGGGACAAAAGTTGGGATTTGTATGTAGGGACCATCGGGTAGTGATTTGCCATCGTTGGTTGTGGGGTGGGTGCCCGTCTTCGCGCAAGCGCAGTGACGATCTTTGTAGCCCAGACAAAGGGCACCCCGTCTAGTCTACTACATATTTGAGCTTGTGCCTGCCTGCCTGCCTGCCTGCCTGCCTGCCTGCCTGCCTGCCTGCCTGCCTGCCTGGTATTATTAGGGGCTACCTCCAAATTAAGGTAGCGTTAGGGTTAGGAGTGGGGTGGGGTGGGGTTAGGGGTAGCCCCAGAGTAGGGCTTAAGGTTGGGGAGGGTTAGGTCCCGGGGGTTAGGGTTGGGGTCAGGGGTGGGGTTTTAGTTTTAGTAGCCCCTAAACCGAAGAATAGCTCCTAATCCTATTGGTTTGGCTAGGGTGGGGATGGGTCAGGGGTGGCCTGGGGGTTAGGGGTAGCCCCAGAGTAGGGCTTAAGGTTGGGGGTAGGTCCCGGGGGTGGGTGGTGGTTAGGGTCTGGGGTGAGCTTTTAGGGTTAGGGTCAGGGTGGGGTAGGGTAGGGTAGGGTAGAGTTAGGGTTAGGGTGTGGTTTTTGGGTGGAGGGGTGGGGTTAGGGTTAAATATAAATTCTAGGGTGGAGGGGGTGGGGTTCTGGTTAAAATAAGGTTTTGGACATACAAAATGTTTTTTTGGTAGCCCATAAACCCGAAATGTTGGAGCGTCCGTCCGTCCGTCCGTCCGTCCGTCCGTCCGTTCGCTATAGACTCAAAAACGGCTGGGCCGATCAGAACGAAACTTGGCGTTCGTATGTAGTTCGACCCCGGGAAGGTTTTCCACTAATCGGATTGGGGATGGGATGGGGGCGCCTTCGAGCATGCGCAGTGGCGTTCTCGATCGGGACGAAACTTGGGAGTTGTATGTAGGGTCCATCGGGTGGTGATTTGCCATCATCGTTTGTGAGGTGTGTTCCCGTCTTCGTGCATGCGCAGTGACGATCAAGGAAACTACTCGCGGCAGATTGGACGAAACGTTGCATTACGTATAATTTCCATCAGGCAGTCTTCTGGGTCACTCAAGTTGCTCATGTTCAACACAGCTGCCCATTTAATTCATTCTCGGACGAAGGCGGGCCCCAGCTAGTATATATACATATAAAAGATATAGATAGATACACTAGATGGAGTGCCCGACTTGGTCCGAACTGGATTGAGTTCAGTTGGCGTGTTTGGAAGCAAACATGTGCCACATATAAAAAAAATGCCTGATACTAAGTCCAAATTGGGAGATAATAACTCATGATTAGGAGTTACTAAGTCCTAATTAAGAAATAATAACTCCGAGTTAGGACATAGTATCTTTAAATTGGGAGATAATGACTTCTACTGAGGAAAAATTATGTCCTAATTAGGGGATAATACTTCTAATTAGGACCTAGTATCTCCTATTTAGGAGATATAAGCCCCAATTAGGAGAAACTAAGTCCTTATTAGGGGATAATGAGCCCTAATTAGGAGACAATAACTCCTAATTAGGACATAGTATATCCTAATTAGGAAATAATGAGATAGTTTAGGCCCTAATCTTCTCTTCAAACACAGTTTGTTGGTGTCCTGTCGGCGCGGTTCTCTGCTTGTTACCGTAACACTCTAGATTTCTATATGAAACTTGCCGCTTTTATTTGTACCTCTGAAATAAATTACCCCCCCCCCCCCCCCTCCTAAAGATAGCTGAAATAAAATCATATTGAAAGCGCTCTGTTTCCATTCTATCTTTCGCTGTACAAACATTGACTAGGCGAATTCTCATGACTCCGGGCTGACTTCAAACACCAGAGCCGACCTCTCCTGACCTCGGGACAGACAACTCATGCCAGTATCAACTTCTCCTCACCTCGCGAGGCCGACTTTTGCGGGCGACTTCTTTGAAATCGATTTCTCCGGTTCCCCGGACCAACTTCTTCAGGCCGACATCTTTTATTAGGATGGGGGTTTTAAGATACAGCCTTTTAGGGCTGACCGTAGTAATGGTTTGAAATCCCTTTTGACATCACGAAGTCGCTTTGCCACGTACACCCCAGTTTAGTACAGGGGGTATGTACTAGACACAATTCATGTACATAACAATACGTTCCGGTAGGGTAGTAGTGCTATAAAAAGCCCGACCTCGCCTTTTTTCCGTACTTTGATGAAATGATGTCCGCAATATTAGTTTCCCTGGTAACCCCATTTCACATTGTGGCCTAAAGGTCTGTACTAGTACAGGCGAATGTTTTCAGGCCCCGTCCCATTAACTTCGACCACAATCCATTACCCGAAAGAGCTCAAAATTGGTTATTTTCCCGTACTTTTTCAAAGAAGGACCTACCTCCCCTTTCTCCTATTTGATAACTATAAGGCTGAATATGGTTACTAAGTGTCCCAATCAAGATATAATTGATTGTCAAATACAGGGGTAACGTTTTCAGTATTGCTTAATTCAATAGTAGTATAATAAACCCATAAGAGACACAAATACAAATAATCCCCTTTCACACCCCTCCCTCCGGCTCTTTTTGATGAAGAGCCACTATTTCCAAGTTCCCTGTATAATAGTGTTTAATTCGTCGGTACTATAACCAAGTGATAACGTGCCAATGCAAATAATATCACTGCCCCTCCCTCTCAAATGAGTCAAACAGACGGTTTGTCTTTTTTCCAGCATTTGAATTGTTGCAAAATTTCTAATTTTGGGTATTTATACAGTCACTGTTCTCAGTAACCCCATTTACAACGCCCTATGTTAGCGCCCCATTGCTAAACATCAGGCAGGCCCCTGGTGGCCCAAAATGAAGCTATTAGGATGTGCGCACAATGCTCTCTTTTTCATACTACTCTCTGACTCATTTCTCTATTTTGGGGTCCCAGCGCCCCATTTCAACTATTTGTATCTATGTCCCAATTTTAGCACCTCCTTTTAGCGAGGGATTTATAAGCGTCTGGCTTTTTGGTGTCCGCAGTTGAGTCCATGAGAGCAATGAAAATGAGCGCAATGTTCTATTTTCCATACGTCTCAAAATGGGGGTATGAAAATGAAAGCATCGCGCCCATTTTCGTAGCTTTCACAAACGCATTTTGGGTGTCAAAATTAAGGAGACGGGATCTAAAGACATTACCTTGTACTATAATGCAAACCTTTTGGCTACAGAGGGAAATAGGGTACTGTAGTGAACCCATACGACGGGCAACGAAGTCAAAGTAGATAAAATAGGATCATATAGGTACACGAGTAATTTTCCGAGGAAGCGGCCAGTGGGATGGGGGCTCTGCTTTTAATGCCCCATGTATAGAGTTGACTGTACCAATCCTGACGCGTCGAAGACCTCCTGTGTATACCTGTGTCTCCCACAGAAGACAGCTATACTCGCCCAAAAAAGAAAGTGTGCATTGCAGAAATTGATCAAACTCCAAAAAAATAATTTCGAAGGTGTAAAGAGTGTTAACCTGTTCATGAATAAGTTATATTGAACACAAAAACAGCTTTCCCCGTTACAATTGCATTAACGTTAAATGACGTGCTGCACGTTTGTGAAAAGGCATGTTTTGCACGTGGAGAGTCTGAAAATTCATGCAGCAGTGTGAATCCCTGGGTATTTAAAAACTAAAGTAAGGTCTTCCTGTCGTTCACATTCAAACTTGCGCTGCTGTTAAAACGACTCCACATTAGCATGCCAAGATTGACAATGAATCAACGTCTCCTTGCCCTGGGTATGATTAGAGCTGGCAGAACACACAGAGAGGTTGCCCAGCATTTGAACTGTCACCGTAACACTGTAGACAGGCTAATCCATCGACATGCACAACATGATGACGTTCGAGACCGACCCCGCTCCGGGAGACTCCGAGTTACCACCCCTGCACAAGATCGGTATATCCGTGTCGTCCATCTCCGGAACCGGCAACAAACGGCAACGACGACAACCAGGAACATCCCTAACCTGAGACGGATACATCCTCAAACAGTAATCAACCGGCTGAGAGAATACGGCTTACGTCCTCGAAGACCTGCAATTCGTCCGATTTTGACGTTACGTCATCGACGTGCTCGACTGCAGTGGTGTAGATAACATCGCAGGCATCCCTTACACTGGTGGCGACGTGTTTTATTCACAGGTGAATGTCGTTTCCATCTTTCATCATCAGATGGCCGCCGGAGAGTGTACAGACGTCGAAAAGAACGCTACGCAGATCCATGTGTCGTGGAGCGAAACCGTTATGGGGGAGGATCTCTCATGGTGTGGGGTGGCATCACTGCCCGTAACAGAACTGAGCTGGTCATTATTGATGGCAATCTCAATGCAGCCAGATATCGTGATGAAGTGCTTACACCTGTTGTTGTCCTATTTCTGCAACGTCACGACCCCGGCGTCATTCTACAGCAGGACAACGCCCGACCCCACGCAGCTCGTGTTGTTCAACAGTATCTGCAGCAACAACAAGTGGTTGTTCTTCCCTGGCCCACAAATTCGCCCGATATCACCCATTGAGCACGTATGGGACGAAATGAAACGTCAGCTACGCCGGCTTCCCCATGCACCGTCAACGCTTGTGGAACTCCAAAGACAGCTTATCAGAATATGGAACAACATCCCATAACACTTTCATGCTAACTTGTTCGCTTCCATGAGGCGTAGATGCACAGCAGTAGTCGATGCAGACGGAGGTCATACCAGATATTGAGTGTGTGACTTTTGTGTTTGAACCTTAGTGTCTTTGACTCTCCATGGCACCAAGAGTATTCGTCGTAGGGTAATGAAATTTCTCGTGTTGATCACAAATTGATTCGTCTGTGATTGAACAAAATTTCCATGAATGAAAATGATATATATCTTTTTTTAGTGTTATTTTTTAGCATGCACACTTTCTTTTTTGGGAGAGTATATGTAGAATTTCTCGAGATATTTGAACTGTTGGCGCCATCCTGCGACCTAAAAGTGAAGGAGGTGGGTTACTCCAGCCACATTTGTCAACTCCAGGGGGGGGGGGGGCAAACTTGCCCAAAGCAATACCAAGGGATTGGCAACTAGGGTGTATGTCTTGGGCTTTTGTCGTTGGTGTTCTTTATATAGAACTACCCAGTCGCCATAGGCCACCTATATATACTCATACCCAACCATCAAAATAGCTCCCCGGACCACTTATATTTTTCCAGACTTATGCACCCACACCAATATCTGTAGATTTCTATACAGAGTCTCCCAGACAGCCCAAGCCCAAGCCACTATCACAGTCGTCAGTGCCAGATATTAAAAAGGAACTCCACGACCATTTCTATGAATTACAATTTACACATCAATACCCATGTCCCAAGAGAAGTCTTATGTATAGAGAAGCGATTACCAATACTGGCGCGCTATAGGCCACCCGTATGTATTGATACTCGAATCTAAAAATTGGGACCCTCTTATGACGTCATAACGTCGGCGCCGTCATAACGTTTCCAAATTCCCTTCACATTCTAGAACGTCTTTTGCGCATGTCTTATGGGACACACGTGTTCTATTGACACCTGCGTTACTACTCGCGTCTATCATGAAAGGATGGCAGAGTGAATACAGAAGAACTAACCCCCCCCCCCCCCCCCACCCCCCTTCACCCATTCCACAAGACGTCGGTCTGAAAAAGTTGGTTCTGAGAAATCGGTCCCAGAGAAGTCGCCCCGGAAAAATTGGTCCGCACTAGTCGGCCACGAGAGGTCAGGAGAAGTCGGCCCTGGAATTAGAAGTCTGCCCGAGGTCAAAACTCAACTCTGAAAATGTCAGACCTCAGACTGAGGTAAGGAGAAGTCAGTCTGGAGTCATAAGTCGTCCCGCCAAAATTTATACAGCGAAAGAAAGAAATGGAAACAGGGTGTTTCTAATATACTTTTATTGAGGTGGGGTGGGTGATCATTTATCTTAGAAGTACAAATGTAAACAGCAAATTTTATAACGAATGCCTGGCGGCTGGTGTTACTGTAACAAATTGAGGACCGCGCCGAAACGACACCAACAAATTGTGTTTGAAGGGAAGATTCGGGAATTATATACCAAATTATCTCCTAATTAGGACTTACTGTGTCTTAATTAGGCGTTAGTATTTCCTAATTAGGACTATTATCTCCAAATTAGTAATTATCTGCTAATTAGGAGATACTAAGATCTAATTAGGACATAATATCTCCTAATTAGTAGTTAATAAGTCCTAATTATGAGTTATTATCTCTTGATTAGGAGGTATCGTCTTCTAATTAGGGCACATCTTCTAAACAGGCCCTATCTCCCAATTAGGACATATTATCTCCTAATTAGGACTAATTATCATCTTCTAAATAGGAGTTATTATTTCCTAATTATGACTTAGTACATGTATCTCTCAATCACGAGTTATTATCTCGGTATCTCTAAATTAGGACATATAGTATCATTCATTTTTTTCAGATGTGGCACTAATACGCTTCCATTTTATTCAGTTTGGTTAAAACAAATACTAAAGGCGCCGGTGTTCTGTTTCTTATTTTGCAATATCTTCTGGAGAAAGAAGCATGATCATCTGCGCGGGAACATCAAAGGTTACAAGTTTATGAAAGAACTGTTTTGCCTTTTCCAGTTGCTAAATGATACCATTGAATCTTTCACTTTTCGATCACAGAATTTAAGTTTCCATCCCCTACTGGTTAGCGCTCCTTGGGCCTTTTAGTGTTCTGGGAGGGAAAATAATTAAAAAAACACATTTCTGCCAAATTAATAAATGTATCATTTTGTGCTTTCGAAACATACTCTATGACTCTAACTGGAATGAGCTCGGCGAACACATTACAATGAGAGCCTATAAGCTATGTTTCGACAGAAAAGTGCAAAACAAGCAGATAACTAGAAATTGAATTTGCTCTTTCAAAATAAAGTTTGTATGTCTATTTTTGTCACATAATAATATAAAAGCACATTTTTGTGTGCATTGAATCATTTTTCGTACGAAAAAATGATTTATTTTAGAGTTGAAATGATAGGGATCCATCATCCATGTTAGCCAGGTATTCAAGTATCTAATCTGTTGTTCTGCCAGGTATTCGTGCCACATGCTAACCCGGAAGAGACAATGGAAATGGTTCTAACTTCTATTCTGTAACTGGCGACTTCAACTGGTAGAGTGCTGAATTATTTTTGATCAACAATATTTGTTCTCATATCTTTGCCTTGCTACAATTTATGGCAGAGTGCCAAAAGGCACACCTAGAGACACGCCAAAAGGCACTCTGCCATAAATTGTAACAAGGTAAATCCTAACAGACTAAATAATTTCACTTCAAAGGTGATATGTAGAACATCCACAGAATATGAAGCCTTTAAGATGTGGTACGGACACTTCAGAATAAAGCCCAAATATGGGCTTCCAGCACTCTACCAGTTAAGTGATGCGAGTATTGAGCTTTGAGTGTAGGGCCCAAGACGTGAGACAAGCAAACAAAAAACAACTGTATAGGCCCCTTAGATTGGCTCGGAAAAAAGTAACACTGGGCCGCGTGTACATGTAGGTAATGGAAAATGTGGGGAAGGGGAGGGGGCGTCCAGGGCTTTGCTTATATCTAAATTACTCTGGAACCAAGTACCGGGTGCCTCTGGAAGCCAGAAACAAGGAAACGCTCAAATCCAAGTGCCCACCGCCACTTTTCCGAGTCATTTCTTCGTCAATAATATATATACCACTTTCATCTTATCTCGGACTACCATAAATAATTATTAATTACTTCATTCATTAATTATTATTCCCTCCATATGTGACGTCTGGGGATAAATGGCCTATTTGGCCTATGAAGACCTACAAAATAATCAACCACTTGTTATATTCATATTATGTACATAACAATTGATTGATTGGTTAGCAGTTGTAACAAACAGCCCAATTATCTCCAAGGAATCTCAAACTTTCCAGCAAACGTACAAATCACGGAAAATTCTCATGAATTAAAAAGTATTCAAACATTCCATATATTTGATCATTCACCTATTTTTTGGTCCACGGAAACTGTTTCCTACATCAGATGTCAGTGTTGCATCTCCTGCAACCCCTTATAACAGCCGAAGTGTTCTCTAAGAATTTGTGACAACCGCTCCCATCTTTGACTTTGGGGACCCCCCCCCCCCCCACACACACACACACACACACACACATACACACACACACACCATCCCTGCCCATCGCTATGTAAGACTCTCCTCGACAGGATTCTCTTATATGTGACAACGACCTTTAATTTGAAAGCGTGCGTGCATAAGTATGTACGTAATACTCACCTGTATTGAATATTCGTCTTCAAATTAAATATCGCAATAAAAGCTTCTCTTCACAAGAAAAAAATAATCTTCTCTTTACAAGAAAAAATAGCGCAAAGATGCAGTTTCCGTTATAAAAAAAAGAGTCCGCTAAAAAGCAAAATTGCAAAAATGTCATTATTATGGTTTTGCTATATGTGCGTCTTTTTTAATGGTAGAAATCGACACCTTCGCGTATCTTTACCATTTCGACATGATAGAAGTCGACAACTTTGATTTTCCCCCAAAGGACCAGCACCACAACATCAAAGAATAGCACAGGGAATCCGGTCTGTTAGAAATGTTATGTTATCAAAATTACAAAAAATTAACCTATGAAACTTTAGGCAGAGAGTTCCGTTTCGTCGATCGGAAAATCTTTGATCTTAGTCCCTGCCAATTCACACCCTTCTCATCTGAATTTAAAAGGTTGAATCTGAAATGAAATTGCCAAAACATAGTATCGTCAAAACCTTTTGTAACGCTTGGGAAATACCAAGGTTAATTAATTTTGGTTAAACACTTAAACAGCTGGAGTTATAGAGTGCAGGACAGTTTCACGGGAAGGAAGCCGGGGAGAACTATCGGACAGAGACGAGTCACTGTCAAACTGTTTAAGTTACTAATCCCACTGAAGTAGGGTTAGCATTGGATAAATGTACGGATACGCTCAATGAGCGGCATGCCTTTTCACACAACGACATACTTAAATATAAAATACACGATATGTAATCACAAACAGAACCCCACAAAAACTTATAAAAACGACCTGACACCCCAACCACATATGCCCATAATACTGGCTGAAAAACGAAGGGACAGACCGAATATATTCCTGTCATGGTAATCTCAACAAAGAGAGCTCAACCTAAAATAAAAAGATGAAGATGAAAATCTGATCATTTCGTGCGACATGTGAAATGAAATGGTTTGTTCCAAATTTTCAAAGTCTAACAGTTTTTTTGAAAATGTTACTACAAAAGTGGTAAAAAAGTTCCTACAAAAGTGATGACTTTCTTTTTTTATGACAAAAGTGGGCGATGGTTACTACAAAAGTGGAGACCTCATTTTACTACAAAAGTGGGCGACGTTACTACAAAAGTGGTGAGCTACCACAAAAGTGGGCGTTTTCTACTACAAAAGTGGTGAGCTACTACAAAAATGGACAATTACTACAAAAGTGGGCGTCACACCCCAGGTGATGAATTTAGTGATGCTACCATGTAGAGTAAACTAGGTTGCTTCTTTTCCGGGGCAGATTGTTTTATCCAAGGCAGTGAGGAAATTGTGTTGTTTCTTTAAAATTAAGAACATTTCGTTAGTTGTCTATCAAGCACTAAATCAAAATCTGTCGACATATTTTCACTTTCCGTTGACTGCACGGAGTGATTTTCTCTTTAATTTGACGCTTCAAAAAAGATAAATGTTCTTTATCAAATTTCTTCATTGTTTATTACTTCGATTATATCTTTTGAAGTTGGTGTGACAAATTAGTCAATAATTATTGCACAACCTTGGGATAGAAATTAGTGGGTACGTTTTTACTTGACAGTTATAGTAGATGGGGGATTCACGCAATCTGGATGTTGCCCTTAACGTTTTCGCACTTACGCAGCGTTTTCAGTATCCTTATTTCACACTTCTGTAATGTTTTATGTACTTCATGTATCAAAATGTATTGGTTTGAGGGAAAATTGTTTAACGTAAATTTAAATGTCCATGAACATGCTAATTACGACTTCTCCTCCCAAACCCCTGAACCGATTTCTATGAAATGTGAGGTGATTGTTTGTTACGGCATCGCATTTGATTTACTCACATCAAGTTGGTCCGCCTCTTATGGAAGGAGTGGTAGAAAATGCCCTAAACTTTTAAAGAAATCGTCTTCTATTGAATCGATGGCTACAAAGACTTGATTATTTATTTATTTATTTATTGGTGTTTAAGGTCACATACTTATGCACAATCGCTAATCGTGACCGTGACAGTTTTACGGGTTGAGGAAGTCGAAGTACCGGGATAGAACCACCGAGCATTGACGAGCAACTGTCAACTCCTCAACATTCTAACTCTGTTCGAGCTCTGCTCAAGCAGGTTTACAGCTGTTGAAGACATGAGCACCATCGACGTGCAGTACGCGTTAGTACACGGTGTCATCGTGCCCTCGTGTAGGCAACCGGGATAAAGTGCCATACCCAAGGATACAACGCGGGTCGTACCGGACGGGGATCGAACTCGGGGCCTCTAGCATAGAAGTCCAACAGTCTACCACTGAGCGACCGCGCTCACACAATGAATATTTGGTACTGAACTTCCTTGGGGGTGGGGGATGGAGAATAATGTTTGGTTAAACAAAGTTTGACTGGCAATATTTGCCGTTGTAATAAGAGATACAAGATTTTTGGCCCTGCTCAAATGAAAAACAAATTCCCGCATCCCCGTGGGAACCCCAGGTGCTAAAAGTAGAAACATGTTCAAATGACCATATTTCCCAAGACTTACGGAGCAGTGAACGATTGTTTGGTGAAAAGCATAATCAGAACCAGTAGAACTGAATGGACAAACATTATTACAATGTGTTGTATCATTGGGCATCGTATGGGGAATTGGAGAAATGCTTAGTCAACCATAGTTCAATAATTAAAAATAACTTCTACCCCAGAATCACCAATAGAATCTTTTAATATTTGGTATACAACATCCTTAGAGGGATCAGATTGAAGTGTTTTCCACACCAAGTCATTAGGTTTGCATTTTGGCCCCATGTAGGAGCCAAAATCTTAACTTTACTCTTTCACTGCCACGCCCACTTTAGCCATATATGGAGAGCCTCTATGTACGCCTGGATGCGAGTTTAATAAATTTATGACATTACTTAGAACGCTATCATCTGATTAATTGTTGGAAAGGGCTCTTTGAGCCCTTTCCAACAATTAATCAGATGGTAGGTTTGATCTGCGCATACCAGAACGAACAGATAATCGTCAAAAAATAGGTGACAATTGTCTCTTTCGGCAGCGGAAGTGTTAATGTAAAAAGAGGAAACTTGTGTAAAATCCTATTCAGATCTAGCAGTCAGTCTCTTAATATTTGTTCTATACAGCACAGTCGCCGTGCACAGGTCGTAATCCACTCGTGGGCAGTGATGCCCACGCATGCCTTTACCAGGTAATAAAAATCATCATCTGCAAAATTTTAATTAATGAAGCAGGGGTTGTAACCGGTGCTTCATAAAACAATTTTTTGATGATTATTCCTATAATTGATGTTTAAAATCTAATATTATTGCGACTATGGAAATATTGCCCAGCGGTGGTAATTGACCAGTCCTCGGTGGTCATACTGTAGTAACCTAGAGGGGTGGTAGCAAATTCAACTTGTTCCATTTAAATCCTTAGCTCATATTTGGGCACCCTGGCCCACCTAGGAAGTCGGATGCGGCAGTTGTTAACAGGCCAGGGTGGTCAGTTGGAAGATTTTTTTCGTTTCCTTTCGAACGAATCTTTTCAGAGGAATATCGGTTGGTATCGGTCATCTACGTTTTTAGTTTAGTTGTATTTTGGAACGCGAAATTTTTTTTTGTTCTATCTCCATTTGGACAATTTTGGTAGGACTAAACTGTTTTAACTTCACGTATTGAATAACTGAACCTGGGGTGATGTGACAAAGATTGTTCACATAAACAAAAACTGGCATACAGCATGTTTGATAAGTAAGTTTTAACAAACTTTTGTCTCAAATTATAACCGTCTGTAATCGACAAAATAGCTTGAATTGCCGAGTCTGTATGTATACTGATGGAACTTTTCGGCGGAAACTGGCTGAAAAGAACACGTCTTATATGAAAATAGGAATTTTACCAATCATATTTATTTAGCTGAGCTCCCTGTGTCAAACAAAATATTATCAAACAAATTCCGTTTTACGGCAGTGTGATTCGCTGAACCTGGCTTTAAAAAGCGCGTCAGACGGGGAAATACGGTTGATACGGATAGATACGGATGACCATCCGTATCTATCCGCAGACATCCGTATCTGACCGCAGACATCCGTATCATCCGTATCAATCCGTGTGAAAACGCATCGCGAAGCGCACAATATGAAAAAAGTTTTGAAAATTTCAAAACTTTTTTCAACCGTGTGCGGATGGCCAATCCGCTCAAAATCCGTATTAATCCGTATTGATCCGTATTAATACGTATCTCATCCGCATCAGATACGGATAAATACGGTGGAAAAGGGAGTCTACCAACGCGAGATTTGATACCACAAAATACGGACTTAATACGGATACAATACGTTTAGATACGTTTTTTTCTGCGGATAAAATACGGTTGTGATGCGGATGCGAATAGATACCTTGCGATACCTTCTAATGCGGAAAGATACGTGTAATACGTTTATATGATTATCTATGCGTATCTATCCGTATCTCCTGCCGCAGGTTTTAGGTATGGCCTCAGAGTGACACGCATACATCCGTATCTATCCGTATTTATCCGCAGACCATCCGTATCTCATCCGTATTATATGCCTATTTCCCCAAAATACGTGGTATTTTCACGGTTCGGAGGGGGGTCGAGATTTATTATACGTATCTCCATCCGCAAGGCCATCCGTATCCCCGTCTGACGCGACTATTATGGAGTGCACGGGGGTATATAAGTATTCTACAAGTAAGAAGAGATATACATCGAGATATATATCTAGCCAACATGCATCAGTGAAACACTGATGCATGTTGGCTAGATATATATTTTGGTGTTCATTGTTGGCAGAAAAAGTACAAAACTAAATATAACGTTTGTGCTTTGTATCTAATAACAAAGTTTGTTAAGTTTTCATATTTTGAAATTTTATTACAATAGAATTCTAAAATGTACACACTTGATACAAATGGTCTAATTTTATCTCGATGAAATGTTTTTGGTCGGGGTGCTTGTTTTGGGCCAGTACCGTTTCCCTAAATAGAGATATTTTGGCCTTATGGACAAAAGATCAAAGTGAATTTTAAATACACAAATTTAAATCTTATGCTTATCATTTCATTGTCTTATAAAAATGTATAAAAGCCAAACATAGTCCGTCTTCTGTGATATGTTTCACTTGCAGTGCACCAACGTACACATTTTATTTGATCCGCCTCTTCAAGTGTTAATAAAAACATAAAATTTCTTCAATTTGAAATCTATTAATATCTGGAATGCTTCTTTTGACCAGTAAAATAAAAAGAAAAACAAACAAGCCATCACAGCGAAGTATCTTTTGTGGAAGCTGTGAGAGTTGTGCATGTAAACTTTAGCATTTGGAATGGACGGGTGACGGGTGGACGCCATTTGGATATCTGCGTCTCGCTTGCACTAAAAGTAGGACAGGCATAAAACTTGAAAAAAATCTCTGGATATGTGATTTTAAGTATTGTTGCCGTAATTCGTAATTATATTCACCTTCATTAAATTTTGTCAAGAGAAACAGATAATAGTTATATCCACTTCTATCCACTTTTCAGGGGCCCTACATCATTGAAAACAATTGAGACTTCTTTTGGGAAGTGATGTGGGAAAACTGCATTTCAGGATTTCCAATGAGTCGCGATTTCATGTGGAATTTCTGTACTGAATTCGTTAAAATCGAGCCGAGGCGAGGCTTACTCGGATAGATTACGTGGAACAGAAATCCACGATCTGATTTTGCGTTTTTTACCGAAGGTGCGCGTGAAATACAGGAAGAACTCGGTTCCTTCCCCCGTTCTGTACCCCATTTTGTTCCGCCTTATGCATTGATTGTGGTTTTCTGAACCAATCATCCCATACTGTAGCTGTGTATTATTATGTCTGGAAACTGAGTATCATTGGGACAATAACTCTGCAATATTTAACCCTTTACCCAACGCAGACGATATTAACATTTATTATTTTAAATACCATTTGTTGACATTTTTCAAACAATTTCAACAAAACCACGACGAGCTCGTTCTAACGAGGGGTCACATGATATGGTTTTGTTGAAATTTTTAGACAAATAATATTTTTTCAACTGCTGAATTTGCATATTACGTGGGCGGATGCGGCCGATTCGTTGGTTAAATGGTTAAAATAAAATCCTGTTATTATTCTAATAATATCAGGTTATTGTTTCAAAGAATGCACCCTCATTATTCCTGGAAGTTGAATTCTGTCGGATAACAAGCAGGGACATGGCGAGAGGGGGTGGGGGGTGTCACCCCCCCCCCCCCCAATCCTGGCCAAAATTTCCTATAGTTGGAAATTCGGAGGGCAAGTCATGAGTAGTTGGAAATAAAATCTATCTGGATTTTAGAGCCTCTTTGGTGATGCTGATGTTTCCTTTACTTCCCAAAATTCCAACTCGGTTTCAAATCTGCAAAATTCCCCTACGGTTACTGTTTACAACTGCAGTACACGGTATTAGATTTTTATAGTATGTTTACTTATTGTAATAAAAAGAAATTCTCGAAAGGCACTTCAATAAAATCCAATCCTATAAAATCGTTATCCTGAATTAATTCCATCATTCACAGTTACAAAATGACGAAACATCGAAAATTGATCATTCCTGCATAAGATCTGATTTAATGTTAGGACAGTGTGAATTGTTCAAAGTTCAAAGCTTGAGCATTTGTTTAGCACATATTCAGTTCCCAGAATAATACCAAATAATAATAACCTGATAATTCTATCATAAATGTATTGGCATTTCAATTATTAGAATCAATTTTATGCCCCCTTTCATGGATTCATTTTCAAACGTTTGATCGGTAGTGAATTTTCAACTAGGGGGAGGGACCCCTCCTCCCGGTACCTCTCCAAGTTGGAAATTCACTACCCTACCCCCCCCCCCCCCCCCCCCCAATCGGAACCCTCTAGCCACGTCACTGATGACAAGGAAGGTGAGACAAAGGGGAATATCATCACTGGGTTAAAAATTAATTTAAAACCCACTACCGGCGACTCTCTTTGTTTCACGGAAAGAATCTATAAAGGGTGTATATTATTTTTTTAAGAATCACCGGACATTCATAGAATATTGACCGGGCATTCGTTAAAAAATACACATTTATTGTTCAGCTAGAAACATTCATTCTGACCTTGGGCCAATATAATAAAACTTTTAAAGATGTATTTTTCATAATTGTATTTTTCTAGTCATGGAAATAACTAATTGAAATGAACGATTAGCATTTTCAAAGATGTGGCAATTTGCCAGTTGGCAAATTGCCATATCTTTTAAAATGCTAATGATTCATTTCCGTCATTTATATTCAATGGTAGGGAACACAATTCGAAAAAAAGACAGTTGTAAAAGTTTTATAATATCTGCCCCTGACCGAGACCGTTTCTCGACTGAAACATACGAGCTATTTACTCCTGTTGATGAGCTCTCTCGAACGATAACTCACTCATCATACTGTTCACATATTCAATTTGAATTCCCCCAAATATGAACGAATTATTTTTGTTTTCCTATTAAAACAAGGATTTAATATAAAAAGTGGGTTTTAAGTCCAAGAATACACTCAGCCTAGCGTATTCGGTCATATAATTTTCTGGCCGAATACACGGCGCCTTGTGTCTTATCCTTCACACAAACAACAGCTGTTCCTTGCGATGTGAGAGACAAATATGATTGGAAGGTCCGCATGACAAATTGATAATCATTTCTGTAAAGCAATGCTCCTTTACAATATTGTTTTTCATCCAAGTAGAACCATAAGGAATTCGACAATATTATATTCATTTTGGGCAATCAATACAGCGTCTGCCTCTCAATAGATTAAGTCATACGAAAATTGATTTCGATTTTTCTGCCCACCCCCGCTGATAACGGCAATCACCAGCGAACAGATCCACGTCTCACTCCACTCTGTTCTAAATTAGTTGTAGTTGTCTGTGAATTGTTACTTCATTCTGAGTAAAAGGACCGGAATAAATTTAATTCCCACGAAAAAAAACGGTCAGCTATTCAAATTGTTAACTCATTTATACGTCAGTGTCTTTTCAGCGAATCGCGAGCGACACTGCATGCCCGTCGTTGGTGCATGGCTGAATGTTACCCGACCTTTTTCATCCCCTGAAATTGCGGAGTTCATTTATTTAATTGCAGCAATACTTTAAATTAATATGCCTCAAAGTTAGTTTGTCCAACTAGAACGATGGAATACCATCTAAGGGTTCCACCGTATCAGGTAACTCACCTTATATTATTTAGTAGCAGCCATTACTATTTCGATCAAATCGAAGCATTTCCACTCGCTTCGAATTTTCAAAATTTGAATTGAAACAAAATAAGAGAATTTAAGTACTAAACATATTTCAAGGTACCGTATTTATTGATTTAAAACATTAAATATTGAAAAAATGAACAGAAAATGTTGTTTGTAGTTCCAAAGGTTCTTTGTTGCTTTTACGACTCCAGGCGAAAGGCTGCCGGCCAAAGTCTATCGATTTTTTATGCTGAAGCGAACATTTTCTTTACAGTTTACTTAACAGATTAAAAGTGATTTTTGAACATTTAAAAGTGCTTTGTTAACCCTTTTCAGGTGGCAATGGCAGTAAAACTATGTAAAGGTATTCCATATATGCTTGTAGTCCAAACACGGCCTGAAAGTCCGTAATTTAATTCTGTGGCCTGGTACGTCCGTTGAAAGGAAGTACCAAACCAAAAAATATTAATTTACGGATTTTCAGGCCATGTTTGGACTAATATGATGGTAGCGATAAGTTTTATTTTGTAAACAAATATCACACTTCAAGCAGCGAAGATTGTTTACTGTCGCCATGGATACATACCGGTGCCAGTTACTGTTGATGATTCTGTGCGGTGCTGTCAATTGCAGCTTTTAAAAAATAAACGTCCGGTCGTTCTTTGTTTCTCGTGGAAAGTTATTAATCCCTTGATTCACATGGACTTTCGACATAATAAATATGTTACATGACGTGTAGCTGGCTGATACATTTCCGTACAAGGCGATGAGAGTTCATATCAGGTGAGGCGACGCCTCACCTGATATGAACTATCATCGCCCTGGATGGAGATTTATTATGCCAGCTAATGAAATTCGCCAATCACAGCCCCCGAATAGTGGGACGGTACTGAGCCTGCAGCCCGAGGTGACCTAATGCGAAACTCGTATTAGGTCAGTACCGCCATTTTGTTTCGACGTGGAAATTCCTCACCTCGTGGTGCTTTTATATCCATATTGAAGAAATTGCAGTACAATCAAACGTCCCTCCGTGTCTATATGTCTCATTTTCTCTCGTTTTATAATAAATTTATTGTGAAATTTATTTTCTAAATGTAAATTTAATTATTTGAAGTGAGAAATACTGCTGTATTCGATCTACCGATAACGGATAAGTGGGCCTGGCCCTAACTTGACATAGGGTCTAAGCTTATTGAGGTTAACACACAACAGTTTGGGTACGGTGTTCGCCTCGATATTTTAAAAGCTTTAGAAAAAATATATAACCCATAAATGCATTGTTAGAAAGTTGAAAAATATATATAGTGTGAATAAATAAACTGAGAAAAAAATTGTCTTATCCCGGGAATAGATTAATTTCACTTTTTCTCGTTGAGCTCATTCTGCAGTCTCTGTTGTGGTAAATGGATAACGTCGCTCCGAAAATGGATTTAATTTCATTGAATAATTATAAGATTGCACAATGATGAAATTGTAGAAAAATGAATGAAAGTCAATGGGAAAAGATGCGAGATACATTTATTTTGTTCGAATTCTATAAAATCGGACGTTTCGGACATTTTCTGCACACTCAAGACAAAGTGACAGTACGAAGAAAAGCGTCTATCGCTGTTGTCTGTGTTGTCAAGGAAATTATACACAAACAGGGAGACAACTGTGCACGTTTGTTACAACTTACATAGCGTTTTGCACCAGTTTTGAAAATGTGCCGGCGTTCAAATTTGATTGTTATTTTGTTTTCGCTGGCATAATAAATACGTTACAGGACGTTCAGGTGGCGGATACGGATACGGTATCATATGAGGCTCAGCAAAAACAATATTGGACTCGGCGTACCGCCTCGTCCAATATTGTTTTCACCTCGCCTCATATGATACCGTATCCGCCACCTGAACGTCCTGTAACTTATAGTATCAGCCAGACACATCTTACTTATAATGTGAGTCTCGCCGAGCTCGTTCCAATGAGGATGTCACCTGATACGGATTTGTTGAAATTTTGTGATCAATTTGAAAAAAACAAAACCTATAATTAAAATAAAAATTGGTGATATTGTGTGCAATCAGTAAAGGGCTAAAGGCGTTATTTCTCAACGAAACACGTCCATGTTTCACCTACTGTTTCTGAAACACACTGATTTGAAGAGGTGAATCAGAAACGCCTTTGCGTTTGAAAGTGATATTTTTGGGTAACGCTGGGGAAAAAAACCTGCAATTTGTGGAAAAATATACGTGGTCTCCTCAACTTTTCTCTTATTTCATTGCTTTCTATCATATTCTCAATGACGTCAGTGGAAGACACTTGGATTTAACCGTATGTGTCACTTTTATATTTTCATTTTAGGGCTGTATGACAATGGAACACGCTCTTCCCCTATCTGTGTTTTTTTTCTTGCTTTATAAACATCACCTACTGCTGGAAAAGAGCTTTAAAACGAGGGAGAAATCATTAGGGTCAGTATAGGAAAGGTAAGGGTTAGCAGGTTACTACTAACACTTACCCTCATTGCCCTGACCCTAAAACCATTACTGGTGTCTCCACTTTTAGTCCACTTCATGTAGGAGAATATATTTCTCAGTATGTTAAGTTTATAGAATGAAAAGGGTTAAAAGTTAAAATAACTAATAAATATGACATTTTTGGATTCCGAACAGTTATTATTTGTAAGGAACATGATATGGAAGGAAAATAAATATAAGGTATGAGCAGGAATGTGGCTAGAGAGTTTCAGCTGGAGGTGTGGGGGGGGGGGGGGGAGGGTGCCACCGGCGTAAATTCCAACTGTGAGTAGTTTCGATAGGTGGTTGCACTGCAGCACTGGGTGATATCTTTTAACCCTTTACCCAACGAATCGCCCCCATCCGTCCGCGTAATATGCAAATACAGCTGCTGAAAAAATATTATTTTTCGAAAAATTTCAACAAAACCCTATCATGTGACCCCTCTTTGGAACGAGCTCGTCGAGCTCGTTCCAAAGAGGGGTCACATGATATGGTTTTGTTGAAATTCTTTTAAAAAATGATATTTAAAATAATGAATTTTGAAATCGTCTGCTTTGGGTAAAGGGTTATGAACCCTTCTGAAAATTTCCACTAGTCCTGAAACGGAAAAAGCATCATTTATAATGTGTCTGGGTCAGAAAATTTACCGGATTGATATCAGAGTCGAAATTTTGAGACCATGTCAATTTTAGAGTAGGAAATTTGAAACTCAAGTTTCCAGTTGGAAATAAAAGATCAAAATTTCTCATCATTAGTTGGAATTTTAATATTTTTCATGAACAATTTTAATTTACTGAATTTCCAACCATTTGATTTTTGACCTCGGAATTTCCAACTATTGAACAAAATACTCCTAGCTGGGGGGGGGGGGGAGGGGGGGTGAGACACCCCCACCCCTCCACACACACCTCCTGTCGCCACATCCCTGGGTATGAGGGGACAAGTTATTTTTCGAGAACCAATCGTTTGTGCTGTTTGTTTGAGATTATCTGGTGACAGTTATTGAGGAACCACAAACAGAAAACGTCAGAAATATCAGTTGAATACACAAGTTTAATTAAAAGAATAAAAACAATGACCTGAAATTGCGAGGATAGACAATAACCACCGATTTAATAATGAGTTTGAAATATACTTTCAGAATAATCGTAATGTACATATCGTATTGTTCTGTTGTTTACCACCTGCAAGCAGGGAGCGATCAGGACTATTTAAAATACGCTCTAGCCTCGGAGCCTATTTTTTCAATTCATGCACCAGATTTCAATTTACGGAGTCACACTGCTGTTTGTAACACACACTGCAAGTATGTAATAGCTCTCATCATTTTCATTTAGTACACTATAGCAAACATTAATCTTCACTGTGGTTTCTGATCAAGTCTTGGCTGCCTATTTAGGCAGCCAAGACTTGATCAGAAACCACAGTGAAGATTAATGCTTGGTAATTAAGACTTGAAGTATTAACTTAAGCACTCTACAACAATGATAAATGATAATCATATATATAATACATGTAAGAGTGTCTCTCTCGATTATCCATCGAAAGAATATCAAAATATGATCTGAGAAGTTACGAGCCAACTGAGAAGCCTATTTCTGCGATTTAAGAGCCAAGTTCTGATGTTTCAGAACCAAATACGCACTGGCGCATGCCCAGGTCGGTCCCTGCTGCAAGTTTAGAACATGAAAAACGTGTCGATACTTATTAACCTGCCATTCATTCGTATTGTAAGGGAGGCGGAGTGAATGCATCAAGGCAAAACTGAGGATTTTAGTGCTTAAATTGCCATTCGTTACAACACATTCGATTTTCGACGTTGTGCAGATTGAAAGGGTAAAACTGCTCAATTTGAGTTTCAAAGAAGCTCCAAATGGAGAAAGATGGTTGAAAAGGGGAGAACAAAATTTTGTTCGGAAGTTTGCATGGTTTTGTCACAATTACTCTGCAGTTTCGTCTCACCGAATAGGTAATACATGGTTACTTTGTAGATCAAGAGAAGCGAGGACAAGAAACGTAAATATGTTTCTTGTAACCACAGGTGAAATACAACTTGAATTGGATGTCATATTATTGACACTGATTTGTGAACGGAATGATTTGGAGACCTATTTCTGTTTGAAATAACGCCATTAACGGATGACATGCTTGAGATGATAATTTTTTCCTTTTTCCCCGCACAACGGTAATAAGTTAGGACATTAACCCTTCACCCAACGAATCGCCCGCATCCGCCCGCGTAATATGTAAATTCAGCAGTTGAAAAAATAGTATTTTTCAAAAAATTTCAACAAAACCATATCATGTGCCCCCTCGTTGGAACGAGCTCGTCGAGCTAGTTCCAACGAGGGGTCACATGATATAGTTTTGTTGAATTTTTTAGAAAAATTTGAGAAAATGATATTTAAAATAATAGATTTTGATATCGTCTGCGTTGGATAAAGGGTTAAGGAATCACACATTTTCGATTCGAATAGAATCGGCTCTATTATACGAAATCGAATCGAATAAGGCTGTCTTTAAGATGCCCGACTGGAGAAGGAGGTGCTGTAAAACTGATTTGTTCCGACTTTGGTGGATTAAGATCCAACTGATAAAATATTTCAACTACGTCATTAAGGCATGCCTTCGCCGGCCTTGGTGTTGTTGATGGAATGTTACCCAATAAGGATTATAATGCAAGAGAGAAATGGGTGTGACAATTATCTATAATGAGCACTGCCCAGGGCTAGCCGCTTGCAACAGCTCATCGTTGATATCGCATATGAGTACAGTAAAAACTAGAAGTCCTGCCATGAAATGCGCACAATTAGCACGTCGATCAGCGCGTTAATCTACGCTTAATGCTCATAGTAAGGCTATCAAATTCTCTACGTATGGCATGTGCACACGCAATGTTTCAGCCAATGGACCTCCGGGTAACCCGGAGGTCCATTGGCAGAAACAGTGCCTGTGTTTGCGATGAGTAACCGGGAGAACCTGCCGTGCTTTGGATGCCGTTCGATATGGCAAATGCGCGCAATTCCTATGCGCAATTAAGCCTAGATAGGCGCACAGATCGTGACAGGACTTCTAGTTTTAAATGTAGTGGGACTTGAATTAGCATGGCTGGTGGCATGGAATGTCGTTGCTGTTGATGCGAATATGACGGAAATTACACTCAGTTTTTATTTTCAATATTATTTTTGTACCATTTCCATCAGAACTTTGCGTTTTGTGAGACGCCAAAGATGACTGATACCAAACTATATTCAAGTGATAAGATTCGAATGGAAAAGAATCGGGCAGTCGATTTCGAATCGAACCGAATGACAACTTAAGTTTCGAAATCGAATCGAATCTCGAAGCTTCGCAGGACCCTATAATAAGTCTAAAGATTACTAAAATAACATTGGCAAAATAAATGCGCTCTAGTTTGTTGAGCTGGACAAAACTCGTAATTCTCTAAAGCTGCAGGAAAGTGATTATTTACATAAACAGATTTGTTTAACCCTTTACCTAACATGAAAAGCAAACGACACTTGCACATAAAATTCTTGAATAATTAATTGTTTTAATTTTTGCGGCAAAAACATAGCTTGTGACCCCTCATTGGAACGAGCTGGTTGAGCTCGTTCCAATGCGGGGTCATAAGCTGTGTTTTTGAGACAAAAACTGAAACAATAATGAAAATGGGATGGTGATTTTTGTGAATAGCACTGGCATGTTTTGACCGTTACGTTGGGTAAAGGGTTAAAATAGATAATCATTTATCAAAACTGTATCGATTATACTCCCCCCCCCCCCCCACCCACCCTGGGGAAACTACAAATAAAAACTACCATTTTCTCTCTTGCCTGTGGGCCAAAGCCTCCAGTATCTGTGTCCAGAGACAAACGTCCGGATTAAGCTCTGTCAACGTCATCTTGGATGAAATCGGCTGGACTTACGAAGCAAACACTATAATTATCGAAATCTGCAAAAAGAAAGATGAAGTGAAGTATAATATTCAAAATGTGTTATACCTAATGTATCTTCAAAACTGGATACGACAATATACAGAGGATATGGAATGAGTGTTTTTCTTATATAATATTTATCAAACGAGTCAAAGAAGTTTCCGTTTTGACTAGGCTCTGGCGACCCCAAACGGAAAATTCAGTCGAGTTTCATAAATATTATATGAGAAAAACACTCATTTCATATTTTATTTATCATATGACATACACATGGCCAAATTAGTCACTTAGTATGACTTTTTAACCCATCACCTATCTTGAGTTGCAGGCGGCACTTGGAAAAAACATCCTCGCATAACTAAAAATTTTAATTTTTTGCTTCCAAAACATAGGTTATGACCCCTCATTGGAACGAGCTCGTCGAGCTCGTTCCAGTGAGGGGTCATTACCTATGTTTTGGAAGCAAAATGTGAAAATATAAAAAAAATGAATGGCGTTTTTCTTGTACGTAAAAGATTAATACAATTTTAACCCACCCTAAATAGGTCAGATAACGTAAATTCTCCCTACTGAAATTATGTAAATGTGACCCAGTTGTATTTGGTTTAGCCAATCAAATTGTGCAGTTTTGAAATTGACCAATGAAAGCTCCCAACTCTATTTATGCAAATTATGAAAATGTGGCCCAGTTGTATTTTGTTCAGCCAATCAAATTGTCTAGTTTTGAAATTGACCAATGAAATTGACGGAAGGCTTTATTTATCACTGATTAATATGAAAACAAAATATCAAATGTTTTAAAGTGATCAAAACGGACGAGTCATATGATAAATAATATATAATTAATAAATTGTATATGTTACTCGAGTGAAAGGCGGGCTAGAATTTCTCAACCCAAGCAAAATTCTCCTGACAATATCGCTCTCCTTTCATCGGATAACCATTTAAAATGCCCGCTCTTCTTGTTAAAAAGTGCAGTTACGAAAACACTTTCCCACTATTCTGCAAAATGCGGGAAAGTATATTTCTTTCCAATCGTTTGTAACAGTGAGATAGTTTATGCATACTGCATTTGTGATATCACGGGTGTAATAACACTTCCACAAAGACGTTACATATACGACCCTGCGATTATTCGAATTTGGAATCGATTTTCGAATTGGTCTCTCGATTCATTATCTATTATTGGACTTCGTTTGATCGCATCGACCGCGACGAGGAACGGTCGTCCCAAATGTTTCAATTTCCCATCAATTTGGCATTTAGTAAAAGTCGGAGAAACAAGCGCAAAAATCCTCAAATTCTGTTAGTAACCCCATCTCGTATTTATTTATAACTACAGTTAAAACTGGAAGTCCTGTCACGAACTTAAGGCTTCATCTAGACTTAATTACGCGTAGGAATTGCGCGCAATTTCCTTTCGAATGGCATCCAAAGCACGGCAGGTTTTCCTGGTTACTCATAGCAAACACAGGCAATGTTTCTGCCAATGGATCTCAGGGTTACCGGGAGGTCCATTGGCTGAAACATTGCTTGTACGCAGGCCATATGTACAGAATTTGATAGCCTTACTATGTCAGATTAAAGCGCAGATCGACGTGCTATTTGTGCGCATTTCATAACAGGACTTCTAGTTTTAACTGTAAGAAGGTAATAGGATAATAGCTCAATCCCAAGCTCATTCTTTTTGGGGGAACGCCACGTCTTCATTCCGCATGATGTTCGAATACCGGTACGACGTGACAATGATTACACAATGATCCATCTCCTCGTCCGATTTCATTATCACAGAATTTCCACTGCTGCCATAACATCCTTATCTTTAAAATATATTTAGCATTGCACGAAGTTGTAAACGTGGGGAACATGTCATGTTCTCGATAGCATAATGCTAACTTGGCTATGAAACAGGCTATGAATTTCCACTTTCTCCACGACTCTTACGGTACAGGTGCCACGGACTGGTCGTAATCCACACGTGAAACTAATGTCCAAGCAAGCATTTACCCGGTTCTAAATATCTCATTGCGTCCAAAATTGGGATGTTTCTATAGTGAGCTCAAATACTGACCTAGACCTTTCTTTGAACAACTTGAATCGTTACCACTATAGGAAATTAAATGCAAAATATAAACGCATTCCTACCGGTGGTCAGGCCCGAGGCTATTTTCGCAAAATTTTCCGACATGGTGGGGCGAAGGTTAAAATTGTTCCGACCGTGTTGCGGGCCGTTGGCCGTCTGTAAAAACTTGAAACCTAACTTAAATTACTGGTGGAGAGCAAACAGTTTCTTGGTTACCAAAATTTGCGCACATGTCTTTGCCTTGTTATAATTTATAGGAGAGTACCTATAGACACTCTCCTATAAATTGTAATAAGAGAAATCCACACGGATGAAAGAGATTCACTACAAAGATAATGGGATCAAATCCACAGAATATGAAGTTTTTAAGTTGTCATACGTGAACTCAAGAATGGATCCCAAATGTGTTCCTCCACCACTCAACCAGTTAAAACGATGATAAACGAAACAGGACGGAAACGTTCGTTTATTATTATTATTTCAACCCTTTCAGCCCGTGAGGCCGTTTTTCCGACCGGGTCACAAGCTACTTCATAATGTCATTAAGTGGGATGGCTATAAGGTAAATGTGTGGTGTAAACCAATCAATATTATCAACGTGCAAGGCTGCACGTTGAAAATATTATTTGGTCTAACCACAAATAATAAATATGGACTCTTCCAATTGCTGCCCTTGAACTGACATTGAAGATCACACGATCGTGCAAAGGATTAAAGAATTATTTTCGTTGGGGGCGCGGTGGCATTGCGGTAACCGGTTCTCGTCAGATCACCGACGTTAAGCAACGTCGAGCCCGGTTAATCCTCGGATGGGTGACCGTCTGAGCGATCGATTCGGACTCCCGCGTTGTGTCCTTGGGAAAGGCACTTAACCCCGATTGTCCACATGGGGGCGCGATGACGCCGTGTACTAAGGCGTACTGAAAGTCGACGGTGCGCATGTCTTCAACCAACCTAACCCTGCCTGTGCTGCAGTATGGAGTTCCGATGTTGGGGAGCTGGCAGCTGCTCGTCGTTGCTCGGTGATTGTCTCCGGGTACTCCGACTCCCTCCAACCGTAAAACTGTCACGGTTATGATTAGCCATTGTGCATAAGTATTTGACCTTGAACACCAATAAATAAATAAATAATACTGCTTTCGTTTAGCGCAGGTAATTCTATAAAAAATAATAATACACCAAAAAAATTTACAAGACTATTTGATTGTCATTTTTTTTTGTAATGAGCGCTTTCATGTAAAGGATATTTGAAACATAAGGGTAATATGCATAATGAAAATTTTACCTTTGCCATATCATTAACTTTTTTCACACTAGGAACTTTCAAAGAAAGTGTTGGAGTTCGAGCGACCAACTTTTTTCTCAGAGTTTTAAGCTTTTTGGACATTGCCCCAAGGAACGCAGCAACTCCTTTTTAAAACAAAATGAAAAGAGTATACTCGCCCAAGATGAGTGTCAGGTTTGTTTATATTTGGCTCAGTTGGTCCGAAGAAGATTGAAATCAGCGGTTCACAAAACGTGTAATGCAGCTTTTACTCATTACCAAGAGAGTGACTCAGTATTTTTCCACCAGGTATGGACGTCACCAAACGGTACCCCCTGGCACAACCGTTGCCTCTTTTTTGCCCAGTCGCTTCCGCTGGCCCAGAGAAATGTTTTTACCAAACAACAATTCTTTCTTTCTTGCAGTGTTGAAAACATCGGCATTTGAAATTTTTATTTTTGCGCTCCTGGGTTTCCCACTGGGATGTGAAGATTTCTTTTTGTATGTATCAAGTACATATCACCATATACATGTAGGATTGCATAACAAGACTTCTTCAAATCAAATCATCGGTTCTGAAAAAAGAAATTTCGGTTGAGGCCAAATATGTTGCCCTTTCAAGAACAACATATAATAGTGTTTTTCAAACTGCCCTTGAACAAAATTTAGTGTACACCCCATAAGGAAGTTAAAAACCAAATATCAACCAATTCAATCCATTACAAAAATTAAAAGAGTATATTGTCTTAAGTTGGTGTGTGCCAAGTTAGTTGGAAGCGACCCAGTGATTCGAAGAAAAAGACGGAAGTCAGTGGTTCACAAAAAGAGTGACTTAGCGTTTTCCCATTATCATTACCGACAGTGTTAAAATGTGCATCCCATAGGTACCCTGTGACACAAGCGTTCCACGGTTTTTGTCTCAATCGTTTCCACTGGTGGTTTGGAATCGCCACGCCAAATAATAATTCTCTGTTCAGTGCAGTTACAAAATATTGGCGTTTGGAGTGTTCTTTATTTTCACACACTTAAGTTATAATGGAGATGCGGGGATTTATTTTTTGTAGCGCGAATCAAGTACTTACGGACCAATAATACCGCACACCAAATTTATTTCAAATCGATCTATCGGTTCTGAAAACTCTTGCCCCACCCAGAACAGCTTTGAAGAGTATTACCCAATCTTCTCTTGAACAATTTCTTTAGGAAGCAAAATGCAAAATATCAGTTTTTTAAACTTCTGCCCCCCCCCCCCCCAATCCTCTCTGTGGGGGTGGCTTAATTTGAACAAAATTCAAATGCTATGTCATAACAGACAGTTTCCTCAACCTTCTCGGAAATCGATCCAGGGTTTTAAGGAAGAAGTCGTGAATAACATTTTCACAGATAACGGACGGGCGGACGGACGGACAGCGTACGACGGTTGAATAGTGTTCATTATAGCTCATCCTATCTTCCAGCCAACACAATGTTACTGTATATTGTCCTATTTCTTTCAAAACGATGACCTTTCTTGATCGACCTTGAAGCAGAAGCCAGGCTCTGATATTTAGTTCAGCATTATAAAACCTGATGGTGTTCAGTATTCATTACGGATAGACCAGTTAATATATTTAACATGCAGCCCTATGGCTGCTTGTTAAAATTATTAATTAATCTACTTTAGACGGGTCTCATCCTAGATATAGAGAATATCTAGTGTATTTGAGTGGACACCGAAAATTATCTCATCAGTGACCGAGACAAATGTTTATTTTTCGCGAGCGCCCAAAAACACTAGATTTCCTTCTTATTATACGTTTTTTTATACGAATCTGATCATTCCTATCGATAATATCGATACTCGGAACAGGTAGCGTCTTGCGATCTGATTCAGCTGGCGGGTTTCATGCTTCAATTCAAGGTGAATACGTGTTGGATTATTGCTGGAAATGATCGGTATCCACTCAAAAACACTAGATTTTCTTTTCATTGTTCATTTTTGGAACAAATTGATCATTTCCAGTGATAATTTGACTCGTATTCACCTTGAAGTGATACTTTGAAAGTCGCCATTTTGATTGATGCCGTGAAAGTGAAAATTTCTATATCTTCACAGTGAGGGATACGATTTCTATCTTTGGCACTTTTTTCGATAATCCATCGTTTAGCGTGTAATAAAATAATGTATCTCTCTACATGGACGATTTTATAACGCAAACACAGAAATGAAAGGGTTAAATAGGTTTGTACCGGTGTAAAAGGAATGGAAGTCCGTAGGAACGTTAGTCCCTCTGGACTATTATTCCGCGGAATTATAGTCCTAGGTCTAACATTTCTAGAAATAGTAGTCCGGCGGACTACTATTCCTAGAAATGTAAGACCTAGGACTATAATTCCGCGGAATAATAGTCCAGAGGGACTAATTTTCCTACGGACTTCCATTCCTGTTACACCGGAAAGAGGTTAGTTTCAGAGCACATGCGCAGTCCTCAATTAGGATCCATTATGATTATACTCTAATCATTATTTATTTATTTATTTTGCTTAACATCATATCATTTATTTATTTATTTATTTATTTATTTATTTATTTATTTATTTATTTATTTTATTTGTGTTTAATGACATTTTCGGGGAGCGCGCAGTGGCTCAGTCGTTACAACATTGGACTGCAGACCGAAAAGTCGACGGTTCGATCCCCGCCAGGAGCAACTGCGTTGTGTCCTTGGGCAAGACACTTTATCGATTGTCCACGTGAGGGCACGGTGGCACCGTGGCCTAATGCGTTTGGAACGTCGAGCGTGCACTTGTCTTCAACCAATGCTAACCCTGATTGCGCTTAGTCAGTACGTTGCAGAGTCTGACATTTACTCGCCGTTGCTCTGGGGTTTCCTCCGGGTACTGCGGCTTTCTCCACCCGTAAAACAGTCCGACACGAGTTAACCCTGTTTGCCTGAAATGTCGTTAAACCCCACTAAATAAATAAATAAACGACACTTTCGACAGCCAGGGTCACCTCGTCATGTGGGACAGTTTTACGGATGGAGGAAGCTGGAGTACCAGTAGAGAACCACCGTTTAACGGCGAGCAACTCTCAGACTCCGCCACAGTTAAGGTTATTTCGTGCGAGAAAACTATAGAAAGTAAAACATGTCATTGTCAATTACGAAGGGAGATGATTGATTCAAAATCGGAAATTATTACAATAGAATGTCGAATACAGGAGTAGTTTGAACAATGAGTGATGGCACAAGTGGAGTGAAACCCTTATAAATCAACCTGATAATTTTAGACTTAAAGAGTCGAGGTTAAAAAAATAAACGCAATTTTCAAATTCATTAAAAAGATTCATTACTGTAACAAATGATACAATTTTGTGCAGACTCGTACATGATAACACAGATCACTTAGAGATCCTACAGTGAAATACTGATCTCTGACATGATGAAAATCAGAGCAATGTAAAAGAATGTGTCCCACTGTCAACACCTCGTCCTTTGAGTCCCTATGTGTTCTATGTGCCTACGGGCACATAGAACACATTGGAACTCAGGGGACGACCTGTTGGGATGGAAAACACTCTAGTCGCATATTGCTCTGTAACAAAAAGGAGTTGCGGTAATATTTTACAGTATTAACACCGACAGTTGGTTGCCATCATTGTACCGTATGTTTAACCCATTATCCAGCGCAGGCGACATAAAAATTTATTATTTGAAACATTATGTTTTCAAATTTTACAACACAATTTAAAGAAAACAATATCTTTTGATAAGCTCGTTCCAGTTAAGGGTCACATGATATGGTTTATTTGAAATAGTTTGAAATATAATAAAAAAAAAATTTAACTGCTGAATTTGTATATCACGCAGGTGGGCGGATGTTTCCGATACGTTACGTAAAGGGTTAATGAAGAAAAATGAAGTTAAATGTTGCTACACTTTTCTTTATAATGACGTGTCACTGACGTAACAATCGGAGGGGGTCGACTGTTCCCCGAGCACTACTTTCTCTGAAGAATTTCAACCTTACACGCATTCATGCCTGGAATTTCTAAAACTAGTTAATGTACCCTCACCCTAATATTTATTGTGTCATTTTGCATTAGATGTCCTTCCACTTTCTGTGTACTTCCACCATTAAACCTTTGAACCCTCGTCTCCTGGAATGGTATTGCCTTTCAGTACACTTTCAGTGAGATGGGTCGATCCAAAATCAGTAGGAGGATAAAATAATAACTGCAGTCTGCAGCCATCTGGATGCAGTCTGCGTTTATTATTTTATCATCAATGCCACTTGCATAGAATTCTTATAATAAGACAAAACTGGGACTAAATTATGCCTTGGACCAAAATATTGGTATTATGAGCTCAAAGGATTAAATTACGTGTCACTGGCGTAGCAACTGGGAGGGGGTCGACTGGTCCCCGTGCACTACTTTCTCTGAAGAATTTCAACCTTGCACGCATTAACTTGTTAATGTACTCTCGCCCTAATATTTCGTGTGTCATTTTGCATTAGATGTCCTTCCACTTTCTGGGTACTTCCACCATTAAACCTTTGAACTCTCGTCTCCTGGAATGGTATTGCCTTTGTGTACACTTTCAGTGAGATGGGTCAATCCAATATCAATATACAGGGGGGATAAAATAATAACTGCAGTCTGCAGCCAACTGGCAGCAGACTGCGGTTATTATTTTATCACCAATGCCACGTGTATATACCTATGATAATAAAACAAAAATGGGACTAAATTATGCCTTGGACCAAAAAATCGGTATTATGCATTCAAAGGGTTAAAAAATGTACTCAAGTTGAGCAAATTAGATGGACAGTTTCCACATGAAGATCATGAGTCTTCGCGTATGTGGGATGCACACTCTCAACTCAGCTCGAGCATCTCACCCTCCCATACACACATACACTCCGTTTAACCTGGTTACCCCCCCCCCCCCCCCCTTTTAAGTGATAAAGAATTTTAATTGCATTTAATTTGGAAGGGGGTCGACTGGTCCCCGCGCACTACTTTCTCTTAAAAAGTTCAACCTTACACGCATTCATGCCTGGAATCCCTAAAACTAGTTAACGTTCTCTCACCCTAATATTTCTTGGGTCATTTGAATATAGTTTTTCTTCAAGTATCTGGGTACAACCACCTTTAATAGAAAGTAATCAAGATCAGCCAATTGATATGGGCAGTTTCCATGGGGAAGATCTGAGCCTTCGTGTATGTGGGATACACACTCTCATTTAATCGGGCAACGTCCCCTATTAAATGATAAAGAATTTTATCTTACAATCAACATGTATTTTGTCTGTATTAACTCCGCAACTGTCGTGTATCCGACCCCCCGATACAGATGTTTGTATCAGGGGGCCGGATACAAGCACGTTCCTTTCGCGTGAGTTCCATTTTTTTCTTTTTGTTCATCCGTACGAATAAATAGTTCGTTATATATTCGTCTACATTCTTGACTTATCCCCAATATATTATAAGATAATATGATTATTACCATCATGTGGATGTACAAAATATGTATCCGAGTCTCGCTACGGGTTCTAAGGGTAGATCACGACTCGTCGACGAGTCGTGATCTACCCTTAGAACCCGGAGCGAGACTCGGATACATATTTTGTACATCCACATAATGGTAATAATCTCTATTTAGTTGCATTTAATTTTGAAACTTGTTGTTTTAAATAATAAGTCAGATCATTTAGCTCAGTTTGAAATATTGTGATTGTTTTCTCTTGAAATTTTCTTCAGATTAAACAAAAGTCGTCCATGAAAATTAAAAGGAAAATACTGCAGTTATTTAAACTTGGGACGGCGTTCCGGTATACGAGAAAGGAATCCTTTTCTCCTCAAGTCCTCTGACATGTTGCATAAGATGAAAACGTAATCAGCGTGTTCTTCATGGAAATAAATAGCTTTCCAAATTTGATCGAACATTCTCATCATTTTAGCGTGTTGTATGATCATAACATCAAAAGCAAGGGATTTGGAAATGGAATGAACTTGGATTATTGTTTCATGGCAATATCATTCTACACCTCGAAATTACTTTCCACATGCAACATCCAAATGTCATAGAGTAGTTTTACTCTTCTTAATTATAAACTAAATGATATTAATGAAATTTTAACATTGTAAAAACACGCAACTTGATTCGAATTTCAAAAAAAAACCGTGAACATGAAATAATCGAAGGAAAATACAAAATGCCAGAAATACAGACTTTGCTGGGATTTTGAGTATGTGGACATTAACTCTTTTAGCGCGGAATAATCTGAGAAACAGAATTCTTAGCGCCTAATATTCATCAGGAATTTTACAAAAAGTATAGGTTGTTAGACTAAAGCGTTATTATTTTAAAAGACGTTCTAATGATCTCATTGACAGTTTTTCAAATGATTTTCTGTATATATTTAAATGGCACCTTTATACTTTCATGGGACGGTATCGTTGTTCATGGATAGGACATAAATGATGCATGAAACATAGGAATACGTATGTTTGTTCAACTCTTTACCCAACGAATCGGCCGCTTCCCCTCAGCGTAATATGCAACTTCAGCAGATGAAAAAATATTTTTCAAAAAATTTCAACAAAACCATATCATGTGACCCCTCGTTGGCACGAGCTCGTCCAACTCGTTCCAACGAGGGGTCACATGATATGGTTTTGTTGAATTTTTTTGTAAAATTTGAAAAAATGATATTTAAAATAATAAATTTTGATATCGTCTGCGTTGAGTAAAGGGTTAAAAGCATGGACACACACAGTTGGGTAAAATCACTACTGCAGTACCTTTCCGCGGTCTGCCGTCTGTCGACTTTAGTCGCCTGTCGCGCCAAAAGAGTTTAAGCCTTTACCCACCGCAGACGATATCAAAATTATACTTATGTTATATTGATTCATGACATTCAGGGTGAAATTCCATTCTTCTAAAAGATTTGGTAACTGTGGAGTCATATGATAAACGGAATATGAAATTCCTGATTTGGTCATACGATGTTTATGAAACTCGTCTATGAATTTTCCGTTTTGCCTAGCTAGAGGCTCGGAAAAACGGAATATTCTTAGACTCGTTTCATAAATATCATATCACCAAAATGTCAGTCTAAATTCCCTGTTTATTGATCTAATGATACATGGTTACCACAAGCAGCACACTGTTGTCCTGCATTGGGAGCTGATACTGAAAACTAGCACTCAAACGATTAGTCGACTAGTCGATGTCGACTCTGGGCAAACCAGTAGTCGACTCTCAATTGTGCAGTCGACTAGTCGGAGGAGTTCAAGCTTTTGGGTAAATAGTATCCCTTCTATGCCACTGTCAGACAGTTTGAACAGCAATATTGGGCAATCAATGTATACATCTATTGCCATCTAATAGTAGTGACAGTAGTTTGTTTTAACTGGTACTATTATCCTTTCCATAACCCCCCAATGGTAAATAAACTCTGGAATAATACAAAATCAAGAAAATATCTTTTAGTTTTCAGCTCCCGATTACGTGTAATATATTTAACTTCGCCGTCGTTACGTTTCTGTGATTTTAGCTCGCTCGAAAATTATATGAACGAATTTTTTAATTCTCTATGGGAATTTGTGTGTATTTTCGGAAGAGCGTCCATTTTGCAACAATGCACAAGTGACGTAACTGGGACCGTCCATTTGAGAACAGGTAAATTTGAATTTTCACGGCTTGCCTTTGCAGAAGGCGTGTTTTGACGAAGTTGGAATATCAGTTCGTCGTGATGATGGTTCAAAATAAAACTCAAGTCTTGTTCAAAACGCGTTAGAGAATTAGTGAATAAATAAAATATACATGTATTGTAAATTATTTTATTAATACGTGCCGCACCAGTTTCCCAAATTTGTCATGTCTTGCCGACAACTGCCCTCAGTATGTTGCTACAGACCTCCATTTGATTGTTTGTGTGACAGTGACACGAGTACAGACGAAAACAGCACCGTGTGAAATCCGGGGCCCGTTACTTTCCGGATTTCTTGGGTTTGGACTGCCCCCATCCAAATATGGCCTAAAAGACCTTGTTTTAATTTTTTACCTTGGCACGTCCTTTGAATTCGGACCCCCCCCCCCCCCACACACACACACACACATACACAAGATTCTCATTTCTGCGTCAAATAATAAAGAAGGAGGTGTATCGTGAATCCAGGTTGGATAGATTCTAGGGCCGAGGAAAGGGTGGGGTTGGGGAAGGGGTGTTATTGTTTTTAATGTTTAGAAGTCACTGCTAAACAAGAAAACCATGAGATAGTTGGGAGGGGAGATGTATCCTCTCATTTTTAACTGCTTAATTTTCCACAAATTTATTAGAGAACCATAGGCTAAATACTCGGTTTCAAAACGAAACACAGAAAAAAGGCAGAATTTAAATGAATTAATTTCGCCATCGGAACTGGTGCCGTTCTCGCCACAATCAATTGGTGCCGTTTTCGCTCACTCGGTGCCGTTTACTCCAGGTGCCGTTTTCACACGGTGCCGTTTTCGCTATAACCCGACACAAGTCCAAGTAGGCCTAACCAATTTTCTTTTAAGAAAGTATATAACTAATAGCATGAGAGAATTGGCATCTTCGAATACAACCCTTAAGAATACGTATAATCAGTAGAAAGCTTATTGGAAAATTGTAGGGGGGGGGGGGGCGTCACGTACGTCACTTCCTGATCACGCTGCCCCCCCCCCCCCCCCCCCCGCCATTTCTCAGCAAGCACCTGATAAATCTTCTGAGGGAGAAATCACTAGGCAAAGTTGATCAGAGAATTTATATAATATTAATCATATTTCGACTCCACTGATTATACCCAGCACAGGCGTATATAGACCAACGGGCCAACTTTTTTTCCATGGCTGCGGGGGAGGGGGGGGGGGGCTGGAAGATTTTGCCCGAAAAGTAACTACGTGCGTAGCCCTGGTGTGGATGTTCGTGAGCGTGTCTTCTCCTACTGGTGGGATTAAGGGAACCCTCCCCGGGAACATTTTTAAAAATCTGATCCGCTTGAGGGTTTCTAGAGAACCCAGACTTCCTTTCGAACCTTGTAATTGGAAGAAATGACGATCGCTTTTGTAGAGGTGCCTGACTGAATGTGTTCGAGCGGTCTCGTCTGGTATCAGTCAACCGCAATAAAACATTATATGCTTCTCGGGATTCAGCTGGGGTAAATACGTGTAATGTAAGACCTGTGTGCCCATAGCATTAGAGGATCGAACCCTACAGGTGGATGAGGCTTTAACACTATTCACAGTTTGGCTGGCCGCTGATTTGCCGTGGTTCTCAGTTGAGAAGGTTTTGATTACTCATGTGCTTCCAACTGCCTCCCGATTCCCACGCATCTTTCCTCCCAATACTGAGACGAACTGCTTGAAGACACTCTGTACCCCCATTCTTCACAATCCCTCCAATAAGCATACTAACCATCGCATTTGTGTCAACCACTAACCACGGCCTTTATTCTCCCATCCCACGTCCTCATTATACTACTCCCATTAAATTTTGATCTAGAAGATTGAGATTTTGGACTTCCTAATAAAACGTATTCCAAGGTCACCACTACGCCCAAGTTACACATTTGGCTCTCCTTTTCCACCGTCTTTCCCAATTCCCCCTAATCTCCAGTGATCGCGACCTCAGCTTGAACAACAGTGACCACCCCTCCCCTTACAATGGTGCCATTGTCAAGGTACTCTTCAAAACCTGTCTTCTCTTTGTCACACAGGCCACACAAAGACCTCTTTCTTTTGAACTACTCTCGCCAATTTTGGTTACAATCCCCATGACTCTTTCTCTAACGGTTTTTTTTACCTTTGGTTGTCTCTATTTCTGAGTTCGGTACATCGTTTGGATAAATCCGTACAAACTTCTACCATTACTGCAGTTAATTATAACGAAATTTTTAAAAACCCTAAGCTATGAATTATTATCTCGACTGTCTAATATTTCTACATACCTGTGTTACTTCCACTGGGTCCAGAGGCGGCTCAAAGGTGTCTCCCCTCTGGATACACTTTAGCAAGGGGCGTCATATATGCTCAAGACCTAAGGTGGGATGCTAATAGAATTATAGATGGCGGCGGGGAGTATCCCCGGGAAAATTGGAAAAAAGATTTCAATCCCCGAGGGCTTTTTGGCCACTAAATAAACTATGTTCCCATTCAGACTGCAACATTTTTCAGCGGGTAGGTAGATAGTGTGACATTTTATATAATAACATCAATCAGTAACTGGAGCTTTCGGCCACTTGGCCTTATTTGACACATTGTGGGGACCTAGTGAGGGGACCTAAGAAGTGATGGCACAGTAATATGACCCAATTTAACTCATGTTAGATTGTCATGGTAGCCCGCGGAAGCGGCAGTCTTGTGACATCATCTCCATAATGACACGTGGTCTTAGTGCGCATGCGCAGCGCGTGTTGTTAGGGTGATAGTACTTCTGTCGGACATTTTTGTCTGATGGAGGCCGCCATCTTGGTTTCTAATGTAGCACGTGGTTGCTATGAGCCTGAATGGCCTACACCAAGACGGGGGTATGTGCGGAGGGTTTGTTCGTTTGAATAGGAGTAAATCTGATTACCCAGAAAGACCCATCAATCCATCCAAACCACCCAAAACGACTATTTGATATGGATTCCTCACGAATCCTTCTTTTTTCAATAACAGGTACGTTCCTTTGTATAAGAGTAGTTGTACTTTGTAGAATTACCACAAACAAGCCGACAATCCCTCCAAATCACCAAAATGCGCCCAAAACAACCGTAACGGACTTGTACTCCCCATCTAGGGTTTTTAGTAGTAGCACGTAGTGCTATAGGATCGAGAGTATGTTCTATTACACTAAAGTACTGGTCCAGATTTTCCAAAAACCCTATTTTTGTGCCTATTACAGATACTACTCTAAGACTAGCAGTATGTCTAGCCCAAACTAGCTCTAGTTCGTTCCCTCGTCCAAGTCTTATAATCACCAGTGCTTGGTTTCCCATAACATGTATGCAGAGTTATCTTCAGTGTGTATAACGAAAGCCTATATGATTCTTATAGCCACGAATCCATCGAAGAGTTACTGAAAAGTCATTGCTCAAGCGACTCGAATCCCTCGAGCAAATGAGCTTTAGAACAATTCCTCGTTCGAGTGACGCGAACATACTTTCTTCGACTCATTTAGGTATTGGAGGAAAGCCAGTATACAAAATGCCCGGCAGAACAGTGTATCACCCTAACAACACGAGTTGCGCATGCGCACTAAGACCACGTATCACTATGAAATGACGCCACAAGATGACCGCTCACGCGGGCTAGCACATCAACCAAACTTGACGACGTAACTGGGTCACGTGACTAACTTGGCGTAACTGGGTCACGTGAATATGACCTCCTTCCTAGGTTTCCCATTAAGCCCCCCTACCCCCCCCCCCCCCCCTCCCATGTGGCACGATCTCTACATCTAGTACTGATGATGTTACATAAATGCACAGTACATCATGAAGGTAGACTTTCAGAAATACAGTTAACATTAGCGTCCTGCGTGATGAAGTTTATATTTTTTATAATTGTTGATAAAGACGAAGTGACCGAACACCCAAGATATCAATCATTTCCATTACACGTGGAACGACAGCAAAATCTTCAGTCTACAGTGTCCACGTCAAGTCATTTAATTCCCGATGACTCAATAGCTGTCATCGCGAGGCCGCCTAATCTGTCGCGGCACACAGTGGATCTGGCATCGGTTTTTATAAGAATGAGGAACCTCTATTATTAAATATAGATATTCTCAACAGGTATCAGGGAAATAAAAATTTGAATTAGAGTTACCCACCTTGAATTAGAGTTACCCGCTTTGAAAGGTTGCACTCGGAAATGATGCAATTGTTACGGAATTTAGTAAAAAGTCTATCGATCTGCGATCGTAAATTCTGACTCCAAGCGTTGTGATTACTACGAGAACTACGGAGCCCCACCAACCGCGAAGTCCCATCAGCCCGTGGCGTTTTGTGATTCCTTACCAGACGATACCAGGCACAGGCTCCAGATTCTGGGTTCAGGTTGGTTACCTCACGAGCTAGTCGTGTTCAGCACAACGAAGACCAGTTAACCAGTTATCTACGATTTTTAGTAACAAATAAAACTCAACTGCCAATCGTTTTCTCTGGTATAAAGTAAAATTCACAATGTTCAGTCAAAGTTCCTACCTTATAGCAACAGTGGCGGCATCCATCTTACTTCTTGTAGGTAGGTACTTGCTCGTCGGGAGCCCAGAGACAACTTCCCAAACATCCAGGAATCAGTGCTTATATCCACTAGATTTTTGATGCCAAACCTGATCACGCGACTACCAGTCAACGGAATAGTTAGGGAAAGTTCCCGTGACGTGGCAGTCACCATTGTTAGACGCTTGTACTGCCATGCAGACTGTCGGCAATCTGCATGCAATCTGTCGAGTGGTTGTTCCACAAACACATTCCACCGGGGTTCTGTTGACCGGGGAAATAGTGTGATAGAATTTACAGTTCTGCAACTTTAGCATTATGTGATGCCCGCTTGTTCTGGGAGTGTGATTTATGGGTTGATTACAGCTATATATATATGGCAGTTCAAATAGTACCAATTCGGAGATTTCCGCCCGTGTTATTTATCAACTAAAACTCGGCTACCGGCGTTATCTCTGATCAGCTTTTCCACTGAGTGTAGGTCAGTCGGTCGAGTGTTAGTCGGAGTATTTCTTATTAGTTTATCCAATTCTACGAATATCGGCTCTGAGGAAAATTAACAGCAATAATATGAGTCCCATTCAAACTAATAGAAAACTGTCCTGTTATTTCTATAATTTCCATGGAAGAACTATAGCTCTTCTTTCGAGCTTGCTTAACTTCTGTGGGCCAACTTCGCGACACAATCGCTAAAAATAAACAGCTTTGGAAAATATATTGTTTCAATAAAGGTTTGAAACATTCTATTGACATCTTGCACTATTATTGAATATGCCTGATAAAAAGAGGATGATTTGATGACTCTTAGACCTAAAAAATACAATTTACTTTTTGTGTGTTTTTGTAGGGAATTGCCTGAAAAATGCACGTGACCTGTACTTCCTTTCGTGTCAGTTTTTCTCTCTTATTTGATGCATGACCCTGTTCTCGGGTGAGAAAAAAATTGTCTGAAGGGCTATACTTGACAAAGATATTTGAATGGCAAAATTGAAGTGGTGCGATCATATTTTTTAGCCTGAACGTTACTATTGTCGCATGTGGGAAAATATTTTGTTCCGTGATACCTGTAACTTTGTTTCACTCTCGAATTCGAATTCAAAACCTGGGCATATTGGTCTGCGTCACGCAGCGCGTTCCGTGTGGCTTGTAAGTGAAGCTAAGCGCACATGTTTGCAGTTGCGGCAATAGATCTGGGGTCCGATGTGTTATTTTTACCGGAAGCGTTTGTCAGAGAGAAAACTGATTTAGGAACTCATTGACATCGGCACATGTGTGCGGTTGCGTACGAAACTGAATTTGCTGCCGCGAATCCAATCGGTATCGGACAGAAAATGTCGGTGTCCGGCGTCCGAACGATGAGGCTCGTAGGCCCATATAAAAGCAGTCCGCCTTCTTTTTTAGCATACTTCCTTTTCTTCTCTCAATTGTTTTACCGTTTCACCTATTTTTTTTTTTGGGGGGGGGGGGGGGGCGCCTCTGGCCGCCCCCTGAACCCACTCAAACAGACCACTCCCATTAGGTGGAGCAAACTATTCTCCGCCTCGCGAGTTCCAACTTTCGGTTTCTGTATTTTCCAGTTATGACGACTTATCCACTGTGAGTTGATGGTATACTAGTAAAATAGATTACAATATTTGCCTCCTCATCTGCTCGTTTCAGGCATAGTGGATGAAATTTGGCGCAGATTGAACAAATTTGAGAAAGACTGGTGCTCAATTTGAAATAACTTTCAAAACTCAACTTAGACTAGAGAAGGAGGTGGGGTTGAAAATAAACAAGAGGCCCCACGGGGCCTGAAGCGCTCATCTTGTACAGAACACAATTTAAACAGAGTCCAAGAATGAGTCTACATTAAGCAAGCCATCTCCATAGGCTACACTGTCAATCCTTGAGTCCCTCAGGAGTGACAAAAATAATCTGGGCATCATGCCTTTTCTTCAGTTGATCATAAGTAAAATGTAGAGCTCTCCTATGAAGCCCCTTGATACAACCTATGTGGATTAATCTTAGTACCTCTAGAGGGTACTGAATACAAAATTCTCAATTCTTCAGCAAAATGGCCAACTCCGGCTCCCATAGAGAGCCCAAATATTAACCCAGGCTCTTGATTTGAACACAGTTAAATCTGACTTCCCTAGAGATGTTGTGTACCGAATATGAAAGCATTCTGACTGTTGGATCTGAGGAAGAGAAATTGTAAAGAAATTTCTTCGAATTGCACTAAGTTGAAATTTGGGCTACCATAGCGAGCCCAAATATTAACCTATGGATCCGATTTGAACAAACTTGAATCTGACCCCCCCCCCCCCCCCTCCCCCTAGAGATGTTGTATACCAAATGTGAAAGCACTCTGACAAGTGAATCTGAAGAAGATTTTTGAAGAAATTCCCTCATATTGTACTAAGTTAAATTTCATGTTCCCATATGGAGCCCAAATATTAACCTAGGCACTCGAATTGAACCACCTGGAATCTGACCCCCCTAGAGATGTTGTATACCAAATATAAAAGCATTCCGACTGGTGGATCTGAAGAAGAAGATTTTTAAAGAAATTTCCTCATATTGCACTAAGTAAAAATTTGGGCTACCATAGTGAGCCCAAATATATACCTAGGGATCTGATTTGAACAAACTTGAATCTGACCCCCATGGAGATGTTGCATACCAAATATCAAAGCATTCTGACTGATGGATCTGAAGAAGAACATTTTTTTAAATTACCCTCCATATTGAACAAAGATAAAATTTGGGCTTCCGTAGGAAGCCCAAATATTAACCTAGGGACTTGGTTTGAACAATCTAGAATCTGACCCTCATAACAATGATGTATACCAAATATTAAAAGATTCTGAGTGGTGGTTCTGAAGAAGAAGATTTTTAAAGAATATTCCCCATATTACCCTATATTAAAACTTTGGGCTCCTGTAGAGAGCCCAAATATGAACCAATGAGCTTTATTTCAACAAACTTTTATCTGACCCCCCTATGAATGCTGTATACCAAATATCAAAAGATTCTGATGATTGGTTCTGGAGAAAAGATTTTTTAAAATTTTTGCAAATATGCTGACTCAGCATTTTTTCGATGCCCATTACAGAACACCCTAACATAACCGATGGCAATTTTTTTTTACCATTCAATTCTACTGGTCATAAGGATACTTCATACCAAATAAAAGCTCTCTGTTCCGTGGGGTTTGGGAAATATGGGCGTTTGAAAATATTTCTATTTTTAGCTCCCAGGGTTCCCATGGGGATGCGGGAATTTTTTTTTTTTTTTGGCATGGGTCAAGTACTTATGACCCAATACTACCACAAACCAAATTTGGTTCATACCGGACCATCGGTTCAGAAAATAGAAATTTTGGGCGGGGCCAAAAATCTTACCCCTCCAATTACAAAGCCAAATATTATTTCACGAACTTCGTTTGAACAAATTTGATTCTACACCTCATATGGAAGCTCCATAGCAAATATCAAGTCATTGTACGCAGTGGTTCTTGAGAAGAAGATTTTAAAAATATTTTGGAGCATTTTCCCCCACTCCCTCCCTATGGACCATCACTTGGGACCATCACTCACACAAACTTTCACTTGAATTGGCGCAGTGGCTTTGGAGGAGAAGACCAAAACATGGTGTTGACGGACGATGGACGACGGACGGGAAGCGATGAGATTAGCTCAGCTTGACTTTGTCAAGATGAGCTAAAAATATAGATACTAGGCTGAAAAAAACTGTTGTTTTAGACAACCCCTACCTCCGATCCAAACTTTGCCCCTCCTGAATTTCCTTCCCACCTCCTGCACAGGATGTAATTTCGTCTGTTTGCGTTGCATTCCAAGAGGTGTTTCACGATTTCTACCATAGTATGTGAAGGGTCCAGCTGTTAGTCAAATAGTGATTCGAAATTCGAAATTTCTAGACGTTGATTTTATTTTTTTTTGGGGGGGGGGGGGGGAGCCCCACTCCCGCGACAACGAACGCTCACGTCATCGAGAAACGTGATGTTTTTACGACATACATGTAACAATAATTATAGCTGAATTCCCTGTGACCAAGAGGGGTGGCACCCCCCCCCCCCCCCTCGTCTCATGCGCGCATGGTTCTTGGAACAAATTCAAATGACCTCCCGTTAATTAATGATATGTGTTAGTTCTGGTGTAGCCGTTTAACTTTCTCCCTACATTTCACCCCCACCCGATAGGATAAAATCTCGTGTGTTTCCCCTCTCTAAATATAAAAAAAACATTTGCTTTTAAAAAGCTTATTTCTGGCTCCCAAGATTGGTGGAAGATGAAAAGAAACACGCAGGCCATGACGGAATATCTCACCCCCTGCCTCCGCTCTGTGACTTTGCATTCGATTTATATATTCTTTTTTTCTTCATATTTGAAGATTTTGTTTGTAAAGTTAAAACTTTGAGCTATAACTGAGACGTTGTAACTTTTCCTCTTAGTAATGTGGAAGAGAGATAATCCACGCACACTGAAAACTACTTACGGTAAGTTTTACAAGCCTAAAATTAACCTACCCTCGCGAAGTATGTTACAATTGTTTTTTTTCTAACGATTATTTGAATGGTATTAAAGGCCGACGACCCAAAACATATGTAAAAAACGAACGCGAATTACTTGGGCGAAGTCCAAGTTCAATGTTATTGAACTGGTTCGGACGGGTGGGGGAGGGGAGGGGGTCGGAACATGACACGTCCTGAATAGCCATGTGAATCTTTTAAAATTTAGTTCAAGTTATATGCTCTGCCCAGACTTCAAAGAGTATGGGCTATAAATTCACTGGCAGAGAAAAATTGGAACGTGTGTCTATATGTCACTTGGAGAGGTGGAGTGCATTTTTTGTGAGCATCGTGTACACAGTCAGTGATGCCAGATCGAGGATCTGCCGCCAGCTATCTCAACCCCATACTGTCTTGAATCTGTTTCCTTGCAAGACACATATATGCGATAAACCAAAGATGGTTAGCCCATTTGCCCAAACTTGATTTCAATGCGATTCGCTTGACTTAATTATATTCTACGCATTTCAAGGGCAGGACAGTGCCGGAGTGGACTTCAGGTGGTGGAGGTGGGGGGGGGGGTGGGAGGGGGTTGTTTTAGGTTTCATGTTGGTAAATTTGGCGAAATGGAAGTAAAAGCCGGTATTCTGACAGCAACATACTTTAGAGCTTGATTTTTCGATAAGTAATCGCGTTGGATGCAAAAAAAACGTTACATCTGGGCGCGGTGGCTCAGTTGGTAGGGTGCAGGCTGCAAGCCGAGAGGTACTCTGTTCGAACCCCACCAGCGGCAACCGGGTTGTGTCCTTGGGCAAGACACTTCACCCCATTGCCCACGTTGGGGCATGTTATAACTCTGCATGTGTTGAGTTAGTATGTTGTGGAGCTGAGAGTTGCTTGCCATTGTTCGATGGTTCTCTCCGGGTAATCCGGCTTCCTCCATCCGTAAAAATGTCGTCGTCATGATTAGCCATTGTGCATAAATATGTGGCTTTAAACACCAATAACTAACTAACTAAAAACGGTACATAATTTGGTTCTTCAATCAGAAATCTGTTGAAATCAGTGTTTTGGTCTTCAATCAGAAACCTGTTGAAATCGGTGTTTTATCGCCGAATGTGGTAGGGACAAATCCCATATATTGAAAAATATGGGGTTTATCCCCACCCCAATCGGCGATAAACTTCGACTCTACTAAAGAATTTTCATCGAAAAGGAATTTTCGGCAGAAAAACATTATTAAATCACAAGTCTGCTTTCGTGCACAATGTTTCTAAAGCTGTAACAAAATTTATCAAGGTGAACTTCAAAATTTTATTTAGAAAGCCTCAACGGTTATTTTCCGACGTATTTTATTTATTTTACAGAAACGGTCATCACTTTGTGATCGTAAGTTTCACTTGGGCCCGAATTTCGCAACAAACGTAACGATGTTGTGGAACGGTTCAGATTTGTGTTTTGATCTGTATCCAAATCCATCAAAACACAACTCCTTGCAACAACCTCGAAACCCTCAGGTAAAAATAGATTATGCTATCCATTACGTCATTGGTAAACAAACATGTCGGCTGCTGGCGTAAAATGACAACAACGGTGAGCTTTTGAGTGAAATCAAGGGAAAATGAAGACCCACCGATAAGGTAGTAATGCGAAAATTGTCTCCTTCATCTATTCTTTAATTTGAGTGGTTGATTGTAATTGAATAACAAACAGAACAGGAGATACGCGATATAGTCTTAAGCCAAGTATGTTTCGGAAAATACTATAGTAAAGTGCTGAATTATTTTGGGCTATCAGGATATGTTATTAATTTGCCCTGTTGCAATTTATGGGAGAGTGCCTATAGGCACTCACCCATAAATCGCAACAAGGCAAATTAAATAAGACTATATAATTTCACTCTTAGCATAATTAGAAGCACATCAACAGAATAATGTTCCAGTAAGTTGCTGTATATGAATGCCCAAGTGAAGCCAAATTTGGACCTTCAGCACTCTACCGGAACACCAACACTGTTATAAGGAGACAGGTTATTACCAATGACTAGTCGAAGTCGACTTGACTTTTGGGTATTGACTAGCTGACTTTGGAATTCACTAGTCGTTTGAGCACTACTAAAACAACACCAGAGCTGGGAGGTTTTGATTTTTCAGATTCGGTTCGGGTTTCTAAGGTTTCAGGGAGTGATTAACCGATGTTTGGCAATCGCATGTGACATCGGCCGATTTTAAGCCATCGGTTGACCATCGGTAGAAATGTTTGAACATCGGTTCGTGCCGATGGTTACTTGGAACACCATTTGATCAAAATTGTTTGTATTTATGTTTGCAATCAGCGTCAAGCTTAATAAGTTGCCACAATGATGGGCAGGAATCATGATTGGTCTTATCTCATTGACTGGTCTGATCTTCCCCTTGTAGCTGCTAAAGACACAGGTGCCACGTGCCATGTTCAACTTTACCCAACGTAACGGACAAAACCGGCCAGCGCTATTTACAAACATCACCCGATTCAATTTTCATTATTTTTTTTTGGTCTCAAAAACATAGCTTATGACCCCTCATTGGAACGGGCTCGATGAGCTCGTTCCAATGAGCGGTCATAAGCGATGTTTTTGACGCCAAAAAATGAAAAAATAGAGGTATTCAAGAATTTTTTCTGCTGATGTCTACTTTGCGTTTTAGGTAAAGGGTTACGAACATGAAATAGAGAGTAATCGCTTGACTGGACTGCTTACGTGAAATAATTCATGAGAGGTGAGGGACGTTGTACAAACACGAGTGCGCGAATGCGCACGAGTGTTATACAATATAGTCCCTCGCCTCGAATGAATTATTTCACGTAACCAGTCCAGTCAAGCGATTACTCTGTTTACTACTTTTCATTATTAACGATAATTATATTATTTAACCCTTTACCTAACGTAACGACCAAAGCTGGCCAGCGACATTCTCAAAAATCGGAATTAATTTTCATTATTTTTATTATTTTTTGTCTCTAAAACATAGGTTATGACCCCCTCATTGGAACGCGCTCGTCGAGCTGGTTCCAATTGGAAGTCGTAACCTAGGTTTTTTGAGACAAAAAATGAAAATAATAGTTTTTTTTGCAAGTGTCGTCTGCTTTTCATGTTAGATAAAGGGTTAAAAAAAACAAAAAACAATGAAGTCCCCATTACATCCACGGCAAAGCGTCTTCGTTTGCGTGCACGGATACATGACCCAATTGTTGACTGCATAATTCACTTGTGAAGTTATCGTTAATCAAACCCGGAAATCCCAGTAAATTACACTTTGGAAAGTAATAACATACAGTAAACAACATTTCAGGCTCCCCGACTTTAAAAAACTGCATTCGTATGTAAGACACCACCCACCACAAAAAGCCCTGTCTGTAAACATCTCCATTGGATTCAGCCTAATTTCCCTTTAGTTATTCTAAGGGGTTCTGAGACTTCAGTTGCTGAACGTATTGAAACAGAAAGACGCCCTTTTGCTGAATAAACTGATTGACGAGAGTCCACTTGTCCAATTCCCTCCCAGTAACATAGTATATTATTTATTGGTGTTTTAAGGTCACATACTTATGCACAATAGCTAATCGTGACAGTGACAGTTTTACGGGTGGAGGAAGCCGGAGTACCCGTAGAGAACCATCGAGCAGCGACGAGCAACTGTCAGCTCCTCAACATTCTAACTCTGTTCAAGCTCCGCTCAAGCAGGGTTACAGCGGTTGAAGACATGTGCTCCATCGACGTGCAGTACGCCTTAGTACACGGCGTCATCATGCCCCCATGTAGGCAAGCGGGATAAAGTGCCTTGCCCAAGGACACAACGCGGGTCGTCCCGGACGGGGATCGAACTCGGGATCTCTAGCATAGAAGTACAACAGTCTACCACTGAGCCACCGCGCTCCCAGTAAGATAGTTTGATCAGTTTATGTACAACATAACGAAACCGTTCGGACGGCTTTGCTGCGTCTTGCGGTTCGGTTTTCCGCTTTGCCAAAAAAGTCGAGACCGAACCGGAAAAACGGCCATCTCTAAACACAGCTGTCTGAAAATATAACCAATCAAACTGGCATGACTTTAGTTTGTACTAGAACATCGCATGCTGTTTTCTTCGATAATATTTTTATAATAATAACTCAGTTTTACATCTACAATCATGCCCAGGACAAGTCTGAACAGGCCAGACAAGTTGATATATACACCTGGAACTTAATTAAGCACTCCCTGAAATGTTTCATGACAGTGAAGTTGCTGTTACTGATTATTATGTTTTAATAATTGTTATGTCATGCAGTATATTTCATCTCGTGAAACATGTTGTTTCTGGTGGATAGCGTACCCCAAACACATCCCCTCGTCCACGCGAAACATGCTTACCACGAATGTCACAAAAACACGATCATCCACATGTTATATCTGGGTATAAAACAAGAAAATTTGTCACTTCTTTTATCAATAATTACATTGTTAATGTTGTTATACGTTTTGGGTCGAAATACTCAATTCCCATTGGTCAGCTGAATGAAAACGTCATGACCAAATGTAATTCATTTTTCAATGAATACATTTGGTCGAACTTTGACCCGCATTTACGGTAGAGCGCAGTTGACAGAATGTAATTCGGGCGGTGTTTGGGCGGGTTTATAACTTTTAGCGCCTCTCGCAGTGATCAGTGATTATAGTTTACTAATATGTTAAATAAATTGTTTTAAACATTCCAAGTTTCGTTGCGAAAGACGGCAATTTGACAAATTTGGGTCAATGCCGAAAACCGGCGCTCAACTTAGAGTTGTGCGCTTTGTCTTTTGTGTGAGGGTTGTTTTTCGCCTCTTTCGTTCGTACATGTTTTATTTCGCCTTTCTGCTTTTTTGTTTGGTAAAAAGTAGTTTAAACAGTTACGGTATGTACTTATAAGAATTGAATGCAATGTTTATAATCTTTATTGGAGTATGAACGTGTGGGAATGGGTACAAATTATATGAACCCCTTCGGGGTTCGTTAACAAATGATTTTTCATAGTCAAATTCTCGAATGTCTAACTCAAAGAGAGACGTTTATCTCATAATTGTATTGAAAAATAATGAAAAGTGCTTCAGAAAATCTAATTTGATGAGTAAAAATCAGTAGTAGGGGTATAATTACTCAATACTAAGCTAAATAAACATAAAACACAATTAGTAAAGAGCTATGTATTTTATTACTTCCCCTCCACCCACCGAACTCATCCATTCATGTTAATTCAATAACATGGATATTCACTCTTTTCGGGAATGGTTATGGACAATTGTAATCAGTCGTTTTATTTCAAAGACTGATAATCTAAGAAAATATTGGATAAAGCATATTTTTATCGAACAATTTCGTTTCAGCGTACAATTACTATTGTGAGTGCGAGATGTGTTATATCAGTCCAATTATTTCTTGTTTTATATATAATAGCATAACAAGATCTCCAATTACCACTCCTGTTCTTTCGTAAGTTCTTTACAGTTATTCAGATCAATAAGTCGGAGTTGTTTTCGGAATCAAATAACGCACGCTTTTGTGATAGGTTTTAAAGGTTTATACTGAACGACTATTTTACTTCCGCGTACATTACTGTGACCACAAGGCGACCAGATCGTGACTTGATCGCGATACAGTCGAAATTCTCTACTCGCTTTACTCTCCGGGATACCGTAGACTTTCACTTGTCGAAACAGCAATGCGCGATCATTGAATGTAATATGATGCTGCGTTTGAAACTAGAAGTACTGTACCATTTTGACGCAGCGGCGCGCTCAGTAAGTGTACAGTTAAAACTAGAAGTCCTGTCGCGAACTGTGCGCTTATCTAGGCTAAATTGCGCGTAGGAATGGCACGCAATTGTCATATCGAGTGGCATCGAAAGCACGGTGGGTTCTCCTGGTTGCTCATCGCAAACACAGGCAATGTTTCTGCCAATGGACCTCCGGGTTACCCGGAGGTCCATTGGCTGAAATATTGCCTGTGCACAGGCCTTATGTACATAATTTGATAGGCTTACTATGATCATAACGCGTAGGTTAACGCGCAGATCGACTTGCTATTTGTGCGCATTTCATGACAGGACTTCTAGTTTTAAATGTACTTTTGTCCCTGTTAAACTGCACGGTTAGTGTAACTCAATTCCTGAAGAAAAACAGCGTACCCATCTCTGTTCAATTCTATACTAGAAAATAGAGATCATTAACAGTCCTAACTTCTACCAGGATACATGTTCATGTAATGACGTAAATAGATATTAGAATTCGACTCCCAATACGGAATGAAGAGAGTGGATTACTATTTAATCGCAACGCCATATATTCTCCATTCGAAAAATGAAAAGTGTTTATAATTGTTCATAACAGCACACGAAACGCTTGCAAACTTTCATCACATGGACCACGGGGTGCATAAATTGTCCTCAGAAATTGAAAATAATTACTAAGTGAAAAATCTATCCCACTGCGATTTAGTAGTAACCCATCCTCCACATACTGTAGTCTCAATATTTTCGTTCAATTTATCGGTTCAGTTCATGATTTCACTACCGACCACTCTAATAGCACATAACCCTTTGCACTGCACAGCGCAAACGATCTTGTGTATTTCTGCAGTAAAATGCGCCTTAACTGTGTGGATGGGAGCGCGGTGGCTCAGTGGTAGACTGTTGGACTTCTATGCTAGAGGTCCCGAGTTCGACCCCCGTCCGGGACGACCCGCGTTGTGTCCTTGGGCAAGGCACTTTATCCCAGTTGCCTACGTTGGGGCACGATGACACCGTGTCCTAAGGCGTACTGTACGTCGATGGTACTCATGTCTTCGACTGCTGTAACCCTGCTTGAGCGGAGCTTGAACAGAGTTAGAATATTGAGGAGCTGACAGTTGCTCGTCGATGCTCGGTGGTTCTCTCTGGGTACTCCGGCTTCCTACACCCGTAAAACTGTCACGGTCACGTTTAGCCATTGTGCATAAGTATGTAACCTTAAACACTAGTAAATAAATAAATAAATCTGCGCGTTAACTAACGAGCATTTTCTGCGCTAATTGTGGCACCACCTCAAGTTTCAACTGTATTTTCGTTTGTTTCTCTTGATGCGTTTTACCATTTTTTCTTTAAGAAATTTCCGCCCACTGGTCAAAGTGTATCGCGATCGGAACTCTACATGATCACGAAAGAGACAAATTGTGTATCGTTTGTATCTCTAGTTAAAACAGAAGTAATATTTAGAGTATCCACAAAATATTTCTGTCTAATTTCTTCGTCACTCTCTTTGATTCTTGGAAACGTTCCCAGAGGGAGTTCGAAGTAGAGTTCGAACTGGATATTCCAATATTCGTTCGTTTGTCGCACACTGATGTGAATATTCGTATAAATTACTAATAATCGAATTGTGAGGGATAATGATAGGCTGGATTACCCTAGCTGGGTGAAGATGGCGTCGGGCTAACCTTTTCTTTTTTTCATGTCTAATTTTATCTTCCCATTCTTGGTTGATCTCTAAAGCACAGGACCTGCCTACGGAGGTTACGTCAGATCAAATACAGTTAAAACTAGAAGTCATGTCATAAACTGTGCGCTTATCTAGGCTTAATTGCGCGTAGGAATTTCGCGCAATTGCCATGTCGAATGGCATCCAAAGCATGGCAGGTTCTCCTGGTTACTCATAGCAAACACAGGCTTGTGCACAGGCCATATGTACAAATTTTGATAGCCTTACTAAGGTCATCACGCGTTGATTAACGCGCAGATCGAGGTGATATTTATGCGCATTTCATGGCAGGACTTCTAGTTTTACTGTACAGGGCCTACTGATTTATATATATATTACTGGAATGCTGGAACGTCCTAAAACCGTCAAATTGTTGCAACGCAATCTGTCACACCCACATTCCCGATGAATCAGCCCAATCCACACGGAAACTCCTCCTTTCACATCATCAAACATCAAACGAGAGCCCAGCATATCCACTTTCCATCAGCAATTCTTTTTTTGGAAATGATAACTAAAATAAGTTGTGAATATTTATTTTGGATTGCTGTTTTAAAATGTTCAACTCATCAATGTATTCGTTTTCCGCAGACATCGAAATATATTTCTAACCATTTACCCAACACACAGGATATACAAATTTATTATTTTAATTATTGTTTGTTTTTTTTTTTTTAATTTTTCAAAGTATTTCAACAATACTATATCATGTAACCCCTCACTGAAACGAACTCAAAGAGCTCGTTTCAATGCGGTGTCATCTGGTATGATTTAGTTGAGTTTTTTTCTAAATATATATTTTTTAACTGTTCAATTTGTAAATTATGCGGGCGGATGCAGCGGATTCATTAGGAAAGGGTTAAAAGGCAATCAGCGATTGCGAGGTGTAAGAAAATTATTAACTGTCAAGAAAAATATTTTTGTTGAGTATTGTCTACGGCCACAGTCCCCCCTCCCCTCGCCCCCTCCCCTCTCCTCCCCTCCATTGAACGTTCCCACAAACTATTTATTCCCATGGGAGCCATAGGGTTCTATCTTCTGCTGGAAGATAGAATGTTATGGTTCTCATGCAACGATTTGTACGGTGCTCACTCATTGGGACACTACTGCCGGTAATCGTTTTTGTATGGCTGACAATTTTTGTCATTGGAAGTGATTTACGGGAAAGTTATCTCCCCTTAATTTCATAGCGCTGTCAGTGAATTAAACACAAACAGTATGGGAATTTCGTATGAAGATAGAAATTTCGAAATGTAAGCCATTTTATATCATCATTTCGCAAACTTCAGGCATTTTCCTGCAGAGTAGTATAACGATACAGTAACTGTCTTTATACAATTTTTTCCTCAATGAATCCTTGATGTTCTGTAGCTTTTTTTCTGTTTATTAGATGAACAGTGTGGAACCTTGTGACATATAATAATACATTTTATCATATGACTCGTCCGTTTTGTTCACTTTAAAACTTTTGATATTTTGCTTTCATATTAATCAGTGATAAATAAAGCCTTCCGTTGATTTCATTGGTCAATTTCAAAACTAGACAATTTGATTGGCTGAACAAAATAAAACAGGGCCACATTTTCATAATTTGCATAATTAGAGTTGGGAACTGTCATTTGTCAATTTCAAAACTGGACAATTTGATTGGCTAAACAAAATACAACATGGTGACATTTGCATAATTTCAGTAGGGAGAATTTACGTTATCTGTCCTATTTAGGGTGGGTTATATTGTATTAATCTTTTACTTACAAGAAAAACGCCATTCATTTTTGTTTTATATTTTCACTTTTTGCTTCCAAAACATAGGTTATGACTCCTCATTGGAACGAGCTCGACGAGCTCGTTCCAATGAGGGGTCATAGCCTATGTTTTGGAAGCAAAAAATGAAACTTTTAGTTATACGAGGATGTTTTTTCTTAGTGCCGTCTGCAACTCAAGTTAGGTGATGGGTTAAAAAGTCCTTCTAAGTGGCTAATTTGTGCGTGTGTGTATCATATGATAAATAGAATATGAAATGAGTGTTTTTCTCATATAATACTTATGAAACTCGTCCGAATTTCCCGTTTGGGCTCGCCAGAGGCTCGCCAAAACGGAAAATTCTGCGACTCGTTTCATAAATATTATATGAGAAAAACACTCATTCCATATCGTCTGTGTCCTTTTCTTTAGCAGTAAGTCTAGGAGGTTAGATTTGCTAATTGTTTTTTTCCTGGCAAGAATGAAAACTTGCCAATTACTGTAAAAACACATTCACTATACAAAGAGCCAAAGTGGATACTAACTTAGTGTTGGTGTGTGTGATACTGATAGATATTCTTAATGACAGATTATTTGTGAACTAGTTGATTGTAATTAGCTTGCCTTAAAAGCAATGATTCCTTTTGTTACTTTTAATACATGAAAAGAACGACAGCTCCGACAGGAAGAAAAGGAAATTGGGTTTAACTTTCTACTGATGTCATGAGTGACCGGTCAGTGAGGGGTTTGTGGGCCTCGTGTCGTAACCGCGGGTTCCAGGAATTCAGGCAACCGGTGCCCGGCCATTAATACCACTTAGAGCCTCGAGGGAATGGCAACTTTGTGTTTTCCCAACATTTACTTGTTTCTCTGTTGAATCTTCCGGTGCGTCTAATAATTTCAAGGGAGATTACTTTATCGAAAGTCCATTTACATGACGAAAAAAAGGATGATGTGCTACACCCTAAGCGTTTAGGTAGGGTATACTACATCCAAAATGACTTACTGCGTGGACGAAATATAGGGCACGTTGTTGTTTATTTGGAGTAGGAAGACAAGTGTTATTGGTAAGCGTTGGAGGATCTGTTGGTACTTTCAAATGGAAGTTCAGACCAAAGCATCACAATATAGTGTCGTTTTAACAGGCACATGGTGATGATTTGTACCCTTATGGCCGTCAGTAGTTTTATTAGCAGCTTCATCTGATGTCCAAATGAAGCAATCTTCTTCACTTTAGTTGTGTTTGACTGGACTTCCCTCCACTTAACGTACCAACAACACATCTTCACCTAGCAAATCACAATGCGACACAGACTGGAAGTTTATTCAGCATAATATCAATTGCGTGATGGCAAGCCTTGTACGATGATATTATGCGCATTCGGATCGGCATCTTTTATCGATGAGTCAAAGCTTGAAGTTTTTGTTCCAGTCGTTAATTGAAACTTCCTGACGTCGCCAACCTGTGCTCATAATAGACGTTGGCCTGGGGCGCGGCGTGTTGTTTTTCTGTGAAAGTAATACGAGTTACTTAAATCACTGTGCATTGTATTATAAAAATTACTGACAGAGAAGGTACTCAGTAAACGGCTTAACCCTATGAACCTGAGCGGTCGTTTATTCCGGCCAGGAACATCATACCTCATAATTTAAGTAGAATGAATGCTAAGTGAATGTGTTGGGAAGTCCAATCAATACTTTCAACGTGAGGCCCCAAGGCTGCACGCTGAAAATATTAAATGGTCTACCCCAAGTAATAAATATGGACTTTTCCAATTTCATCCATAGAACTGGCATGGAAGATACCACCAGGCTTCAAAGGGTTAACCCGCTTCACACTGTTGTCGAAATATCAACATTTAAAGCAAAATGTTTCCCATAATGCCTCTAGGAATTTAATAGGGACCTGTGAATGATAAATTTCGGCTCGAATCGAGTTTCGAATCGAATATTCGAAAAATTTCGAATCGAATCGAATTTAGAATCTCAAATATCACAACTGTGTGACTGCGAATAATTATGCCCGTATCATATTGACATCGCATTATTTATTTATTTATTAGGGTTTAACGACACATTAACAGCCAAGGTTATATCGTGTGGGTGACAGTTTTATAGGTGGAGGAAGCCGGAGTACCCGGAGATAACCACAGAGCAACGACGAGCAGCTGCAAGCTCCCCAACATCGTAACTCCGCACTGCAGCACAGGCAGGGTTAGATTGTTGAAGACATGTGCACCATCGACGTACAGTACGCCTTAGTACACGGTGCCATCGTGCAGCCATGTGGACAATCGGGGTGAAGTGCCTTGCCCAAGGACACAACGCGGGAGTCCGAATCGATCGCTCAGACGGTCACCCATCCAAGGACAAACCGGGCTCGATGTTGCTTGACTTCGGATATGGACGCGATTTAAACAATATGGCGATATTACAAGAAACGTACCGCAATTTCCCGTACCAGAATTGCAAGAGCGTAACTGTTGAAACGATTATCACTCGTGATGTCATTTTTATGATGGTATGATTAGTATCTTGCTTGTCGTTCCTGGCAAATCATTTATCAGGAATAACAAGCAGGTAACCATCATAAAAATGCATGCATATAACTCTCAAATCATTCCAATTCGTGCGAGCCGGGAGTCGCTACGTCAGATATTCCACAATGATTCTCACCCATCAAGATTTCAAGCACCCCGAATCTCGGCCCTCCCTGCCGAAGGGGCGCACAGTTGTGAGAAATCTCGGCCCCATTTGATCGTTGTTTCTATTGTCAATCTACCACACGATTCGAAACTGGAATGTAAAAAATCGAATCGAATCGAAGCTTCGTGGTGATTTCGAATCGACTCGAATACACGAAGCTTCGCAGGTCCCTGGAATTTAAACAATTGAATCCTGTTTGCTTTAAAGCTCATTGAGTTCTGCGAAACAAGATTCAAATGATAAAATTCCTAGCTGCATTGTGGGAAAAATGCAGTTTGAAATGTCTTTTTACATCGGTGTGCAGGAAATTTCGAATCAAATTGGATACTTGATCGAATCTCTCCGCTTTTCAAGTTGCAGATACTGCACCTTCTAACATTAACCCTTTGACGCTGGTAGTATCATCCATGTTAGTTCAATGATAGCCATTGGAAGAGTCCATATTCATTATTTAGGGGTAGACCAATTAATATTTTCAACGTGCAGCCTGGGGGCTGCACGTTGAAAATATTGATTGTCTATCCCACACATTTGCGTTGCAGCCACTCCACTCAATGAAAGTATGACGAATCATGTTGCTGGGCCGGGAAACCGGCCTCTAATTTTCAATGGGTTAAATATTGTCGGTCACCACACTGTCTGACCTGTATGATCTATTAAATACTTGTATTGGATGCAATGTTGAAACTGATGTGTTAGGGTTTCTTGTGAGAACTGCGGAAATAGAGTAGTCCTTGTTTAGTGTGGTAGGCAATTTTATTACACGTCTGTTTTATGAAATCTCCATCTAAAGCAACACTAAACCGTATGGAAAATATAAATCCGTTCCGCACGCATGTGCCGAACAGAAATCGTTAAACAGACGATTGTTCACCCGAACCTTAACCGATTGTGAAATAACTAAATAAAATGTCTAAAATTGAAGGATGTGGGGAGTTTAATGTGTACGAAAATAGCGAAGAAAAAATACAGTCGATATATGGAGGGGATAATGAATATCCAGAAGAAGAAGAAGAGTATGAGTACGCACATTTGGTTGGCGATAAAATGTGTTCTTTTTGTTCATACTTGTCAAATGAATTGCTGAGTGTCCTTCCAATAAATGTTTTTATATACGTGAAGGCATTTAATAAACACATAACGTGAATAGATTAACCGATATGGCGCTTGTGCCATCGTGGCCTCTCGTTTTATCCTTTCTCTCTGCCACTTGTTCCATCGATTAACCCCATTCACACACGCGTGACGTACTGTATATTATGCTCGCCAATAAAATAGACCGGGAACCATGTATGGGTGGAAGTCATCCACAGTAGAGAACACAGGTATAAACGAGTGACTAAACTTTACATCATACGTGTTTTGCGGTCAGACAGAGGTGCTGGAAGGGGCCTTAAACACCAATAAATAAAAAAGTACATAATAAATAAAAAATGAAATAAATAAATAAAGTGTCCGAGAAAATTGTTTTTCATTTATTGTGACGTGGGATTATTGGAGAAAAGGGAGGTGTTTAAAACCGACAGCATTCATTTATATATTTTGATATACTCGGATTAGGGGGCAGTGCAGTTAGGCTGTTTTAATGGCGAGTGTTGACGTAAACATTCCCTTGCATACTGGGAGCATTAAAAATTGGTAACAGATGGCGGGATAACGGGGTACATTGCTTTATATATTTTAATATTTGTGAATCATGGTAAAGGGATGCCATAAGGTGGAATAATCGGTTGCATTCATTTATACAGTACGTGGAGAGTGGATTGTAACTAAATCACCGGCGGAGTGGAGTTATCACGCAAACTGTAACTTTCAAATTGTGTATATATCGACTAAAAACACAAGCAATGTTTCAGCCAATGGACCTCCGGGTTTAACCCGGAGGTCCATTGGCTGAAACTTTGCTTGCGCTTGTTATGCTTTGCAATAAATTTGCAATTATTGCTTGGGGTGAATCTCCACTCTGTGGGTGATTTAGTGATAATACACTCTCCACATACTGTATATTTCAATATATTTGAATCTTTGCAAAGAAGCTGACAGCTGATGCGTTGTTCAAGATGTATAGTGACTTTGAATGTATAGTAATTGGAAATTGTTTTATTTGCCGAATTAAAATCGTTGGGTGTTAACAGTTAGAAATCGATTTTCTCGCAGGGTGGAAAGGCTTTTACGGGAAAACTCTCTATCTCATTGTTATTCATGACATACGATGTGATAGCTGGCAAGGGGGATATAGGCAGAAATGTGGCATATGTAAAGGGATGATGGACAAATACGATATGAGCATTGAGGGAGCAGGGAAATGGGGCTAATGTTCTCCGTCGATTCTCAACGGGTCCGTACATATGAAACAAGGTCTACATAGGATGTGTAAAACCATCGTCCAATATTCTGGACAAACATTGTTCCATTACGGGAGGTGAAATGTCGTGGGTTTCAATAGATATCCTAGCCACTGGGTGTGAAGTTCTCCGGGGGTTCATATTGTCTAAACGCGTTGAGGAGTGCAGATTCTCTTATAGTTCATTTGCAGATTACACAATAGAGACGGGAACATATGTTATTTGTACTCGAGTGGGAAATGTCCTGTCAAAGTCTGTTGTCATGGTGTGCAGTGCGTCCAGACAGTTGATTTTAAAGGTCGGCCAGTTTAAGGTCGATAAATCAAAACAAATGCTCCTGGACGTTTATTGAGACGTGTTGATGATGCTGACAGGTCATAGGTCCAATGAATCATTATAGCGTGTTTTCTGTGCAGGAAATAGACCGTGACCCAACAATAGATAAGTCTGAACTTCAACTGGATTAGTGATATGTCTGTGCAGGGTATTAGGCGCTGTCCTGAGATGAGATAGGGTCATATTTTAAGTATAGTGAAGGGATGCTGATTTTACGTCACTTTTAGTGATATGACAGATAATAGCGTTAAAAATGAGATGGTATGGGTATATTACGTAAGAATAAATGAAGTGGCAAGGTGTTATAGATTTTACCTATATACATGACTCAACTCATGGGTGGCAGATAATATCATTATAATGAGATGGGGTATTTTACGTAATAATAGATATAAACGATGTGGCAAGGGGTTATTGATTTAACTACTATAAAACATGACGTAACTCAGGGGTGTCATCAGCCGATAAGGATTATATTGGACGCCATTAATCGGGCAGCCCCACGTCCCAAATCAATATCGGTGATAGATGTTGTCGATTTGTCGGTATATGGACCACATTGTAGCACAAGTAAACGGAATGATGCCACTATCTACTTCCGAACTAAATAAAAGTTAAACAAACTAATTTCTTTATTAATACCAAGATTCGATTATCCACCTGTCCACGTAACTTGTCCACGTAACTTGGTTTCCCGTGAGACACAAAAATGGGTGTATGTTCAAGCAGTTATTCATGTACTTTTTAAGAAAGTATACTGCATTACGGGTAGAAAAATTACACGGCGAAGATTTGTGCTTCATAGACTGTACTGTAGAGAATGATATTTGTTTGTTGAAAATAACTGACTGTTTAGAAAATGTGGTGGGCAAATTGGGCAATAATCAAGAGCTGTGTATTTTCTTACTCCAGTCTATCTCTTGAATATGCCGTTGCAAGCTATTTCAATAAGATTAAGATTCGCCCATTTAGGCAAAATACGGGCTACCGTAATCATTTTTTTTTATTTCAGAGATTGATGATTTTTATGAAAATATTGAAAAAACATCATTTTTTAGAGAACATTTTCGTACTTGGGTACAATTATTACTGATAATGCGAAATATATTGTATCAATCCAATTATTTTTTTATTTTTTTTATATAAGGAATGATCGTTTGTTTCTGTCTATTTTTGGAGTTATGAACCCCCAAAAAACAAGGGCCAAACATAGTGTAATAGAAATTGAAAACACAGACCATTTACACTATGTTTGGCCTTTGCTTTTTGGGGTTCATAACTCAAGAAATAGACAGAAACGAAAGATCATTACTAAAAATTAATCCTGTGTGGCAATAAGTTTAAATAAAAACTCTCTACTTTGTGGAGTTATAATAAAAACCAGGTCGCATCATGCTTCCGATTGAGAACTGAACAAAAAAGGTATAGTTTTCTAAAATTCTGTTTGAAATGACGACACAGTTCACTGAAAGATGTTCTTATGTCATTAAAAAAATTATTGACCAATGAATTGCGTAAGTCAAAAGGAACGCCATAGGCGTTAGAAATTAAAAACACAGTTGTTAAATGTGGAGTTCGATATAAAACCAGATGACAAGAAGTTGGCTGAACTTTGTCTCAAAAAAGAGTTCATTCGGGTTATTTGGAAATTGGAAAGTTTTGATTGCCCGAGTTTCGTTTGTGGATGCAATCGACGTCAGTGATGTAGCGTTTTGTTTATGTTGACATCGTTGTGCACGAGAATGAACTGTCACGGAGGACAGTGTTTGACTGATATTTTCTTTCTTTTAAATGGATCATACCGTATTGTCCCTATATCCCGACAAATTCTGTCTTACGATATGTCAACAAAATACTGTTTACTCGTTTCCTTAACGACCCAAGGGATGTAACCCTATCTGTTGTCTTCTACGATTATAAAAACAAAATTATTATCACGAATTTGGTTCAAATGATTGTGGAGCTGAGCAATGTGTCCACAATTTTATTTCCACTAGATTTGTTTTGTGTTTCAAGCGGGCCAAAAACGTTATCTCCGCCAACATGTATGGTATATGAAGATTTAATACCTGGATGTCTCATTTAAACACCTCGCCTGCGGCTCGGTGTTTAAAAACCGACATCCAGGTATTAAATCTCCATGTACCATACATGTTGACGTAGATAACATAAATTGTAATCGCGGACGGACTTCATTTTGATGTCCATTCACGTACATAATGTGTCTTAGTTCAAATCCAACATATATTTTTTGCTATAATGCCTACATTTTGCATTTCGTGAAATGTCAGGCATAAATTTTGAGAACTGTTATTCTTTTACACTCTTGTCAATGAACCACATACATTCAGTTGATGGTGAAAGGAGAGCACTGTGAGGTGCAGGAAGGTGGCAGTTTTATTTCAATCAGTCCGATCAGTTATATCTTTATGACAGGTAGGTAATTATTATGACCGGCCATTGTTTACGTTTGATTTGGGTAAATCGATGAACTTAGACGATCATCTATTAATATTAATTGCGTATAAAAAAATAATCACGGAATAAAAAGCATGATAATGATTTCATTGTTTATTTGATTTTTATTTTCAAAGTATTTTTAAAATGGTGAGATAAATATTAATTACTTTTCATTCTGAAACAATATGAGCGTGCGGAGGTTTTTTTCCATTCACATTGTGCGGCTTAATTTTAACGAATGGCATTGGGGCGTGGTTTAGTTTGGGCCTAAATGCGTTTTTTCGGTTCATTGTGATATGAACAGAAAGAAAAAGAAATAATTTAACCAATCATTTTGCCTACACATTCATGAACAGAAGAAAGGTTTAATTATATAACAATGTAGCTAGATCTCCAGTTACTATTCCTGCTATTTTGAAGACAGTTATTCAGTTCAATCAGTCGGAGTTATTTTCGGACTTATATATAGTATGGTCAACGTAGACTGGTCACTTTCCACGGGTGGACAATATTTCCACGGACGCTGTAATATTAGTTCCCAAATACTAGTTATAGGAATAATTAATTATGAACAAACGAGCGAACGAATATTTTATGTTGCAGCATATGTACAGTACAAACAAAGTACAGTCAAGTAATACAGTAATATAAATTTTCTGTGACGGTATATAGTAATATATTTAGTATTTTGTATTATCGGCTATGTGCATGTATATGTTACAGGGCCCTAACATGGGTACAACATAGACAAATTGGATATCTTCCTGAAGTCTCCCAAATCGACAAAGAAATATATTTCATTGTCATTCGGGTCTAGGATGGAATGTTTCCCCAGGGTGTTCAGCATGAAATCACTCGAGTTTGTAATTGTTGTTTGTCTAATTTTACCTGGAAGATACATGCACGTCACAGCAGCCTCCTTTCAAACACGAATAATAGGAATTGAGAAAATTTGAACATCTCGTTTTATCTCGAGCCAGAATTGATGGGCACACTTCAGCGGTGTTGTTGAGTCGGCTGCAGTGTCACATCATGATGGACCCTAGCCGTTAAAAGTATCATTAACCTCAAACACACAAATAAACATTAGTGTTATTGCCTGGGAGGATTCCACTCCATGAGCGTTTTAGTCTTGTGCAATCTCCATGTACCGAAGACCATCAGTTCGGTAAATTCATAAAACAGCATGGAGAATCACGTAACGAGCATGGAGACTGAATTACGACCTCAAACCAACAGGATTTCGAGAGTCTATCAAGTCAAAAAATAAAACATTCTCGGAAAGATTTGTGGTTGCACAAGCAAAATTTCATTTGATAGACCACCCGATTACTCCACAAGATCCATCAGCTGAAGCTTTGCATAAGCTGTTATACATGTACACTCCTTCAAAGAAAGATTTATCGGCGGGGTGCAAACCCTGCTCTGCAGGAATTTTTCCATTGTGATTCACTCTGTACATGTATTGCCTATGTTATAGATGAAACTTGTGTTTTGTGAGGGAAAAATTCTGGAAAGAAAAAACAATAACACTCAAAAATATTTTTATTTAAAAACAATAATTAAGACTTAAATATTTGTTAACCATTTCCAAAAGTAGCGGTCAAACAGTCACCATTGACATTTTAATATCTTTTTATTTTTTGTCTCAAAAACATAACTTATGACTCCTCACTGGAACGAGCTCGTTGAGCTCGTTCCAGTGAGTGGTTATAAGTTATCTTGGAGGCGAAAATGACTATTTGTAATTATACGTAATTTGTTTTGGCAAGTGTCGTCTGCTATTCGGACTTTGGTAAGGGTTAAAACAATGAGCAAATATGAGAAGATGAAAAACCGGGTAAAGAAGGAACATGTGCTGTCATATACGAGTTACACGCAATTTGAACGACGATTGTCGTAATTAGGTTTGATGAGACAAAGGGAAATAATAATGTTTATTTATATACTAACCTGGGGGCGCGGTGGCTCAGTTGGTAGAGGTGCAGGCTGCAAGCCGAGAGGTCCTCGGTTCGAATCCCACCTGCGGCAACCGCGTTGTGTCCTTGGGCAAGACACTTCACCCCGATTGCCTACATGGGGACACGATGACGCTGTGTACTGAGGCGTACTGCACGTCGATGGTGCGCATGTCTTCAACCAATCTAACCCTGCCTGTGCTGGGGTGCAGAGTTCAGAGTTACGATGTTGGAGAGCTGACAGCTGCTCGTCGTTGCTCGGTGGTTCTCTCCGGGTACTCCGGCTTCCTCCACCCGTAAAACTGTCACGGTCACGATTAGCCATTGTGCATAAGTATGTGACCTTAAACACCAATAAATAATATAATAATATACTAACCTGTGAATTATCGCAAATTATCTAACATATATTTCCCGATATCCATCGACTTGATGGATAAGGCGGAATATCCCTCAGTAGCGTCGTAAAGGACGTCACACTTCGACGCTTCACTTCTCCTTCGATACTGTTACAAGCGATTCAGTGCCGGTGTAAAACGAATGGAAGTCCGTAGGAACGTTAGTCCCTCTGGACTATTATTCCGCGAAATTATAGTCCTAGGTCTAACATTTCTAGGAATAGTAGTCCGGCGGACTACTATTCCTGGAAATGTTAGACCTAGGACTATAATTCCGCGGAATAATAGTCCAGAGGGACTAACGTTCCTACGGACTTCCATTCCTTTTACACCGGCTTCACCAGTAGTACCAGAAGTTCATGCTATTCCAGGTCGTCCTGGTGATTCTATGACTGAAAAATTAGATCTATTATTATAATAAAATAATAAAGTAAAACAATTAGATGCAGAGGACGTGACTCCGAGGATGATATTGAGCCTTGAACTGGGTAACTTTTTCGAAAAACCTTGTTGATCGATTCGCCCAAGAAGTTTTAGGTTTTTTTTTTTTGATAAGTCGGCGTCGGCGCACTCAATTCCAAATTCCTTGTTATAAATTGACAATTAAAATGTTCTAAAACTTAACATTAATAAAAAAATATGAGAATATTCTCATTAGTATTCTTATAATTATTAAATTTCATCTGTGAGTTGAACAATTAGCCGGTAAAATTATCATGGGAGATTGGGACTATCGTTTTCATGTTTGAATGATTGGCTGGTACAGGCTTGAAACAATGATCAGCTGATTTTTGTTATTGTTTTGAAACGTCCGTGTTTGCTGTCGAATGGGGTTGAACACTGCGCGGGAAACTGTCACGTAGCATATAATAAAAAGCCAATCTATGCTAATTTAGTGAATATCGGGAATTATCTGATTCGTGTGGACCAGAAAATAGCAAGCGCTCAAGAAAAATAAAATTGTCAATCCACACTTACGAGTTAATTGCCGATATTCAATGACATAGCGTAGATATTCTATATATATTCTGGTAAAATATGATGTGTACATAAAGGATATGGAATGAGTGTTTTTCTCATATGATATTTATGAAACGAGTCTAAGAATTTTCCGTTTGGGCGAGCTTCTGGCGAGCCCAAACGGAAAATTCGGACGAGTTTCATAAATATTATATGAGAAAAACACTCATTTCATATTCTGTTTATCATATGACACACAGACGCACAAATTAGCCACTTAGTGTGACTTTTTAACCCATCACCTAACTTGAGTTGCAGAGGGCACTTGGAAAAAACATCCTCGTATAACTAAAACTTTTCATTTTTTGCTTCCAAAACATAGGTTATTACCCCTCATTGGAACGGGCTCGTCGAGCTCGTTCCAATGAGGGGTCATAACCTATGTTTTGGAAACAATCTCACCCTAAATAGGACAGATAACGTAAATTCTCCCTACTGAAATTATGCAAATGTGAACCAGTTGTATTTTGTTTAGCCAATCAAATTGTCCAGTTTTGAAATTGACCAATCAAAGCTCCCAACTCTAATTATGCACTTGTTGAAAATGTGGCCCAGTTGTATTTTGTTCAGCCAATCCAATTGTCTAGTTTTGAAACTGACCAATGAAATTGACGGAAGGCTTTAGTTATCATTGATTAATATGAACACAAAATATCAAATGTTTTAAAGTGAACAAAACGGACGAGTCATATGATAAAAAATGATTTCATTTCCAAAAGCTCAAGAGTTGTTCCACATGGTGGATTATTATCCTTCTAACTTGGTTCACGTAATATATTTTCAATTTACTGACAAGAGATGTAAATACTTTTGCTCAAACAAGAATTCAAAGTTGTAAATTTTGAAGTTAAAGATTCAGTCTTTGTGATTTACAAGAACGGTAATCCCGTAATTTCTTGATTGTTGTATTTTTTCGAGAAGAGCGTGACGTTTTTTGACCGCGTTCTATTCCTCGTAATTTTGGTGGTGTTTCACTCCAAATTTGAACAACCACACTATGGTAAAATGTTTTGTTGTCTTGAAAGAATCGTCATAATAGACTAGGGTGATGAATGACTTATTCAAGTCTTTACTGACTACCTTTCCCTCACTTCGGTTCATTTGTTGGCCAAAACCCGTAAACAACCTATATTAGTTATTCTAACCAGAACAAATTTTCAGTCTAAGCGCGTTGTTACCAATCATCTTTTTTATAATTTCAGGTGTGTCTGTCGCTGTAAGTTGTTTTACATTAGTCGTGATTTCAGTTGAGAGATATTATGCAATATGCCTACCCTTAAAATCACGGAGTTGGCAGACAAAATCCCACGCATACAAAGCAATTACTGGGATCTGGTGTGTGTCTCTCGTCATAATGATCCCAATTGCTGTGTTCACAAAACTGATCGAGATCAAGAACAGAAGGTTTGCTTGCAGAGAGAACTGGAAGGACGAATACTGGGACAAGGTGTATGCGGTTTTCCAAGATATTGTTTTACTCTTAATGCCACTGATTATTATGGCTGTTGCATATGCTCTGGTATCTAGAGAATTGTGGATGAGTTACTCAAGCCTCATGCATCAAGGTAAGACATTTGTTCCATAAATACGCATTCCAAACACTTTTGTATCGTTTGAAGTGACGTTCGAGAAAGTTATCTCCCTTTTCCTCGTCAAGCCAACTGCGTTATTTGACAATGTGACAATCGAAGAGAAACACCCTTTTGTCAGTTTTAATCTCCTGCACACTAATAGAAAAATACCAAAACTTCAAGTAGCAATTTGTCCCATAATACAACTCAGAATTTAACCAATTCAATCTTGTTTGACAGAGCTCAATGAGCTCTGTCAAACACAATTGTAATGGTTAATTTCCTAGTTGCATTTACAATTTGGAATTTTAATATTTCAATATCAATGTTCTGGGGGTTAATGGGAGAAACTAATACAAAAGGTTCGATTTAATGACACTTTATTTAAAGCATTTTATCAGATACTCCGTTAATGAGACACCTGGAAATTAAAATAATGACTAATACAGTTCGCCATACCTATCTCAGAAACCTCCAAACCTTTCAGCGAGAATCATCAAAAATCCAAAATGAAATGCTACTTTACAGGTGATGGCTGTCATAACCTGAGACACGCTGGGGTCACAAGAGCAGGTGCCCTCCTTTCTAGAAATAGTTGAGAAAGTGAGAGGTGTGAACGAGAGAGGAGAGAGAGAGAGAGAGAGAGAAGGAGTTTAGACTAACATTTTCTGTTCCATGACGTCATTACAGTCTTACTGGAAACTAGCTGGTAGAGGGAGCAGAGACTCTTCACTCTTAAATTGTGATTAAAACTTCTACAGTTTGCGCTCGATTGGTCTCAACTACGAACTTATTTATTTATTTATTTATTTATTTATTTATTGGTGTTTAAGGTCACATATTTCTGCACAATGGCTAACCATGACCGTGAGGAAGCCGGAGTACCCGGAGAGAACCACCGAGCAACGGCGAGCAACTGTCAGCTCCACAACATACCAACTCCACACAATCAGGGTTAGCATTGGTTGAAGACAGGTGCACCATCGACGTGCAGTACGCCTTAGTACACAGCGTCACCGTGCCCCCACGTGGGCAATGGGAGTGAAGTGTCTTGCCCAAGGACACAACGCGGTTGCCGCTGGTGGGATTCGAACCGAGGACCTCTCGGCTTGCAGCCTGCACCTCTACCAACTGAGCCACCGCGCCCCCAACTACGAAATTAGAAGCCGCGAAAAGCTAGAGGTACGTGAGTCTCAGACATACCTTTATACAGCATTGTTTTCCTACCTTTTCAATAAGGCTCATGGGGCACAACCGATATTATAAGTTACATGGCGTGTGGCTGGCTGATAGATTTCAATACAAAGCGATGAGAGTTCATATCAGGTGAGGCGAACCTGATATGAACTCTGTGATCGCCTTGTATGGAAAAGTATCAGACAGCTACATGCCCTGTAACATATTTATTATGTCGATAAAGTCCGTGTAAATCAAGGGATTAATAAATTTTCACGAGAAACAAAGAACGGCCGGACGTTTATTTTTAGAAACCGCTATTGACAGCACTTTGCAGAATCAACAACAGTAACTCGCATCGGTAGAGTACAGCCGCCGTGGATTGGTCGTAATCCACACGTGGGCAGTGATGTCCTCGCATGCGTTGACCAGGTAATAAAAGTCATCAGCAGCAAAAATTTAATTAATGAAGCACCGGGTTGTACACGGTGCTTCATTAATTGAATTTTTGATGATTATTCGTATAATTAGTGTTTGAAATCTACTATTATTGCGTCCATGGAAATATTGCCCACCCGTGGAAAGTGACCACTCCATGGTGGCTGTACTGTACGGATCCATGATGGTAGAAAATAATCATCGGTTTTCGAAGTGCGATATTTGTTTACAAACTTAAACGTATCGCTACAGGTACAGTTAAAACTAGAAGTCTTGTCATGAAATGCGCAGAAATAGCACGTTGATCAGCGCGTTAATCTACGCGTTAATCTACGTGTTGTGTGACATTATGCCTTTTCACATAAGCACATATCGGCACATAAAGAATGTGCCTATGTGCTCGGGCACATTGTGTCACATTGTGCATATTCACATAAGCACATATGACAAAAAGGGGTGTCGAAGGTCATATGTTTTTCAAAAAAGGGGTGCCGAAATTGGGGTGCACGGGGATATTGCCATTGGATATAGAGGTGATGTGAATCGGATACAACTTCGTTGTAATACTGGGAGATAACGCTGTACGATTAAGTACAGGTTATGGGAAATCAAACAATCTGATTGGTTGGTTATAATTTATATAAATGATCTAGATAAATGAAGCAACAAGAGTACTTGGAATAGGGTCAGAACTAACAAGAATAGACCAGAAAAGCAAAATATAGTAATAATAAGCAAAGCTGTTCCAGCTGATAGGCTCTTCTACTCTACTGGAGCATACTCCAGGACAAAAGAATATGGTCAGGTAGACGAAAACTATTGCATATACAGATAGAAGTAGAGAATAGTGAAAGAATTCGAAATAGTACAAATTGTCGGGTTGTTTGTGGTAATTCGTGATACTCCGATTCAATCGAACACATCATCTGAACATACCCCTGTCTTGATGTAGGCCTTTGGGTAACATAGCAACCACGTGCTACCATAAAAACCAAGATGACGGCCCTGCAGTATAAAAAATGGATGACGGAAACACGTATCACCCTAACAACAATCGCTGCGGATGCGCACTAACACCGCGTATCACTATGGGGATGGCGTCACAAGATGGCCGCTCACGCGGGTTACCATGGCAACACAACATGGAGCCCCTGGGTCACATGACATGACATCTCTTCCGAGGTCATCCACGGAGATCATTCAACTGAGAGATGAAAAGCCCCTGACATACTACTACTGTATTTAAAAGTTACTTAATTGTTAGCATAACTCACCAGATATCAAAAAATCTACATTCATTTAAATACGTGGTTAAAAACTATTTATACCATGATTACCTATTCTACAATATATGAAAAGCCTATGACATAAATTTTAGCTTTATACACCAACCGTGGTGAACACGCCAGCAATGGAATTTCAATAGTTAAATGCTACACCTGCAGTGGAACTACATCCAAGTTGACCTTTGGTGACGCCGACCTGAATGCGAACTTGTCTAAATTTATCGTACGTCGCCTCGCGAAGAGTGAAATGAAAGCGGCAATTATTTATTACGTTTTTAAATGAGCTTACCCCCTAAGACACAAAAAATTTACAAACATTCATTGTCTCATGTTAATAAAGCATACACCCATAGTAGATTGGTGTACCAAATGTTCACCATTCGTGGTGAACATTTGGTACACCAAGCTACTATGGGTACATTCCATATGTTTCTTTGGAAAAATGTGATCAGGTTTAATTATTAAAGAATTTGTGTTAAGAGTGTCGTCTGCTATTCGTATTAGATAAAGTGTTCGAGTTACGTGGCCACTCACTACGCTGGTAGGGTTTAGACCTGTGGTTTTTGTTTCATTGTCGAACCATTAACAAAAATCGAGAAGGTTGAGAGTCCACATTTTTGTTATCTGGGGATCGCAACTCTCCAATGGAGCGATTTTTAAAAAGAAAAATCGTAAAGGTAGAATGTCGGGTAAGAAAGTACAAGCAGATGGATACGAATGAGGTGAGGAAAAGGAACATTTGTCGTTAGTTTTGCTTTTGTTTATCCTGCCTGGGCAAGTGTGTTTCCTTTCTTGTCTGTGTTGAACTAAGGAAATCCTCTCGCTGTAAGACATATATCAGCCCACTCATTAGGCCTTACATGTTTTTCAGGAATTGGTTTTGATTCTCGCGAACTCCTGCTTCGAGTATCCACGTTCAATTCATGAATAATTTAAAACTTGAAAATACTGTTATACACCTCTGCGTGCAACAAATACATCTTCCAAAGTTAAAAACAAACCTCATATATATATTTTTACTAGGTCTTAACCTAAGGTCCTGCGAATATTCGAGATTCGATTCGATATCGATACCATACGTATGCTTCGAGATCGATCCCGAATCAGTCTCAGGATTCGATTTTTTCGAATCTTTCGTACTAACTTCAGTTTGTTACATTTCCAACAAAAATAGGATAAAACTGTCATTAGAAAATTCATTTATGTAGGCTCAATTCCTATTTATTTGAGTAAATGACAATGTTTAATTGTTAGGTAAGGTGTGAAGTTGGCCCAGAACATTATCCATAGTTTTGGTTTTTGAAGGCTTAACTTGTTACTATTCACGTTCTTAAGAACGTGAATAGTAACAAGTTAGGCCTTCAAAAACTAAAACTATGGACAATAGGCCTAGCTGTTTCAGCGACGGTGCTACAAAGAATATTTCGTTATTGGTGTTTAAGGTGTTCACTCCGTCGCGTAAGGGCCATCACAGTGTTCCGTAACTTCCGTTTGATGCAATATGAAATAACTTGTCTATTAAGATTCGATTCGGGATTCGATTCGATGTCGATATCAGAGACACGATTCGATTCGAGATCCGATTCGAAAAGAAATTTGTGATTCGCAGATCCCTATCTTAACCCTTTCAATCCGGTGTGCATAACATTTAGCGTGACGATAAAATGGTGGTGGACGAGCAGACGATATAAAGACCACAACATCTGAAGGTATGCTCAGGGCTGTTGGATTGACTTATTACTGGACATCCTAACAAACCAGGATGGTTTCACCCATTTCGCCGTTGACAGTATTGGCGGAAATGATACCTTCCAGGGCGCCAGTGTCGAAAAGGTTAGGAGCCTACTGGCAGTTTTAATGACTCCATTGTCTGACATGTATATTTCCTACTCAAAGTTTGCTAAGCACCAAGTATATCCAACTACCTATTTTACGTTTTAGTTGAAATATTGTTATGAAAAGTGTATTATTTTATATTTAATTACATCTTTAATGATTTCAGCACAGAAATTAAGAGTTTGTTTGTGTTTGACATTATTTTTTAGCTTTTGAATACGATAACCACGTAAAATGGATATTACTGGTAAAAGAGGAAATTTTTCAAATTTGCCAAAAAGTTGACGGAGCGAACTGATATGGGTTCAATATCGAGTATGAGACCCATTATTGTAAGTTATAGCTTGACAACGCCTTCTCATGCTCCCAATCAGGTTCCAGATGGTCCTTTCTGCGATGTTGTTCTATTCTTGGACCAAATGGCACCAAGCTCCTGGATACTTCTTGGTTGGACTGGACGGACTGAAATTGCAAGCTGCAACTCATTCCAGACATATTCGATTGGAATGAGGTCAGGGGATCTTGCTGGCCAGTCCATACGCTCAATACCCTCTCTCTGTCGGAACTCTCGGACAGCATGGGCAACACGAGTACGGCCTCATCGTCCATCAGAATGAATCTATCACCCACTACGCCTGCAAACAATCTGACGTGGGCATTCAGGATCTCATCAATATACCGCTGTGCAGCCAATGTACCACGGTCAAGGACACAGAGCTCTGTACGTCCATCCCAGCTGATGCCGCCACAGACCATTATTGACCCTCCACCATAGCGGTCATGCTCAGCAATGTTGGCTGTATGGAATCGCTCCCCTGGTCATCTCCATACCCTAGAACGCCTATCTGTATTGTCTAGGCAGTACCTTGACTCATCTGTAAACAGGACAACAGGTCGTCAATCTTCTCTCGTCCATCCAACGCGGTCCATGGCCCATTCATATTAATAATTAATTAATAATAATTTTAAAGCCTAGAATCCACACACGGTGCTCAATGGCTGTCCAATAACTGCATACATACATATACACACATACACATAATTCTCTCACAGATACATTGATACATGGATCACTATTATCATTTATTGGTGCCCAACGCCACATCAGCAACCGAGCTATATTGTGACGATAAGCGACAGAACCTAAAAGAAAAGGGGGTATTGAATTAAAACAAAATAAAAAAACAAAAACAAAACAAACTACAACTTTACCAAAACAAGTATGTGAGTGTAACTTGACGAGTAACGAGGCAATCCTCACTGACTCACTGTCTCAGTCACACCCACGCACCTGGTAATGTCAGTTTATGACCAAAATTAAAAGACCACTGAAGGAAATGGCTTTCGAAAAGGTAGGTTTTAGTACCAGACTTGAATGATTCAAGTGATTGACTATTTTTTATGTCGATTGGAGGAGAATTCCAAAGTCTTGGGCCAGCAACCGCAAAGGCCCTATCACCAGCACTAGAAAATTTAGATACGGGCTGAACCAGATTGAGTTGACCTGATGACCTAAGAGACCTCGGTGGTTTGTAGATGGTGAGCATATCGGTCAGGTAGGATGGTGCAGATCCCGAGATACACTTAAACACCAAAAGGACAATTTTAAATTGAATTCTTTGCTTAAAGGGTAGCCAGTGTAACTGAGAGTACTGGTGTTATATGGCAGTACTTTTGAGTTCTGGTTATGACCCGTGCAGCACAATTTTGGATGTGTTGTAGCTTTTCAAGAATAGATGTTTTAGATCCAATCAGAAGCGAGTTGCAGTAGTCGAGGCAACTGCTAATAAAGGCGTGGACAAGCTGTTGTGACGTCTGCGTATCAATGAAGGATCGAATTTTGCTTATATTTCTAAGATGAAAAAATGCACTGCGAGAGACATGTTTGATATGTACATCAGCGGCCAAATTTTCATCCATGAAATAACCTAAGCTTCGAACACAGCTACTGGGTTTTATCACAGAACCTCCAATATTGAGGGACAGTTGGATATTTTTAAAAGTTGATGAGGTAGACCAATATATATTACTTCTGTCTTGTCATATCGTGTCTGGCGGTGGTTCTGGGACAGCTGAATGCGAATACATGGTCTTTTCGATCGGAGACCAGATAGTCTGCGTCGAAAACATTTACCCCGGATGCATTCTGAAGTTCACTCCGAAGCTGGTTTGCTGTGTCAAAGCGGTTCCTACGGACCTGAATGATCAAAAACCGGTCTTCATCTGCAGATGTTGCCCTGTCTCTGCCACCACCATATCGTCTGACTGGTGTGCCATACTGCTGAAATCCTGTCCAGGATCTGGTGATCATCGTATGGTGCACACCAAGGGCTTAACTAACCTGACGATGGGTAGCCCCCTGTTCCACCATCCCTACAGCCCACCACATTTCTGCTTCAGACAAATGTCTTCTTACATTTGCATTCGCCATATTCAGTCATTAAATCACAAGGTGTTGTGTTGATATGAAGGCTGAATTTCCTACACATCTCATGTAGTATGATGTACATGTAGACAGTACACTAAAACATCATGGCCATCAAGGGGTACATGCTTCCCATGGCTGTCACGAAAAGCCTGCTTGTCAAGAGAGCTAATTTAAACATTCCTCAATCATATCCACCAAGAATATCGCAAATGTGTCACAGGAAATTTTCACAATGATGTTTCAAATATGTGGTGCTTAGCACACTTCGAGTTGTATATAAAAACACACAGATTTTTGGTGGTCTTGCTGATGAAAGATGCAGGCATTGGCAAAGGTTTCTAGTGAAGTTTTGATTCTCAGTATAGACATCTGACTGATCTGCGAGAAAAAGGATTCGAGTTGCATAATGCAGCAACCTAAATAGTTTATTTATTCGAAGATGATTTCCTGTATACAGGAGCATGCAGGAAAAAAGTGGGAATGTCGGGATATGGTTTCGGTTTCCAAGACACGACATGCAAACCTATGTTAGACAATTCCACAGGAGCGTAATATTCACGTCTTGTATTGAAAAGAGTGATTCGAAATTAGTCTTCTGTTCTATAAAAGAAAGACACCATATTTACGATTCTAACTAAATGTAGTTAAATTTAATCACATTTGAAAAATAGATTATGTCAATAGTCTGACAAATTCATTTCCATCGTGCAATATATACACTTTTTTCGTCCAATGCAATCAGAGGCTGATCATTTAATGATTGTCGAATTGTAAAATAAATGTGAGTTTAAAATCTGTTTTAAAGCTGATTAATGCTCCGCATCACGGTTCACATTTGTCAGTTGCAATCTGTTCAGCCGACATTCTTATTACGCATGATATATTGACAGAACGGCCTACGCGTTCGAACTGCCATTTTTTATCGCACGAGATCGATTTGGGCGGAGGGATGATATTGAACGAGAAGCCAAATTCGATCGAGTGTGGTGAAAATGACAATTCGAACGCGTATGCTGTTCTGTATTTATTACACGCCTACAGTTTACTAAAAATTATTAATCGATATGGCGGAGGGATAATATTGCACTCGAAGCCTTCGCCGTCTTGTTCAATAGAATCCCCCCGCCTAAATCGATCTCGTGCGGTCAAAAATAACAGTTCGAACGTGTATGCTATTCTGTATTTATTGCACGTCTTCAGTTTACTAATAAAATATTAAAAGCACAAATTATTGTTAAAAGTAACCAAAATGTAAAAAAAGAAACAGTTAAATAGTCCGCGCACGTGATCCGTATTGTTCAAGGACAATAAAAAATAAATATTGTTCGCTTCGGTCTGTGAAGAAAAAGAGTGTATTTTATGAAAATAAATGCATAGGCGTGCAATAAAACTCAAAAACAGTATAATAGTGAGTGTGTATTCATCTACGAGTGCAGCACGGAAGTATAAAACGAGAGGCCGTTGGCCTGAAGTTTTATCCTTCTTCAATGGCACAAGTGCCATATCGATTAACCCATTCACACACGTGTATGGTTTTGTGTTTATTACACGCCTTCGCGTCTACAAAAACAAATATTAGAAGGGCGCTCGCCATCATCGTCCAGAAAATAGTCTGTCAACGATTTCTGTTCGGCACATGTGTGCGGAACGGATTTTCATTTTCCGCCTGGTTTAGTGTTGCTGTAGATGGGGAATTGACAGAACAGGCTTGTAATAAATACCAGAATGGAATCAAAGTAGCTGTGGAAGCAAATCTTCTTTGAACCCCTCTATCATCAGGTCTCCCGTTCAGAAGATCCGATCATGGAGAAAGAGTTCAGGAGACACTTGGAATGATTTTGACAACATCCCGACGATTCAAGAATTTTCAAATCAGCGCGAATCAAATCTAATCATCGAAACGCTTTTGAATCGAATCAAATTTGGAAGCTACGCGAATCGGCCTTGGTGGTATCTTCCGTGTCAGGTCAATGGATGTCGTTGGAAGAGTCCATATTCATAATTTGTGGGTAAACCAATTAATATATTCAACGTGAAGCCTTGAGGCTGCACGTTGAAAATATTGATTGGTCTACCCCGCACTTTCACTTAGCAGCTATTCTACTTAATGAAATTATGGCGTATCGTGTTCCAGGGCCGGAAAAGTGGCCTTTCCCGTTCAATAGGTTAAAGAAACTAGATCGACTACACCATGACGCAGCTACAATAGCATCTGGCCACACACTATCGGCATCATCTCTGCGTCTACTCTTAGAACTTGACTGGCACTCACTAGCCGAGAGACGACGCCGCCACAATCACAAACTTTGTTAATTTTTCAGAGTAGTGAACAAAGATGCTCCTGTAGAATTGTTACCGTGCGCGAAGTAACAACTTACCAGTTGCGTAATCCCGACAACTTAACAATGTATCAAACAAGGAAGGAACGATTCTCTGATAATTTTTTCCCTTCAACCGCCAAAATCTGGGAAAAGCTTCCGAACAGTATCAAAACGGCATCATCACTTACCGTATTTAAAAGAAACCTTGTTGATTGACGTCTAGAGATGGCGACACCGATCGCAAAATCTACCAAGTTTATTTTGTATTTATTTTGCTTTGTTCGGTAATTGTTTTTTTTTTTCTTTCTTTCTTTTTTATCCCTCCGAAATTTAAATTTCGGGGGGATATAGCCGTGGCGCTGTCCGTCCGTTTGTCCGCCAGTCCGTAGGTCGTCCGTCTACACGTCTGTCTGTGTGCAGACGGAGTTGATTTCTAACTAAAATTTCGCTTGGCAAACTGAAACCAAACTTGGCATGTGGGTTAGGCATGATGAGAGGAAGAACCCTATTCATTTCGGGATCATTCTGCCAAATGTCAAGGTTACAGTGACCCTGAACTTCAGTTGTTATCAGTGTTGGTTTGCACTCTGTAATTAAACTTCCGCAAGGCCAACTGAAACCCAGCTTGGCATGTGGGTTAGGCATTATGAGAGGAAGAAGCCTTTTTATTTTGAAGTCATTGTGCCAAAGGTCAAGGCCACAGTGACCTTGACCTTAAAACATTTACCAGAGTTTGCTTCTCCAATTGAAATTTTACTTGCCCGATCGATACTAAACTTGGCCTATGGGTTGATCATGATGAAAGGAAGAACCCTATTACATTTTTATGTTATAACGGCAAAGGTCAAGGTCACAGTCACCTTGAAATTGACCTTTTATCGATCGGAGCTGGTTTCGGCTCTCTTAATTTTAAAAATTATGCATTCTTGATCGAAACCCAACTTGGCATGTGGGTTGCGTGACAGGATGAACCCTACAGATCATTGTGTCAAAGGTCAAGGTCAATGACCTTGAAAATTTATCGGTCCCGATCGAAACCAGACTTGACATGTCATCAAATACAGGTAATCCTATCTGCATTATTTGAGTAAATAATACCAACAGTAGCTGTGTTAATTTAATGTAATATATTACCAAGGTTACTGTATCAGGGTGATTTTTCGGGGGGATTTGCCACCATTGGCGTCTACCTCTAGTCTTACGTCTGAGAAAGATGTTTCAAATGTTTAAATGTTTGTGATTTGTTGTGCAGTGCTCCTTGTTGACAATACTCTTCCATATTTAAACGTCTTGAAGAAAAAACTAGAGTTTAATCCCGGGAACGGGGATTTTCTGGTTCCCGTTCTTGAATGTCAGTGACAATACCGGGAATTTTCCGGTTGTCTTATCTGAAGATCAGCCCCGAAACCAGGGAAATTCATAGGACAGAACAGGGAATCAAAGGGTTTAGTCATCGAATTTCCGGAGCAGTAGCACTGATTTTCAGAACCGGTGACCGGGAAATTTGCGTTCGCGAGATGAAACCAAAGCTCCAACAGAGATGCTGGTCCCGGAAAAAATGATATTCGCTGCAATTTCATAAACTATACTACGCAATCAGTGAATACCATGGTCTATGAATTTCCTGATTATGGTGATTGACTTTCAGAACTGGGAGACGCGGAGTTCTGAAATTCCCATTCCCGCTATTAAACCTTATAAAAAACGTGAAAAAAGTAAATGTTCCCAGATCTGTTGATTCTATGATAAAGTGTTAACGGGTAACATAAAGTGCATAATCCTGTACGAACTACTTAATATCAATTTTGAAAACACCTCGTCGACCTCTTGATCAAAAGATCATGTAACACATCTATCACCAATGAAATAATTGTGTCAGACTTTGTCCTTTCATTTCTCCAAAATCATTAATTCAACTTGACTTGATGACATTCTATTGGTTATCTGACTTAGATGGAGTGGTCAATTGATTTTGTCTGCACAGACTAGATTGATTGAGAGATTAACAATAAATGTGAACGGTCTGTTTCCACATGTTTCCAATACCAATTAGCCACTCACGAATGTAAAAGAAAATATTTCCTGCCGGAATTTCACGGGCTAGTGACGATGAAACGATGTAATTTTCGGAATGTTTAGCTTTTCACGTTCTTACGAACAAATATATTAACTCTTAGCCCTCTGGTACTATAACAGAATTTTCTCCAATCACTCCATTTTCCTCTTGTTCAACTATGAATTTAACCACTTATATCTTGTCTGTCAAACAAGGTATATTTGGTTAAATATCCAACTGCATTATGGGAAATATTTGCTGCTGAAAACTTTGCCATTTTGACATCAGAGTGCAGAGGGTTAATGCAGAACTGCTTGACTACGGTCATCAGAAACTCACAGACTTTTATTCATTAACGTCTTGTACCACGTAGTCCAATTTTATTGCTGTACAGTAGCCCCAAGCATGCACGCGAGTATTCATCGGTGTGTCCAGGGGCATAGACCCCATAGGACGAGGAGAATATAGAGTACCTCTCCCGAGTCGCACTTTCATATGAGTTTTCTGTACAGATTTCACAAAAATCGATCTAAGCCGAGTTTTGCCGAGGCGAAGATCGATTTTTGTGAACGAGATTAAAATATTTCATGTCAAATCGTGAGGAATTTGGGTTTCTTTTTATCACATAAAATGTAATTTAACCCTTAATCTAACGTAACGACTAAGTCTGACTAGCATTGTTCGGAAAAATCGCTGTCCACATTTTAGTATTTCTCCAATGTTTCCATCAAAAGTATATAGCCTGTACCTCATCCATTGGAACGAGCTCTTCGAGCTCGTTCCAATGAGGGGGCCATATGCTATGTTTTCAAGACAAAAAATTAAAGTATTTAGTTATTCGGGCACTGTTTTATGCAAATGTCGCCTGTTGTTTGTATTGGATAGTTAATGGAAAATACATGAAGATTAATTCAATTCTACTTCCAAAACCAACTCAATCACAACGTTACCACGTCGAAGTTGACGTCTGACCTCATTCTCGTATTGTTGTGAACGATATTTTCCATAATGAGATATTTGCTGGTGATTATGTGAAAAACACCCTTACAGTTAAAACTAGAAGTCTTGTCATCAAAATACGCATAAATAACACGTCGATCTAAGCGCTAATCTTCGCGTTATGGCCATAGTAAGGCTAACAAATTCTATACATATGGCATGAGCACAAGCAATGTTTCAGCCAATGGACCTCCGGGTAACCCGGCGGTCCATTGGCAGAAACATTGCCTGTGTTTGCTATGTGTAACCAGGAGAACCTGCCATGTTTTGGATGCCATTCGATATAGGAATTGAGCGCCATTCCTACGCGCAATTAAGCCTAGATAAGAGGACAGTTCGTGACAGGACTTCTAGTTTTAACTGTATCTGAGCTGACGTAGTCTCGATCTGCTCGTTAATCTACGCGTCGTGACCATAGTAAGTCTGTCAAAGTCTGTACATATGGCCTGTGCACAAGCACTGTTTCAGCCAATGGACCTCCGGGTAACCCATTGGCAGAAACATTGCCTGTGTTTGCTATGAGTAACCATGAGAACCTGCCATGCTTCGGATTTCATTCAATAGGGCAATTGCGCGCAATTCCTACGCGCTATTAAGCCTAGATAAGCGCACAGTTCGTGACAGGACTTCTACTTTTAACTGTACATTTTAATGAAGAAGGCACGCCTTGATGATGAAGTTGGAATCTTTTGTTAGTCGGGACTTGCTCCACCACTCTCGGAACAAATGGGGATTATACCCCCTTCCATAATTCGTTATCTTCGAGAAGCCCCTAATTCGATTTGAGGTCTGATCCGAGTTCGAATAATAGACCCAATTAAATTCGAGATTTGTTTCGAATCGAAAATGTGTGATTCGCAGTGTGTTATAAATTGCCTTGTATAATATTTGGCGCTTACTGTTGTGTATCAGTTGATGCCATTGTTTCCTTTACACAACAAATTATTACATACCGTGTTGAGATGGTTAACTCTTCATCGCCATACGGTATTTGTAGGTACATGTACAACCGGTTGAAAATATTAACCCTTCTACTCTACAATCATTTAACATATTAATTAATAATTGATCTACCTATAGAATACTTAAATATTAATTGATCAACATTATAAATTAAGTCATCAGTACTGGAGCTACCCGTATTTTGTTTTATTAATTTCTCTCCCAGCAAATTACTTGATAAAGTCATTTTAATGAGTCCACCACAAATTATTATTGACCAGTCTACTTGTACCCTACAAGTTATTTTTTTTAATTGATCTACCCAACAAGATAACTAGATAATTCTTTATTCGTTAATAATCCTGCAAAGAAATTAATTATTAATGGATATATCTAACAACTGAAATATAGATTTTATCCTGAGCGTCACTGCAGTAATTAAGAAGATACCCTTTCGTAATATCGGGGTGAAAGGACTCCAAGGTGTTTTCTCGCATTGCCAGCAGACTGGAGGAAGAAATTTTCACAAGTCTGCTGCAGTCTGCATTAATATTAGTGACAGATATTCACAGTCGCTTGTCCTATATTTGTTCGCAATGTTCGCAATGTTTACTACGAATCTGCGATAACTGGTAATGAGCTGACAATCACAAATGTGATAACTCACTTTGCAGTCATCAACTTCCATGCACAAATCAGAATAATCATTGCAAAGATCTGTTTACATGAGAGCTAAAATTTAATTTCAGCAGTGCAAAATCTTGCAATGTATTGGTTAAATTCACAATTGCGTTATGGAAAAAAGTTTAAAATTTTAAATTCTACAATATATCGTCCCTTGAGTGCAAAAGGGCGCTATCTGCAATGCCTTAGCATTGCAGATGGCTCCTTGTTGCACTTAAGGGACGATATTTATAAATTAATATGTGTATTAATTAGTTTTTCGTGTATATTAGCGCAAAAAGTGTATACAAATATAATACAGCCTAAACTTCAAATCACTATTGCCTAAGTTATTAACACATTTTTATGATAACAATACATGTACCTTCCGGCAAAGTGAGAACACACCGACTATACTTAAGCCACCTTGACACTTGCACGACAGAGGTGGCACGAAGAGGCACGCATTGTGGGGTGTCAATGGGGGAACTAGTCGTTGAAGTGTGCTTGGGGCTTCGTGCCAGTGCGTGAGTTCGTGCCAGGCCGTGACTGAAATTTTGAAATTTTCAAAAATAAATTTTGAGGTGTCACGACATCATTTCGCGCCAGTGACGTATCTAATGCGCAAACTATGCGCAACTCATGCGCAACTTTTGCGGGTCACTGAGTGTCATTGCTGGGTAATGCGTGCCTCCGTGGCAACGTAAACACCGGTGGAACGCAGTGGCACGCAATGCCACGCATAGCTTGCGCCTAGTTTGTGCACACGTGACCACTTTAGCGTCCCAATGCGTGGGCAGTCGCAGCCCAAATTTCTCCACGGTGACTTCACGCATGCGGAACGCTGGCGTGTTAATGAGTAACCATCCGTGCCCTGGCCTGTCAACCTCGTAGCTTATGCGCAAATAGTGCGTACCCTTGACGTAACTATGGCGTAATGATGATTGCCATGGTGTGCCTGTGCGTGACATAGATGTGTTCGTGGCAGATGCGGACCTAGTTCGTAACTAATGCGTGTCAGATGGCACGACATGGTGCAAACTATGCTTAACTTTGTCGTGATGAGAAGTTTCGTGCCCCAAATGAAGCACGTATTGGCACGCAAGAATGCGGACCTGTTCGAGACCAAAATGCGTGCAAGTGTCAGGGTGGCTTTAGTCACAAGATTTATGAGGTGTTAGAACACGTGTTACTAAATTCGATGCAAGTATTCCGAAGTACTACAGTACGTGGAGAGTGGATTGCAACGAAATCACCCGGGAGTGGAGTTATCACCCAAAGTATCATTTTCAAATTCTGAACATGTGGACAAAAAACACAAGCAATGTTTCAACCAATGGACCTCCGGGTATAACCCGGAGGTCCATTGGCTGGAACTTTGCTTGTACTTGTTATGCTTTGCAACAAATTAGCAATTATTGCTGGGGTGGAATCTCCACTCTGCGGGTGATTTAGTGATAATACACTCTCCACGCACTGTAAATAACAATTCATCTTCTTAGTTTACAAATTTGACATTTGGGTAAAGTCTGTAATTTGTGTCTTGCTCTGACACCAATACTACTACTGATAACAAATGTGTGAATTAATCGATAACATTATTTATTACACATCCATTCAACTTCAAACCCTTGTATTTAACGGAATAGCCGCTGTCACTTAAATGATTCTGTATTCAATGGGTGATGTACAAGCCGGAACGTTTTTTCCCAGCATCGTTCATACTCGTTCCTTTCTCATCGAGTCATTAGTCTCGCTTCGAAACGTTTCCAAATTTCGTTATACAATTATCGACAGTCTGTCGCATGGGGTGAAAATAAAAACGTGCAAAACAAAATAAAGTCGGTTCACAAAAAATTAGTTAACCAAAAATGAGATAATATTTTTAAAAAACCCAATCATTTCCAACCAGAACATTAACCCAGTCCCGCAGCCGGCTCGTTTTGTGGATCCGTTATATATAAATTGGTCAACTTTATTTCGGTAAATCTTCGTACATCTTGACATGCTTCGAACTTCTTTTAAAAATGTTTCTCCCAGCTGTCTTGCAAATCTACACGAATTTGTACTTATATTTTTACTAACAGTAATACCCACCAAATGGTTAGAGTGAATGGGAACCAGCCGAAGAGAAACGGCGATACGAATTTCAACAAACATTTGTTCCGAAAAAGTTGTTTTGATATTTTATCGATCCATTTGATCAGTACAGCTTCAGTCAAAACAAACAGACTCTTCACTTTTGGATTTAAACATCGGAATTAAATTTTATTTATTTAAATGAATTTAATGCATGGGTTGTATAATAAACACAGAACGCGATGTGTGTTTGAATCGCTGGGTGTTTTACATAACTCGTTGGAATGGCGTAATCATATTTGGCTCGAGCCTACGGCTCTCGCGACATATGACTACGCCATTCCAACTCGTTATGTGAAACACCCACCGATTCAAACACACATCGCGTTCTGCATGTTTATTATAATTTGACGCAAATAATCGCAGTGTTAAAATTATGTTTTGAAAATTGTATGTTAATTATGTACATTAGACTAGTTAAAATTAATTACTATCTTCGTTCTACAATAAGATTGAAATCAAAGTTACTCCACAAAGCTGTTGTTATAAATAGAAAATAATTTCCTTGAAGGTTTTCACGACCAGGTGCAATCACCGTTCGCTTTTGAAAGATATGCATGGGATGTGTCCATGCAAATTGAATATACTGATTTTCGCAAATACAAATTGACAGCACATTACAGTTATTACTGACAAAGTGTCGAGATTGAAAAGTTGATACCCTGGTCCGTGGTACAAATTTTCATGCTGACTACAGTCATAGCGTGACAGATTTCACATCATCGAACGCCATCGATGGGAGGAGATAGTGTGTTGATTGAAATTGCGAACTGAGACGACATCATCGTTATTTATTTCTTGATCGCAACGTTCAGAACCTCCATATATTTTCTCGTTATTAAAGGCCTTAGTATAACATTAAGAACCCCGGGAAGTGAAGCGGTGTTTGTTTAACCCTTTACCTAACATGAAAAGCAGACGACACTTGCAAAAAAAATTCTTGAATAACTATTTTTTTTCATTTTTTGTCTCAAAAACATAGGTTATGACCCCTCGTTGGAACGAGCTCGACGAGCTCGTTCCAACGAGGGGTCATAACCTATGTTTTTGAGACAAAAAATGAAAATATTTTGAAAATTAATTGGCGATTTTTGAGAATAGCGCTGGCCGGTTTTGGCCGTTACGTTGGGTAAAGGGTTAATGTGGTAAACATCTCCTGCTTTACTGGTAAAATAGGACCCGCCCACAAATGCCTGGGGAGGAAACAGTGGCGGCGTCAGAAATTTTTTTGTGGGGGGGGCAACTAGGGGGGGGGGGGGCAGACTCCCATGAAGGGGGCAAATACGTAAAGGATCATATCATGACTTTGTTATGAGGTAGTCCAAACTTGGACCCAAAGTCCGTAATATACTTTTTTGGTTTGGTACGTCCTGTGGACGTACCAAACCAAAAAATTATATTACGGACTTTGGCTCCAAGTTTCGACTAAATGTAATGGTAATTAGCGGTCCTCCTTTCAAAAAATCCTGGATTCGCGTCTGGTGGGTCTGTGCGTGAGAGAGAGAGAGAGAGAGAGAGAGAGAGAGAGAGAGAGAGAGAGAGAGACTCATAATGCCCGTCTGTCATAATGCGAAATCCATGAATTTTTTTAGACAAGGGATGTGGATAGACATGCCTTTGTTGGCTCATAACTTAATTATAACTTATAAGTATCTGCATCCGAGTCTTTAAATCTCTACTGCCTGGATGTGTTCATCAGCTAGCCTGAGGCTTTGGGCTAAGTGTGTATGGGAAATTATTGGGAATAAAAAAGAGAGGGGTGTGTGTGTGTGTGAGAGAGAGTGACTGAATGTGTTTGTGTGTGAGGGTGGATGGAAATGCATGCGAGATGGTTGGCAACTGGGGGGGGGGGGGCAAAGTCTTCGTTTGTGGGGGAGGGGGGGGGGCAAATGCAATCCCCCCCTCCCCGTAGCGCCGCCACTGGGAGGAAATCCTCTATTATGGGCAACATGTTTGGGTGGAGTTGACTTTATATCTCCATGTTGCGGTCATGATCAGCGATTGCGCAGAAATGTTGAACCTCAAACATCAAACACCAAATAAATAAATAAATAAATAAATAAATAACACAGTGCTAAAATCGTTCTCTTAAGATGAGAAGTGGTCGGTGGCGGGAAGTAAGTGTGTAAAATAGTTGTTGCACAATCTATCAAAATCTTTAACCCTTTACCCAACGTAACGGCCAAAACTGGCCAGCCTTAATTACAAAAATCACCATTCAAGTTTCATTATTTTTTTTTTATTTTTTGTCTCAAAAACATAGATTATGACCCCTCATTGAAACGAGATCGATGAGCCCCTTCCAATGAGGCGTCATAAGGTAGGTGTTTGGGACAAAAAATGAAAATATTTAGTTATTCAAGAATTTAGTTTGCAGGTGTCGTCTGCTTTTCGTGTTAGGTAAAGGGTTAAAACAAACCTTGTATGGGTTGATTTTAATCATCAGCTATGCGGACACTAATTGTTTCTATATTTTCTTTTTTTCTTCGCATCTCCATCCATGGAAAAATACTTATGGGTAGATAAACATAAGAAATAAAAATCAAGCGGACTCGCATGTGGTTATTCGGCCCTAAATGTATGTAAAATAGTTCTCTAATGGGCAGGAATTTGTAATAACCACCTTCCGTTTTCTATTAACCAAAGGACCATCACCATCCAGTCCAAAGGACGGGAAACCCTCCCGCGCAACCGAAAACTAGCCCATTGATGCCAATGGAGATAATCAAAGCTGGAATCTATCTCCAGTTCGACGGAATAACAGACTCCTGATTAATGTAATAGATAACCGTATCAGACCGTTTTGGAAATTCATTGACCATATGAGAGCATCAAATAGGCTTATTCGTGGACTATCTGATCCTTCTATCCAGCAACCTTCCGGACTAAGAGTGGAAATGTAATATAGCCCACATTATCAAGCCATAAGGAGCGCGGTGGCGTCGCGGTAACCGGTTCTCGTCAGATCACCGAAGTTAAGCAACGTCGAGCGCGCTTAGTAGTTGGATGGGTGACCATTTCAGCGACTGATTCGCGCTCCCGCGTTGTGTCCTTGGGCAAGGCACTTCACCCCGATTGTCTACATGGGGGCACGATGACGCTGTGTACTAAGGCGTACTGCACGTCGATGGTGCGCATGTCTTCAACCAATCTAGCCCTGCCTGTGCCGCGGTGCAGAATTCAGAGTTACGATGTTGGAGAGCTGACAGCTGCTCGTCGTTGCTCGGTGGTTCTCTCCGGGTACTCCGGCTTCCTCCACCCGTAAAACTGTCACCGACATGATATGACCCTGGCTGTTAATGTGTCGTTAAACCCTAATAAAAAAAGAATAAATAGAAAAAAATAAAAAATTAAGCCATAAATTAATATCAACAAACCCTATATCTAACTTGAATAACATTATAAGTTATTGTGATGAGTTGACGGTAACAAGGTCTGAGGTTTGCGGCTCGGAGCTTATGTTCAAACGAGACGCGAAGCGTCGAGGTTGAACATACGCTCCGAGCCGCAAACTTCAGACCATGCTACCGTCAAGTTGTCAACTCATCACAATAACGTATATGTTCCAATAAGACACTACCTATAACCCCAAATCCACATCATGAACTACGAGAGGCTTGTTTATTAAACTTGTGATCGTTAAAAGTTGCCTTGTTCAAGGCAACTTTTAACGATCACAAGTTTAGTAAATAAACAATTCGTATACCAACGACGGCACTGGCTGAATAATCAATAAACCAGATAAACTCATTCCATCTCAGTTGAAATCGTAAATCGGTTTTGTAATTTAAACAACACTTCAGCCGGAACACCGTCTGCTGCACGAGTGAAAAATTCGGAAAAATGATGCGGCTTGCAAGTAGTCACTCTGTTGGTGAAGCTTTTACGAAACGGGAGACGTCATTTCAAATATTTCGCGTTGTGACGTCAGACGGTAACATTTGCCACTTGAGCCGTCAACATAGAATATACTAAGCGAGCTCTCGTCCAAACAGAGGAGGAGGATTTTAGTCTTATTGGAACATAATATTCTTCATTTTTTGCCTCAACGCATGGCTTGTTATCCCCTTATTGGAACCAGCTCGTTGAGCTTGTTCCAGTGAGGGATCATAAGGTATGTTTTTGAGGCAAACATTTTAAAATAATAAAAATGTGCATGTCGACTTTTGTGAGCTGCGCCTTCTGTTATAATCGATTCGTTATTTGTAATTACTGGAGTTTAACGACACTTTCGACAGCCAGGGTCACCTCGTGTCGGACAGTTTTACAGGTGGATGAAGTCGGAGTATCCGGAGAGAACCACCGAGCAACGGCGAGCAACTGTCAATGTACTAACTCCACATAGCAGGGTTAGCATTGGTTGAAGACAAGTACCCCATCGACGTGCAGTACGCCTTAGTATATGGCGTCACCATGTCCCCATATGGGCATTCGGGATTAAGTGCCTTGCCCAAGGGCACAACGCAGTTACCCCCTGACGGGGATCGAACCGTGAACCTTTTGGTTTGGAGTTCAATTCTGAAACCACTGAGCCACAACGCACTCCAGCCGATTCGTCAGGTAAAGTGTTGAACAGTCGATAATCGTTTTCCGGCTCACTCCATACAACGTTCTTATGTCTTCTGTGCCATCCGTGAAGTTCTAAATGATTTGACTACTTGCTATCATTCAGCGTTTAGCAATTTCCTGTTTGAAGCGATAGGTAAGAATCAGTTTCTCGTAGGCTTGATATTCTATAATACTGAACTTATCAAAAGCAGACAGAATTTATTATCGTTTTACGTAAGAGAGAATATTATAAAAGGTCGTAGCCTTGAAGTAGTAAAACTGATTTCCCTTCTCCCGACATCAGTTACTAATCAACTGTTAGCTGTCTACAAAACAGTAAACCTCATTTCATGTTTTTTTTTTAACTTTTCTGCTAACATACGATATCCTTCGAAACTTAGACACCATTTAATTTCCGGACAGGAAAAAAATTGAAAAGATCAAACATTCTAAAATGTAACCTTCATAGCCATTAAAACGATCCAATATATTAATCTATAAAACTTTACCTCATGAATGCACGTGTGATCATGTTTTGCGATAATGCATACTGCATTTTCTTTGCTAGGGCTGCACGATATTCAAAACTGAATACCGGTGTGACAGGAATGGAAGTCCGTAGGAAAATTAGTCCCTCTGGACTATTATTCCGCGGAATTATAGTCCTAGGTCTAACATTTCTAGGAATAGTAGTCCGCCGGACTACTATTCCTAGAAATGATAGACCTAGGACTATAATTCCGCGGAATAATAGTCCAGAGGGACTAACGTTCCTACGGACTTCCATTCCTTTTACACCGGTATCGGTATTAAAAAAAAATACCGCGGTATACCGGTATATCGAAAACTGTTCAGATATATGAACACAAGTACCACAATCGAAACTCGAGGCATCACAGTCAGAACGAATTAGTATGCCTTGATGATGCGATTCGAAAAACCTGCACCCAACGCAGACGATATCAAAATTTATTATTTTCCAAATTAGTTTATCAGATTATCCCCAATGATTTCAACAAAACTATATCATGAGACCCCTCATTGGAACCAGCTCAACGAGCTCGTTCCAATGAGGGTTCACATGATATAGTTTCGTTGAAACTTTTGAAAATTATTTTTTTCAACTGCTGAATTTGTATATTACGAGGGCATAGGCAGATGATTCCTTGGACAAAGCGATGTGCCCAGACGATTCCTTGGATAAAGGGATAATATTATTCATTCGGGGCTACAGTTAAAAAACTCAAGACATCTTGAAAATTAAATTGTGGGTGAATAAATAATGACGATAAACCGATATTTCTGTAATTACACCGGTATTCAATAGATATTGGTTTCAATACCGGTATATGTCGGTTTTTCGATATGCCGTACAGCTCTATTTCTTTCCTAGTTAGCTCACCAGACTGAAAGCCAGAATGAGCTTTTTTGATCACTCACCGTCCGTCGTCTGTCGTCCCTGACATAGTGGCTACACTTTCTTTTCCCAAACCGCACGACCGATTTTATTTTAATTTGAGGTGTTTGCTTGTTCTGACATCGTATTTTGTTTTTGTTCAAATCAACCTGCCCGGCCCCGTACGGAGGAAGAGGGGAAAATGGTCCAAAATTTTAGAAACCCTTCTTCGCATGAACCATTGGGCACAGTGACTTGATATTTGGCTTTTCAGGTGTAGAATCATGTTTGGCCAAACGAAGTTCGTGGAGCAATATTTGTCTTTGTAATGGGTGGAGCACGAGTCTTGGGCTCGCCCGAAATTTCTGTTTTCTGAACCGATTTTCTGATTTGAACGAAATTTGGTATGTAGTATTATTGAGTTATAAGTATTCGATTTGTGTTAAAAACACGTATCCCCGTAGGAACCAAAGGAGTAAAAAATAGAAATATTTTCAAACGCTCATATTTCCCAAACCGCGCGGAACAGAGGACTGTTAGTTGGTATGTAGCATCCTTAGGACCAGTAGAATGGAATGGTATGGTAGAAAAGTGTCATCTGTTGTTTCGGAGTATTATGTAGTGTGTGTGGGGGGGGGGGGGGGGGGGGACATCGAGAACATGCTGAGTCTGCAGTTTTTCAAAACCACAACCACTGATCAGAATGTTTTGATATTTGGTGTACAGCATTCAGAGGGGCGGGGTGAGGGTGGAATACAGGTTGTCAAAATAAAGCCCCTCGGTTTACATTCGAGATCAACACAGGACCCCGAATTTTAACTTATGGCAAAATGGCTAATAATCTTTAAAAATCTTCTTCTTCAGGACCACCCGTCAGAATCTTTTAATGTTTGGTATACATCGTTGTTATGAGGGTAAGATTCAGGATTGTTCAAATCAAGTTCCTCAGTTAATATTTGGGTTTCCCATTTGAGCCCGAAATTCAGCTTAGTGCAATATGGGGAATAATCTTTAAATAGCTTCTTCTTCATATTCACCAGTCAGAATCTTTGATATTTGGTATACAACATCCTTGGGAGGTTAGATCTATTTTTTTTCAAAACCGAGTGCCTGGGTTATTTTTTGGGCTCCCTATTGAAGCCCGAACTTTAACTTAGTCCAATATGAGGAATAATCTTTAATACTCTTCTTCTCCAGAAACACCAGTCAGAATCTTTTAATATATGGTATACATAATCCTTACAGGGATTAAGTTCAAATTTACTCAACTCAAGTCCGTCGGTTAATAATCGGGTTCTCTAATGGAGCCCGAATTTTGACTTAGTGCACGACGAGGGATAATCTTTAACCCTTTACCCAACGAATCGGCCGCATCCGCCTGCGTAATATGCAAATTCGGCAGTTGAAAAAATATTATTTTTCAAAATATTTCAACAAAGCCATATCATGTGACCCCTCGTTCGAACGAGCTCGTCGAGCTCGTTCCAACGAGGGGTCACTGATATGTTTTTTTTTTAAATTTGAAAACAATGGTATTTAAAATAATAAATTTTGATATCGTCTGCGTTGGGTAAAGGGTTAAAAAACTTCTTCATATCCACCAGTCAGAATCTTTTAATATTTTGTATACAGCATCCTAAGGAGCTGAAATCTAAGTATGTTCAAATGAAGTCCCTGGGCTATTTTTTGGGCTCCCTATTGAAGCCCGAATTTTAGCAGCTCATCACGAGGATTAATCTTTAAATCTCCACTTCTTCCGAACGAAATCAGTAAGGAAACGGACGCCAACGCTAGAAGAACATAAACTATTTTATTTATTAATACCTCATCCTATTTTATCCAGTGGCCGACTAATACCACCAGGGCTTATATTTCATCAAAATTTGGGAGACTTCGTTTGAATTGTCGCGAAAATGGTTGCGATAATCCATACCTGCGAAGAGTGTCCCAGGATCCCACCATGGTTGAAGTCCTGATGAAAACTGATAACACATGTTGAGCCGTTTCCAATGACAATCATATTTGTAACATTTTATTGACAAAGTGACAGGATATTTCAGGTCACGTTAGCTTTGTATTTGTTACTTTGCCATTGCTGTGTCAGGTGGAGGTTTAAATTGACTCATTTTTTATACGAATTCCAGCAGAGATGCAGCGAGAATCTTCAAGGATTCTCACTGTTTTTTTTTTGTTTTTTTTTTTTTTTTTGCGCGCGAATCTTTGCGTGAATCGATTTTCGGATTCGCGTCGAAATATAAGCCCTTCCACCAATCCTAAGAATGGCGAACAAACAATTTCCACTAGATCGCGATGCAAACGCAATGTTATTGAATTTCTCTGATTTTTTTATAATCATAATATTGTGATTCAACGCGCACCAGTTTAACTTATTTGATTTATTTATTTATTTATTAGGGTTTAACGACACATTAACAGCCAAGGTCATATCGTGTCGGTGACAGTTTTACGGGTGGAGGAAGCCGGAGTACCAGGTGAGAACAACCGAACAGTGACGAGTAGCTGCCAGCTCCCCAACATCGTAACTCCACACTGCAGGACAGGCAGATTGAAGACATGCGCACCGTCGGCGTACAGTACGCCTTAGTACGCGGCGTCATCGTGTCCCTATGTGGACAATCGGGGTGAAGTGCCTTGACCAATGACACAACGCGGGAGGCCGAATCAATCGCTCAGACGGTCACCCATCCAAGGACTAACCGGGCTCGACGTTGCTTAACTTCGGTGATCTGACGAGAACCGGTTACCGCAACGCCACCGCGCCCCTGTTTAACTTATAGTATGGTACGAAATGTAATCCCGTCGGAGTTCTGTACGGTCACGATTAGCCATTGCGCATAAGTAAGTGACCTAAAACACTACTAAATAAATAAATAAAATAATCGGAGTTGTGTGTTAAAACTGATGTTTTGTTTATTTATTATTTTTATTTATTTATTGTTGCTTAACGCCACATCAGAAGCTAGGGCTATATCGTGGTGAGAACCGGTGTAAAGTAACACACGTGATTGTCAATTACGCAGCAAAATGATTGATTAAAAATTACAACAGAATGACAAAGACAGGAGTGGTTTGAACAGTAATGAGTGATGATACTTGTATTGCGAATACCTTATGAATCAACCTAATGATCTGAGACTTGGAGAGTCGAATTTAAAGGAATAAAAACAATTTTAAAATTTATTAAAAAGATTGATTACTCAAGGTACATGTACACCAGTAACCTAACATCTCTCTTCTCTGAGGGTTTCCTAGAACACTTCTTTCCAGGGTCCTGCGAATATTCGAGCTTCGATTCGATATCGATACCATACGTATGCCTCGAGATCGATCCCGAATCAGTCTCAGGATTCGATTTTTTCGAATCTCTCGTACTAACTACAATTTGTTACATGTCCAACAAAAATAGGATAAAACTGTCATTAGAAAATTCATTCATGTAGGCTCAATTCCTATTTATTTGAGTATCTGACAATGTTTAATTGTTAGGTAAGGTGTGAATTTGGCCCAGAACATTATCCATAGTTTTGGTTTTTGAAGGCTTAACTTGTTACTATTCACATTCTTAAGAACGTGAATAGTAACAAGTTAGGCCTTCAAAAACTAAAACTATGGACAATAGGCCTAGCTGTTTCAGCGACGGTGCTACAGAGAATATTTAGTTATTGGTGTTTAAGGTGTTCACTCCGTCGCGTAAGGGTCGTCACAGTGTTCCGTAACTTCCGTTTGATGCAATATGAAATAACTTGTCTTTTAAGATTCGATTCGGGATTCGATTCGATGTCGATATCAGAGACACGATTCGATTCGAGATTCGATTCGAAAAGAAATTTGTGATTCGCAGATCCCTACTTCTTTCACAACAGCAGATTCAAATTAGTTGTTGCATGTGACACAAAGATCAAGAGTAATGGTGATCATTCACATCAAGAGGCTGATACACTGATACTTCCTCAAATCGCGACTTCAATAGGTAGAAGTGCTTCGCGAGAAATATGTGTTTAGTCACATGACACATATCTCTTCACACTTCTCCTTCATTCAGTACGCTGCAAAAAATATAGGTTCTCTTTAGAACCAAAACTGGTTCTAATCTTGTCCCTGAGATGGAACCAGTTCTGTTTAAACAGTATTTATTTCAAATCAAATAAATTTACCAAGATTAGCATTCAATTTTAACAGAATATTGCATGAACTGAAGTAGATTCAGCAGTAAACTTGGAGCTTATTCAACGAAGTCGCCAAACGTTTTGAAACAAAGGAGATATGAACAGTTGGCATATCGAACCAGTTTTGGTTCTGTATAGAACCAAAACTGGTTCGATATGCCAACTGTTCACAGAACCCAAACTGGTTCGATATGCCAACTGTTCATATCTCCTTTGCTTAATAATGATTCGAGACAACCTCGAATAAACTCTAAACTTACGGCTGAAGCCCCCTCAATTTATGTTTAATTCTGTTGATATTTAATGTTAATCTCTATAAATTTATTGGATTTGAAATAAATACTGTTTAAAAAGAACTGGTTCCATCTCAGGGACAAGATTAGAACCAGTTTTGGTTCTAAAGAGAATCTATATTTTTTGCAGTGTATCTTGTGGTTACCCTGGAGCTCAAGCTTGTCTCCAATTGTTGACTGGGCACAAATTGAGAAATCGCCGTGATAGAACAAGTTGTGAAGGTTTGGACACCGTAAACGCCAAGGACTCATTGAAGTTCCTAATTTACCTGGTGCTGACATGGTTGGAAAATGTGTAGAAATCTCCAGTAAGACCAGGACTGGGCCAACATGAAGAATGATGAATATGATCTTACCATCAGTTGCTTCAGGGAGTTTTGTGGAAGTCCTATCCCAAATAAACTGATCCATGGTGAACTGTAACAACATGTCAAGAGTTTGGAACAATTGGTTTGCCGAGTGTATTGTTCAACATGTCCGACAACCTCCACAACACAGCGACGGGAGCTGTTTTGTTCCAAGAACTTGGCGATTGGAGTTGGAGATGTTACCTCCTTCCCGAGGTGCATTTTACCCCATATCCCACGTGCAAATTGCATCGCGATGAGTGATAAATCCTACTCTACGAGCTGTCCAGCTCTTGCCCCCTATTGAACAAATGGCTGGAACGTGGAAGATGTCGTTTTTGTTCCTGTAAGATGTCTCACACCATCCGCCTTCCAGACTAAAATTGAGCTGACCAAAGTTTGGCGTAAATCAGGGTGCAAAGAGTAGTCTCCCTTGCACTCCACTCTGCAAATTCAATGTTAATGACTTCTCAAATGTGATCCAGTGAGATCCGGAATGAAGTAGACGAGGATGACATTGTTGAGTAAAGCATCACCTGGGGGTAAAAAATTAATATTAACGTGTGTCGGATTGTCTTTTAATTTTACAGTGTTGTAGAGCTCATAAAATTAAGAGATACCTGTGTTTTTTTTATTTGTTTTTGGCTTTAGATTTGGCGCCAATTTAACGTTTTTACGTCACGTCAACGTTTAGCCTATGTTTTTATATATTTCATTAAAAACCGCTACGGTATGATTCACCTAGCTCCGTATTAATATATGCCAGAGATATTAAACCTCACACGTCTTTTTGCAGTTATTAGAAATTGTGCCATTTTATATTTGTATTTCAGCACTGTATGCACCCAATGCCGGCGATGCTGATTTTACGTTTCTTATACCTCTTACTTTCAACTTCATTTCCGGGATAAGCCTTTCGAAGATTTGGAAGCATAATCATAATGTCTACTGAAAACCACATCCAAAATGTCCTGCCGTCCAACAAAACTCCCAAACGTTATTGCCGAACTCTGACGTGATGTCATAGGGTCACAAATTAAGCCTTTACCTGACGAATCGCCCCCACTCGCCCGCGTTATATGCAAATTGTGCAGTTGAAAAAAGTTAAATTTTTAAAAAAATTTCAACAAATTTGAGCTCGTTCCAATGAGGGGTCACATGATATGGTTTTGGTGAATTTTTTTTTTTAATTTTAAAAAATGATATTTAAAATAATAAATTTTGATATAGTCTGCGTTGGGTAAAGGGTTAAAGTGCGACGGATTGTCTTTTAACTGTTCGTATGTTGTAGAGCTCATGTATTTTGGCGTTTTTTTTTTTTTTTGTTTGTTTTATTTTTGTTTTTAGATTTGGCGCTAATTTGACGTTTTTACGTCACGTCAAAGTTTAGCCTATTTTTACATATCTCATTAAAAAACGCTACCGTGTGATTCACCTAGCTCCGTATATATTTATTCCACCGCTATGAAACTTCATACACTGTTTTCTGCATATTTGAAATTATGCGATATTTTTATTTCAAAGATATGCACCCGATTCCAGCGATGTCAATTTTAATTATTTCTGTATACCTTTCACTTTCAGACTCAGTCATTCGAAGTTTTAGAAGTATAATCTCCACACAGCCATCCTACAAAATTCCCAACCATTATGGCCGACTTCTGGTGGCGTCATAGGGGAGGCTATATGGTCCAAACTTAGAATACGTCGGAGTTTGTTAAAATGTTGTAGAGATCATAAAGTTAGGAGATTTTAGTTTTTTAGGGTTTTTTTAGCTTTTGGATTTATCGTCATTTTGACGTATTTACGCCATTTCAAGGGCTCGGATTGTTTTGTCTGTATCTGTATCTGTATCCGTATTTGGAAATTCCTCATCTATCAGGAGCATCAATATCTCAAAGATATTGTAAAAATTAAATAAAAGTCCAATTCAGAGACGTGGATGGCAAGTCGGTTGTCGTTTATTTGTCCAAAGGTGTGGCTATGATGGGAGAAAACATCAACTCAACGTGTAGGCCGATGCTGCAGTTCGAGGCTTCTACCCGTTTTGTTCCGGGCGATGCACGATTCATTGCGCTTCCAGTCCTAATATTAATCACGAAGGGGGGTTTCGCTTCCATTCATTCGCTCTTATGTTGGGGTTCTTGAAGCGCGACAAGTCTTGCGCAGACTCCTTAACCCTTTACCCAATTTGAAAAGCAGACGACACTTGCAAAAATAATTCTTGAATAACTAATTTTTTTCATTTTTTGTCTCAAAAACATAGGTTATGACCCCTCGTTGGAACGAGCTCGTTCCAACGAGGGGTCATAACCTATGTTTTTGAGACAAAAAAATGAAAAAAATAATGAAAATTAATTGGCGATTTTTGAGAATAGCGCTGGCCGGTTTTGGCCGTTACGTTAGGTAAAGAGTTAAGATATGAGAAAAGTTCTGCCAGCTTGTCCAGTCGCATAATTGCTATGGAAGATATTAGACTGATGCTCCGATACTTCGAAAAATTTAGTCGGTAGACATATAAAACAGTCCACGTAACAGATACATTTCGGTCGGTTCACATTTTAAACAGTCTTCATGTGGCAGGTAGAAGACTGATTCTCTGATACTGCTTTTTTCTCAGTCTTCGTGTAGCCGGTTTTATTAAAAAAAAGGGTAAGCTGAACTTAAATCGCCGTCAGTACACCCTGACTCTCCGGTTCCACTCCAGTCCTTTTAAATTTACTGAACAGCGTAGTCAACTTTGGATTTTGAATGTCAGCCACAATAGTAAATATATTTTCTGACGATCTTCAAATCAGGTATTTTCCACACCAATGACGCGCCAGGCGAAACGCAGAATATTAAGACTCGTTATCCATCATCGATTTTCAGTTGGAGACTTTCAGCGTCAATGACGTAACGTTCAGAGAAATTTTGAAATCAGCGTCCTCCGTCCACCTCACTTTTTCCCGTGTGTTTTCTGTTTAAATAACACCCCAGAAACTCAAATTATCAGCACCAGCGGATTCACAATCGATTTCTTCCAACATTCCAGTCTGAAAATATGCCCGTTCCTCGTTCGAACACCATTTAATTTATCTTTAATTACGAGCCTGAAAATTCTCCGTTGAGCCGGGTTGCCGTGACGTCAAGAATTCAAATGTTATATTTCATTCAAAACGAGCAAAGGCGTTCGCGTCAGCGGGAGGCTTGCTTCGTCAAAAGGCGCCAAACAACTTTACTCTATGTTGGGAGATTCGGCGTTGGACGTGCTTCGCTGAATGACTTCTGATAAATCGCATTGCTATTTCAAAACCATCTAGCTGTACAGATAGAATATACCCATAGTAGATTGGTGTACCAAATATTCACCACGAGTGGCGAAGTGATGTTAACCGCGAGCCTTTGGCTCGCTGTTAACACCACGAGTAGTGAACATTTGGTGCACCAAGCAACTTTGGGTATATTTTTATACCATGATCGTCAGATTAATAAGAGTTTGAATGTTAAATAATACAATATTCACATGTACGAATCTGTTTTGGTTTACACGAGCACCGGTGGGTGGTAATTCCGCTGTCAATTTTATCGCCGAAAAGAAATGGAAAAAGAAAAACGCAAATACACTGCCTTTTTCATTTTAATAACATAATAACATACCATTTTGAGTTATGGGTGCTTTATTAACATGATGCAACGCATGTTTGTTAATTTTTGGTATCTTATGAGGTAAACTCATTTAAAAACGTACTAAACAATTGTGTGTTTCATTTCACTCTTCGCGAGTCGATGAGTTATAAATTTAGACAAGTTTGCATTCAAGTCGAGGTCACCAAAGGTCATCTAGAATGTAGTTCCACTGTAGGTGTAAATTTTAACTACTGAAATCTTATTGCTGGCGTGTTCACCACGGTTGGTGTGTAAATCTAAAATTTATGTATAGGCTTTTTATATATATAGTAGAATAGGTAATCATGGTATAAAATACGTTTGTCTTTTCATTGCATAGTGCGGAGTTTTCGAAAGTGGTTTGCTTCACTCCACGAAAACATATTATTTCATTTTCTGTTTTGGTTAAAGAAAATCAGTCGCTTTGCGCCAAAAAAAACCCTATTATTTCATTCTTTCTTTCAGAAAAGGAAGATGAAGGTGGCGATCTCCCAACAGACGCAAAGAGTGACGAAAAACTGCTCAAGTCAACATATGGTTCTGACAAAACTATCAACAAAACAACGAAATACAACGGTATTAATATTGGGAAAACATATGGACTATCTAGCTCGTCACGCATCACCAACCACAGAAGTAACGCAAACAAAAGACGAGTAATAAAAATGCTGTTCGTAGTTGTATTGGAGTATTTTGTATGCTGGACACCTCTATACGTTATCAGCACCTGGATGATCGTCGATTACGACAATGCCAAAGCATTCGTGTCGCCATTGGCTAAAAGCCTGTTTCATTTACTGGCATACGTTTCATCGTGCATTCATCCCATGACCTACTGTTTCATGAACAATCGTTTTCGCCAGGGATTTCTGTCGGTGTTTCGCTGTTGCAGAGGAAGTGGGAACAGGCGTAGTACGACCGTTGAATGTACGGACGTTTCGGAATCTCATTCCAGAATGCGTGGTATTGTTCTCGATAGTAGACGGTGATTGGCTGAACAAATCATTGCGGGGGTGAATGTTTCTATGACGCTTATCATTTGAATTATTTTCAGCAGTTATTGTCCAATCATATTGAATTGTGATCTTTTGTGCAGCATGTGGCGTTTAGATTCATCACCGGAGCACACGCGCGAAATGGAGATTCTCCGTGTACAGAAGAGGTTGCAAGCCGTGAAGGCCTCGGTTTGAATCCCACTTGCGGCAACCACGTTGTGTCCATGGGCAAAGCACCGCACGCACTACCATTTGCCCACGTGGTTGCGCGATGGCGTTATGTACTAAGGTGTACTGTACCTCCGATGGTGCACCTGTCTTCTTGTTGGAGAGCTGACAGTTTCTCGCCGTTGCTCTGTGGTTCTCTCCGTGTACCCCAGCTTCCTCCACCCGTAAAACTGTCGTGGTCATGATTAGCCACTATGCAGAAATATGTGACCTTAAAACAACAATAAATAAATAAATTGCTGTGCCAGTTCAGAGCCATCAACGGTTATAGAGTCGACATTCGTCACTTGGGGAAGACAAATGAATATTTTCAACGTGCAGCCTTAGGGCTGCACGTTGAAAATATTGATTGGTCTACCACACAATTTCACTGAGTAACTATCTACTTTATGATGTTAAAATGGGAGTAAAGGCATTGAACTTCAAACTCAAAGATCTATAGTTCGATCCTCGCCAGGGATAACTGCGCTGTGTTCTTTGGTGAGGAACCTAATCTCGATTGCCCATGTGGGGGCACGGTGGCGCGGTGTACTAAGGCGTACTGCACGTCGATGGTGCTCTTGTCTTCAACCAATACTAACCTTGCTTGTGTAGAGTTTGTACGTTGGGGATTCTGACTGTTGATCGCCGCTGCTCGATGGTTCTCTCCGAGTACTCAAGCTTCCTCCACCGTAAAACTGTCCGATACGAGGTAACCGGGTCAATACACGCATATAGTCAATACCCCTCGCATCAGCAATGTTTGGTAATGTGAACGTTTACTCTAATATCAGTTGGGTTAAAATCAACCCAAATCAGCTGAGTAGAGTGAATATGAACCCAGTTGGGTTCACATTCACTCATCCCAGTTGAGTTGGGTTGATTTGTAACCCAAATGATTTTAGAGTGTTGTCACGCTGTCACTAAAGCGTGCACCTCATCATACCAAATCTGAGCACCTCTACTAGAATCATGGTATCAACATTCCTATATCAGCCCTTGTTTTTTTATTAATAATAACTAAAATATGGTGTAGATATTCAATTTCCATCACCTTGAAAAATGTATATTCATTAACCCTTTACCCAATGAATCGGCAACACCCGCCCGTGTAATATGCAAATTCAGCAGCTGAAAAAATATTATTTTTCAAAAATGTCAACAAAGCTATATCACGTGACCCCTATTTGGAACGAGCTCGTCGACCTCGTTCCAATGAGGGTCACATGATATAGTTTTGTTGAATTTTTTGAAAATTTAAAAAAAAAAGATATTTAAAATAATAAATTTTGATATCATCTGCCTTGTGTAAAGGGTTAAAAAGCAATTGGTGATTGTGCCGCATCGGAAAATCAAAAACTATAGTGAAAATGTTTTTATAGAGCAAAATCTGTGAAAAGCAAAAATTATTCTCCTCTCCTTCCACCTTCAAGACAGCGGCAGTTGAGTCTCTTTTCTTTTAGTCATGAACGAGCTTTCTATCAATTCAGTAATGTAGGGATCAGTGACTGGCGCTTAAAATCTGTGAATGGGCACGAGGAACGCACGAGAGTGGACTTCGAAGTTTAACCGGCGGATCTTTCCCATGTACCTCATATACTTTTTCACAGAATGTATTTTATCCGAATGGAATACAATCACATATTGATAGAATCAACTCGAGTTACTTGTACAGCGACTTCTTATCCTAAAAGGCTAATTATAACAACAATGTATTTCTTAAATTTCCTGGAATCTACTCGTATTGAAAATGGTATACGGTAATTCGAACCCATGCCAACAGGGTTTCTTTCGGTACGAACCGCCAAGCGAATCGCTCACATCAGTCGGGAACCGGTAGAACTCAAAATGGGAAGCTAGTTAATCAAGAATGTACGGGGCTAGTGCACCGCACACGGAATACAGGGATGTGGCTAGAGGGTTTCAGCTGGGGGGAGGGGGAGGTGCCACCGGTGTAAATTCCAACTGTGAGTGCTTTCGATAGGTGAGTAGTAGTGTATGTTTCCCTACAGGTCTAGGTTGCAGGACCCCGGTGCAGGACACCGGAAGTGACGTCATGTCACGTGACCTAGTAGCGGCATGTTGTGTTGTCATGGTAACCCGCGTGAGCGGCCATGTTGTGACGTCATCCCCATAGTGATACGTGGTGTGAGTGCGCATGCGCAGCACGTGTTGTTAAGGTGATACGTGTTTCCGTCGTCCATTTTGTATACTGGAGGCCGTCATCTTGGTTTCTGTGGTAGCACGTGGTTGCTATGTTACCCAATTTTTCAGCAATGGGACGGGGTAAGTTCGGAGGGTATGTTCCTTTGTAGAAGAGTATTTTCCCGATTCGTAGAATTACCACAAACAACCCGACAATCTCCCCAAATCACCAAAATCCACCCAACTTTTTCTATTTCGAATTCTTTCAGAATTCTCTGCTTCTATCTATATATGCAATAGTTTTCGTCTATCTGGCTATATTCTTGTGACTAGAGTATACTCCAGTAGCGCAGAAGAGCCTATTAGTTGGAACAGCTTTGCTTATTATTACTGTATTTAGCTATTTCTGGTCTATTCTTGTTAGTTCTGACCCTATTCCAAGTACTCTTGTTGTTTCATATATCTAGATTATAACTAACCAATCAGATTGCTTGATTTCCCATAATCTGTATACAGAGTTATCTCCCTTCTGTATAATAAAAGACTATATCCAATGACAATATCCCATACAATCCCATTTTGGAGAAACACCTGTGGCTATGGAATCCCTTTTTGTCATGTGTGCTTATGTGAAAAGGCACAATGTGACACAATATGCCCTATCACTTAGGCACATGCTTTATGTGCCGATATGTGCTTATGTGAAAAGGCACAATGTGACACAATATGCCCTATCACATAGGCACATACGGGTATTTGAGGATACCTATGGCCTGGTATTGTATTATTTGAGGATACCTATCGAAGATACCTACTGAAGAATCCCTTTTTGTCATGTGTGCTTATGTGAAAAGACACAATGTGACACTATATGCCTCTATCACATAGGCACATACGGGTATTTGAGGATACCTATGGCCTGGTATTGTATTATTTGAGGATACCTATTGAGGATACCTATCGAGGATACCTTTATAGGATACTTATCTGAGGATACTATATAGGCTGTACATATCCCTATAGGTCTCTTGCTGGTCCTTAGTACTATTAATCCACCTGATGCATTATGTTATCCTATGACTGATATAGGTAGTATGCAATGCTAGGCATAGGGGTATTGTGGGTAGGGGTACTGCCTGGTAGTTTAGAACGGTACTATAGTATGGGCGGTATATACACCTATAGGCCCCTGTTAGTGCTTGGTACTATTAACCAACCGATTGCTTTGTTTTATTATATGGCTAGTATATGTAGTACGTTATGGTAGACCTAGTGATTTTGTGGGGGTGGGGGTAATGCTTGGTAGTTTAAAACGGTAGTATAGCATAGGCTGTACATATCCCTGTAGGTCTCTTGCTGGCCCTTGGTGCTACTGATCCACCAGGTGCTTCATATTATTGAGCGGTATTCTGGGTGGGGTCAATGCCTGGTAATACAGAACGGCAGCAGAGTATGGTTGGTATATTCCCCTATAGATCCCATCCTAACCGTTGATAGTATTAACCTACCAAATGCTTTGTATCATCCTGTTACTGGTAAGGTGGTACGTAATACCAGTAGTTCCTACCTTATTCCGAGTACTCTTGTTGTTTCATTTATCTAGATCATTTATATAAATTATAATTAACCAATTAGATTGCTTGATTTCCCATAACCTGTACTTAATCGTACAGAGTTATTTCCCTTCTGTATAATAAAAACCTATATCAATCGCCATATTCCCAGGCACCCCAATTTCGGCACCCCTTTTTAGGAATCCCATTTGTGGAATCCCTTTTTTCTGAAATTAGACCTCAATGAGGGATTTTTAATACGACTCTTATCCTCATTTCAGAAAAAAGGGATTCCACAAATAGGATTCCTAAAAAATGGAGTGCCGAAGTTGGGGTGCATGGAAATATGGCCATTGATATAGGTTTTTATTATACAGAAGGGAGATAACTCTGTACGATTAAGTACAGGTTATGGGAAATCAAGCAATCTAATTGGTTAATTATAATTTATATAAATGATCTAGATAAATGAAACAACAAGAGTACGCGGAATAAGGTAGGAACTACTGGTATTACGTACCACCTTACCAGTAACAGGATGATACAAAGCATTTGGTAGGTTAATACTATCAACGGTTAGGATGGGATCTATAGGGGAATATACCAACCATACCCTGTTGCCGTTCTGTATTACCAGGCATTGACCCCACCCAGAATACCGCTCAATAATATGAAGCACCTGGTGGATCAGTAGTACCAAGGGCCAGCAAGAGACCTACAGGGATATGTACAGCCTATGCTATACTACCGTTTTAAACTACCAAGCATTACCCCCACCCCCACATAATCATTAGGTCTACCATAACGTACTACATATACCAGCCATATAATAAAACAAAGCAATCGGTTGGTTAATAGTACCAAGCACTAACAGGGGCCTATAGGTGTATATACCGCCCATACTATAGTACCGTTCTAAACTACCAGACAGTACCCCTACCCACAATACCCCTATGCCTAGCATTGCATACTACCTATATCAGTCATAGGATAACATAATGCATCAGGTGGATTAATAGTACTAAGGGCCAGCAAGAGACCTATAGGGATATGTACAGCCTATATAGTATCCTCAGATAAGTATCCTATAAAGGTATCCTCGATAGGTATCCTCAATAGGTATCCTCAAATAATACAATACCAGGCCATAGGTATCCTCAAATACCCGTATGTGCCTATGTGATAGGGCATATTGTGTCACATTTTGCCTTTTCACATAAGCACACATGACAAAAAGGGATTCTCCAGTAGGTATCCTCGATAGGTATCCTCAAATAATACAATACCAGGCCATAGGTATCCTCAAATACCCGTATGTGCCTATGTGATAGGGCATATTGTGTCACATTGTGCCTTTTCACATAAGCACATATCGGCACATAAAGCATGTGCCTATGTGATAGGGCATATTGTGTCACATTGTGCCTTTTCACATAAGCACATATGACAAAAAGGGATTCCATAGCCACAGGTGTTTCCCCAAAATGGGATTCCATGGGATATTGTCATTGGATATAGTCTTTTATTATACAGAAGGGAGATAACTCTGTATACAGATTATGGGAAATCAAGCAATCTGATTGGTTAGTTATAATCTAGATATATGAAACAACAAGAGTACTTGGAATAGGGTCAGAACTAACAAGAATAGACCAGAAATAGCTAAATACAGTAATAATAAGCAAAGCTGTTCCAACTAATAGGCTCTTCTACGCTACTGGAGTATACTCTAGTCCAAAGGAACATAGCCAGATAGACGATAACTATTGCATATATAGATAGAAGCAGAGAATTCTGATAGAATTCAAAACAGAAAAAGTTGGGTGGATTTTGGTGATTTGGAGAGATTGTCGGGTTGTTTGTGGTAATTCTACGAATCGGGAAAATACTCTTCTACAAAGAAACATACCCTTCGAACATACCCCGCCCCATTGCTGAAAAATTGGGTAACATAGCAACCACGTGCTACCACAGAAACCAAGATGGCGGCCTCCAGTATACAAAATGGACGACGGAAACACGTATCACCTTAACAACACGTGCTGCGCATGCGCACTCACACCACGTATCACTATGGGGATGACGTCACAACATGGCCGCTCACGCGGGTTACCATGACAACACAACATGTCGCTACTAAGTCACGTGACATGACGTCACTTCCGGGGTCCTGCACCGGGGTCCTGCAACCTAGACCTGTAGGGGAACATACACTACTACTTAGGTGGTTGCACTGCAGCGCTGGGTGATATCTTTTAACCCAAGAGGACAGTGTTAACGAAGCCTATGAGAAATTTCTAACAACTCTAAATACGGCTTTTAACCAAGCCTTTCTGTTAATAACATTAAAAACCCCGAAAAAATACGTAAAAAGAGAACCATGGATGACCTACGGTCTACTACAGTCCTCCCGAAACAAACACAAATTACTTGAAAAAAAATATAAGTCCCCAACCATTGACAATATCACAAGATACAAAAACTACTGCCAAATCTTCAATCAACTTAAACGTAAACTTAAAAAAAAGAACTATTACAGCCAGCTGATTTCAGAAAATAGGGGAAACATCAAGAAAACCTGGGAAATTCTCTGCAAGGCAGTAAATAAGTCAGATATTCCTCCCCCTCTACCATCATCGTTTATTGAAAACAATGAGGAGTACACTGCCCCCATCCAAATTGCTGAGAAATTCAACAACTACTTTATCAATATTGGAAATCGTGTATCCAACAACATGGTAAGTCCCACACATCGATTCTCTGATTACCTAAACAACAGCGTCACCGACTCTTTTTTTGTATCACCTGCAACCCATGATGAAGTTATATCCGCCGTAAAATGTCTTCCTAGGAAAACATCTGCTGGTCAGGACAACATCTCACCGAAACTACTAAAAGACATTATACATGAAATTATTGTTCCTTTAACTCACATTATAAATACCTCTTTTTCAACTGGAATTGTACCATCAAAAATGAAAATCGCGAAAGTAATACCAATTTTTAAATCCGGGGATAAACAGTCTTTCGACAATTATCGTCCAATAAGTATTCTTCCTTCCTTTTCTAAAGTCTTAGAGAAGTTAATGCATAAAAGGTTATCACATTTCTTAGATGCACACGGCGTTATTTATAACTATCAGTTTGGATTCAGAAGGGGACACTCAACATTTCACCCAATAATGCATCTTATCAACCACGTTTCCTTAATGAATAACAAAGCGACTAAAGATTGCACACTATCCATGTTTTTAGATTTTTCCAAAGCATTTGACACTATTGATCATGAAATACTGGCTCGAAAACTTGAACACTATGGTATAAGAGGTATAGTTAATTCTTGGTTTCAGAACTATCTCTCCGGGAGATCCCAATATGTTCAATTCACTAGTGAATCGTCGGAGTTACTCAATGTCACTACAGGTGTACCCCAGGGCTCTGTACTTGGTCCTCTTTTGTTCGTCCTCTATATCAATGACATCAGTGAATCAACTGATATGCGTATTTTATCCTTTGCAGATGACACATCAGCCCATGCATCTGGGAACGACCTTGACCTCCTTACGGAGATGGCAAACAATGAATTATCAAAAATCAACCACTGGTGTTCTGCGAACAAGTTATCTTTAAATGCTGACAAAACTAAAGTCATACTTCTTCATCCCCAAAATGACAACTACAATTACGATAACGTTCAAACCCACATTACCTTGAATAACTCAGACTTAATAATAGCAGGTAACAATCGTGACCACAAATTCATAAAATTTCTAGGAATCAAAATGGACGAGAACCTTAAATTTCATCACCATGTATCTACTCTCTGTACAAAAATATCCAGAGCAATTTATATCTTGAATAGAGCCAAGAATTTTCTACCGCCCGAGACACTTCGTCTACTCTATTTCACTTTAATTCAAAGCCACTTAATTTATGGTATTCAAATATGGGGCAACGCAACAGCTACAAAACAAATTTTAAACTTACAAAAGAAAGCTGTACGTATCATAGCGAACAAAAAGTTCAACTCACATACTGGCCCGCTGTTCAAACGTTTAAAAATTCTTAAATTTAACGATCTGTACAAATTACATTCACTTTTATTTATGCACGACTGGTCGCAGAACAATCTCCCCGTCAGTTTCAATGATACGTTTCAAGTGTACTGGAATCCCTCGGGCATGACTACGAGGCAATGTGGAAGCCTAAACACCCATAAACCTCGCACTCAGTTCTCAGCCGCACTTCCACATTTTTCGTTTCCTAAACTGTGGAATGACCTTGATACAACGATAAAAACCCTTACCCGAACATCCTTTAAAAAAATATTAACTTAACAATATCTGAATACTTATATCGCCAATATCAGCTGTTCAAACCCAAGATGTCCCGACTGCCTCGGCTAGTTACGACTCTCGGTGTTATCATATTCTCCTCTTTTCTCCCAGTAAGCAGATAACCAGGTTGATACTGTCACCTATGGTCATTTACTTCACTCCTTTAGCGTGCGATTATTATAATGGTTTACCAACGACGTTTATTTACTTCATTGATTCAGAAATACGGTTAAAATACGGTTAAAACACGGTTAATCCACAATCCACAAATCTAAATAACCAGAGTCAGAACATCTGGAAGTTTGATCCACAATGAACTAATATTCAATACATATCAATACAATATTAACAAAAAACAATGTACTACCTGCTGTCAAGATTTACCTTACTTGAGTCCATCATTTGCCATTTTGCTGTTTAGTCTTTATTTTTATTGTCTAGGGGATGACAGGAAGACAGTCATAAGGCTATGTCATTCCCCACAGTATACATTTGTACATCTACCTTTGTTTTTTTGTAACCTTGTTTCATTCCTTTGTATATGTATGCTGTGAAATAAAATATTGAATTGAATTGAATTGAATTGAACCCTTTACGCAACGAATCGCCCGCATCCGCCCATGTAATATGCAAGTTCAGCTGCTGAAAAAATATTATTTTTCGAAAAATTTCAACAAAACCATATCATGTGTCCCCTCTTTGGAACGAGCTTGTCGCGCTCGTTCCAAAGAGGGGTCACATGATATGGTTCTGTTGAATTTTTTTTTAATTTAAAAAAAATGTTATTTAAAATAATGAATTTTGAAATCGTCTGCGTTGGGTAAAGGGTTATGAACCCTTCTGAAAATTTTCACTAGTCCTGAAACGGAAAAAGCATCATTTATAATGTGTCTGGGTCAGAAAATTTACCGGATTGATGTCAGAGTCGAAATTTTGAGGCCATGTCAATTTTAGAGTGGGAAATTTGAAACTCAATTTTCCAGTTGGAAATAAAAGATCAAAATTTCTCATCATTAGTTGGAATTTTAATATTTTTCATGAGCAATGTTAATTTATTGAATTTCCAACTATTTGATTTTTGACCTCGGAATTTCCAACTATTGAAAAAAAATACTCCAAGCTGGGGGTGCGACACTACCCACACCCCAACCCACACCCCCTGTCGCCACATCCCTGACGGAATACTCAATTATTTGTATTAATTACAGAAGATTGCATCACTTAAGTCTACACACTGCACTCCACTGGAAATCAGCGAGAATATATGTTTTTGAAATTTCACGTGTGGAGGCTGATGATATTGCAAATAGCCAGCCGGGGTTCTTTCGGCACCAACCGTCTATTGATACCAGACTAACCCAGACTAACCCACGCAATATCATCGGCGTCCTCTCTTGATTCTGTGTCACTTTGAGAAATTATTTAATTAAAGTTGTTCTCGTTGATTTCCAGTGAAGTGTCGTATGTTGTCTTAACCCTTTTAAGGTGGTAGCCGTAACTCTTTGCGTAAAGGAAAAGTAGGGACTTTGTGAGACGACAACACAATAAAGAATTACACAGGCAGGAGGATCAGTGGTAATTTAATCCGACAGACCTAAAGGTCTGTAGGATTAATCTATTACTTATCCTACCCGCAAATACAGAATAGACGCATCCATACATATTATAAGTTATCTCCGCCAACATGTATGGTATATGGAGATTTAATACCTGGATGTCGGTTTTTAAACACCGAGCCGCAGGCGATGTGTTTAAAAGAGACATCCAGATATTAAATCTCCATATACCATACATGTTGGCGAAGATAACGTTTTTGTCCCGTTTGAAACGCAATGCAAACATAGTGGAAATAAATTTGCGGACACATTTCTCAGCTCCACAATCACTGGGACCAATTTCATGATAATTGTTTTGTTTTTATAATCGCAGAAGACACCAGATAGAGTTACATCCCTTGGGTCGTTAAGGAAACGAGTAAACAGCATTTTGTTGACATATCGTCCCCTGAATTCCAACGTGTTCTATGTGCCTACTGGCACATATAACACATTGGTACTCAGGGGACGAATTATTTGCACTTATTTTATTTTTATGATTGAATTGTCGGACACCTGATGATATTTGTGACTATTTTCAGGTTTTTGGGTTCGATTTTTATGTCGAGGCGAGCAAACGCGGAAAGCTTTCGTTTAAACCATATACCCTCGTTGTGTCGCGAGCGCTTATACCCTGGATGTTGCACGCTCTCATATACCTTTGATGTTGGATGCACCCTTTGGCATGGTTATTTGTCCAAGGCATTTTGACCAAGCAAAAGACAGAATTTATCGAGATATAGGGACAAAGGTCTTTAGCATCATGTGAATTTCCGAGATGTTGTATTGAAGTCGAGACCTCGTCTCTCGGTATATATCCACGACTCAATACACCATTTAGGAAACCCACTTGGTTGTGGTAATAACCAATTTATCTTACCCTATTCATCTCGCCCTTTGACAATCATTAGCATCTCTGCATTGCTGTTTTGTCAATGAAGATCTTGGCGGCATGGCAGTAGAGGTGTTTCAGATACGTGTTTCTCTGAGGGTTTTTTCTTGTTTAACGCATGGTAGGCCTATATAAAAATACTATATCAAGAAATGATCTTGTCTAATCTATTTCGTTGAGCTGGTGATTTATTTATAATTTAATTACTGTTATCAAAAAACGGTCGTCGCGACATAAGTCGATGCTAATTCAGTGCAGGGGTAAAGCGTTCTCCTTCGGAATCGAATGTGCGGTTGCTACTCTCAATACAGAATTGTCTAGACGTTTTTACTTGTATTGGGGGACATGCGCCCTTGTTGTGGGATAAAGAAGTGCACGAAATGCTGCCATTCAGTGTGATAATTTTAAATGGTTAAGGGATGCAATCTTCTGTGATTAATTATCTGCCCATAGTTTAAGGAAACGAGTAAACAGCATTTTGTTGACATATCGTCCCCTGAATTCCAATGTGTTCTATGTGCCTACTGGCACATAGAACACATTGGTACTCAGGGGACGAATTATTTGCTCTTATTTTATTTTTCGGATTGAATTTTGCTTTCTGTGGCGATATCATTGACTTCTATACAGTTGGAATGCTGGAACGTTAGCGAAAAAAGAACGTGAAAGCTGTTACGCTGTGATTGTAGTCACGGGGAAATAGCTTCCACAGTATCAAACATCAAACGAAAGCTTATCACGAAAATAAGTAACACAGTAGAAGCTTTCCAATCATGGCACTTATTTCTTGTTGGTGTTTTCTTTGTCAATGATAACTGAAATGTGTTGTAAATATTGGGATATTGTTAAATGTGTATAACCTCATCATTCGCATCTTTCACAGACATCAAAGTTTTTAAAAAAGGCGATCGGCGAATGTAAGGCATCGGGAAATTGAACACCTCTTACAGCAATAGATGCCCCCCCCCCCCCACCTCCCTCTGTAAGATGATGGAGGCTGATACACTTTTCTATACAGTTAAAACTAGAAGTCCTGTCATGAAATGCGCACAAATAGCACGTCGATCTGCGCGTTAATCTACGCGTTATGACCATAGTAAGGTTATCAAGTATTCTATACATATGGCCTGTGCACAAGCAATGTTTCTGCCAATGGACCCCCGGGCAACCCGGAGGTCCATTGGCAGAAACATTGCCTATGTTTGTTACGAGTAACCAGGAGAACCTGCCGTGCTTTGGATGCCATTCGATATGGCACTTGCGCGCAATTCCTACGTGCAATTAAGCCTAGATAAGCGCACAGTTCGTGACAGGACTTCTAGTTTGAACTGTACGTGACGGATGAACGTTCCAGCAATCCAGTTGTGATGCGATCAGTGGGCGTGTTAGAGGCTTTTACAGAATATACGCGAATTGCACGTTGCGTGAGATGCTGCAAAACAATAGTTAACGATTTTTCTTCTCGAAATTGAAATTTCAATATAGCTTGATTCCTAAAACGTGAGCCATGCGGTTGAACAAAGACAATAATTAGATAAAATGAGTTTGTTGTACACTAGTACACTAAGACCATTGATTTCTTTACAGCTGAATTGCTGGAACGTCAGTGAACAATATCGCACTCCAACTGCATCCCTGTTCAGTATGGCGTCAATACAATCAACGTGCTAATTCTTCCCGTCGTTGACGTTTGGTGACGTGAAAACCGTTATGGTGGTCATGCAAATAAGAGAGAAAAGTTGACATGATTTAGAGTACCGATCACGTGGTTAATTTTTGGTGAAGTCCCAACAAAACCACTCCAGCGGTGAAAGACAATTCGTCAAATAACACTCCTTGTTCTCTAGAATATTCAACTATTGTAAACACAATGAATAGAATGCGGCGTAAAATTTTTAAAACATATTTTGTCTGCAATGAGCAGGATGTCTGCTAAGTGGAATGTATGGAGTGAACCAAGCAATATTTTCAGCGTGCAGCCCCAAGGCTGCACGTTGAAAATATTAATTGGTTTTCCCCCTCCCCACTTTTCAATTTGCTTCCATTGAATTGGCAGGGAATATACCACCAGGGTTCAAACGATAAAACCATGTTTTTGTTATATATTCTGTATGAACTCCGAAGTTATGGATGACTAGTGATCATTGTAAAATACCAATCTGCATATTCATATTCAGAATCTGCAGAGCTTTGTAGGAGCTAATGCAATTCCACTCTTAATCTGAATCGGACCTTAAATAGATTTGTTGCTGAATAACAAAGGGACTTTGTACTTCAAAGTCCATGAGCCTGGAGCCAAACTTTGACTGATAGATACCAGCTGGGGGTGGTGCAAATTGCCATTGCTATTGTTTGATAGTTACATGCCAATAGAGTACGAAAGAGTATTGGTGAAATTTGAGAGGGACAGCTTTTTTGAGACCTCCCTTCTGGGTTATATATTGACTCGTCCTAACGAACTCGTCGATATATACCCAGAAACGAAGTCTCGACATCAATAGACCATCTCGGGAAACCAGCATGGCGGCGAAGAGCTATATGAAAACAGAGAAATGTGCACGTCTGTTCATGAAGGCAACACCCTATATGTACGGCGTGTCTTGACAGTTTGTAATTTTATGCAGGGGTATGCAATTACACAACATTAGCTGCCTTCAGATAACTTATGACCCTGATGGCTAAATTGTTGAAATTGTATTTTCTAAATATTTGCATAAATGTGGATGGCTCAAAAGAATGGATTTCGTCTACAGTGATGATCTGGATGAGCTGCGAATGGGGACAGGAGTGTTAAAAGTGGATTTAAGTTGAAGAAACAGATGAAAACTATATCTAAACCAAAGCAGAGACACCAAAACATAGTGGCAAGCTGATATTTGTAGATTGCAAATGTAAGTCCTTGTTGTGTGGCGTGACACGAAAGGACGTAGGGTGTTGTCTCGAAACTATGGTACACTGGTGTGATCAGTTCTACCCACCTCCAAGCCAACTTTTTAGCCCCTTTAGCGACTATTGTCGCCTATCTTATGATGATTATCTGTTCGTTCTGGTATGCGGAGATCAAACCTACCATCTGATTAATTGTTGGAAAGGGCTCAAAGAGCCCTTTCCAACAATTAATCAGATGGTAGAGTTTTAAGTATGTCATAAATTTTTATTAAACTTCCTCGCATACAGGCGTGCAGAGAGGTTCTCAGTATATGGATAATGTGGGTGTGACAATAAAAGGTTAACGTTCTAGTTTGCATTATGAGAAACAATTATTTCTTGAAATTTTGGTATTTCACTACAGAGTGCAAAAGATTAATTTTTAAAATCACTATCACAGAATGAATATTTGAAGATGGAAAATGGACTGAAAGTTTCAATAAATTTTGATTATTATTTCCGTAGCGTCAAGGAACCCCGACATTTAAATTTCTTCATTCCCTTAAACGAAGAATATAGCTGTGAATTACCCCAGAACATAACTTCAGCAGGCGTCATTTTTGATTTTTAGACAAATCTGCCGAAGGGTCGATTCTAAGCACACTCTCAAAATATGGTTATTGTGCGTGTACGTTTATTGAAGATTATTGCTTTCATATATTTTTTTAGCTAGTTCACCTGTGTGATTTTGATACTTGTTTCTAGATTGCTTATAATGGTCCCTGGATTTCAAAGCAAGACATATTTTATTGCATAGGCTTAGAGCATTTGCAGTGGCAGTCTGAATTGCAAAATTATTGAACAAATCATTATTTGGTGTAATATCTACGCAGGAATGGCCATTTTAACAAAATCTTAAAACGCCGTTAAGCGGTAGATGCCATTCCTTAACCTTTTTGACCGAATTAACAGCGTACCGTTAAACACGCCCAGTAATTAAACGGGACCCAACAGCAATGTTTTTATTAGCCGTGATGATAATAGAATAGTTGATGGGTAACATTTAAATACCGGAAATACTTTATTTCAAACTATTTCCTATATTTAAGGATAGCTATTCAAGTATAGCATTATTTAATTGAGCATATGGATGATTCTGGCATAGAAAAACTCGTTCAATTTAGAATGTCAATTCGGTTTACGTCATGAATTTTGTCAAACATTCTTTGATACTTCACTCTAAAATCAGTTGGGTGAAAAATCACCCCAAATCAACTGGGTTGAGTGAATATGAACCCATTTGGGTTCATATTCACTCAACCCAATTGATTTAGGTTGACTTTTAACCCAACTGATTTTAGAGTGTTTGCGCAACAAATATGCTTGCTGGGCTGGAAGAGTTAATCATATTTATATATTTGAGTTTGCAATGCTTCTGTATTTTAAATTAGATTTTTGTAAATAAATAACATGTATATCTTTTTAGTTCATTCTGGGTCTAGTCTGAATAATCTACAGCAGTCACACACATACGTACACCTTCACACTATGTCCCCCAAATAAAAATATGCGTAGCCTCGTGAACCTGTCAAGAAAAATAACGTCTTGGCCTTTTCCCGAAATTAATTATATACTACCCAAAGTTGCTATGGAGCACCCATACTCATCGCCACATCTTTTATATAAATTGGAAGTCTCTGATTCCGCCATTCCGTCCAGCTAAAAATTTAATTCTTCATTATCTCCCTTGATATGAAAAAAATATGATTTATCGTACTGGGACGGATTGGCCTGCTAGTTTGTACGTAAAAGGTTAATGTGTCTATTCGTTTATTGCGGTTTAACGTGACTATATACGTACCGCACCTGCACACTACGTTTCCCTTTAACCAATCATAAAGCTGCCTCTGCCGTGGTGGTAAATTAGGGAGTCCAACAGTTACTCCACGTTGTTCATGGGATCTTTTCGGGTACTTGGCTCCCTCTGCCAGTAGAATTGCCTGACATATTAATATGACTCGCGTGGCGGAACGTGCTATTCTCCCCACACTGCGTTGTAACATTATAAGTTACAGGACGTTCAGGTGGCGGATACGGTATCATACGCCGAGTCCAATATTGTTTTTGCCGAGCCTCATATGATACCGTATCCGCCACCTGAACGTCCTGTAACGTATTTATTATGCCGGCGAAAACAAAATAACAATCAAATTTGAAGCCGGCACATTTTCAAAACTGGTGCAAAACGCTAAGTAAGTTGTAACAAACGTGCACAGTTGTCTCCCTGTTTGTTTATAATTTCCTTGACAACACAGACAACAGCGATAGACGCTTTTCTTCGTACTGTCACTTTGTCTTGAGTGTGCAGAAAATGTCCGAAACGTCCGATTTTATAGAATTCGAACAAGATAAATGTATCTCGCATCTTTTCCCATTGACTTTCATTCATTTTCCTACAATTTCATCATTGTGCAATCTTATAATTATTCAATGAAATTAAATCCATTTTCGAAGCGATGTTATCCATTTACCACAACAGAGACTACAGAATGAGCTCAACGAGAAAAAATGAAATTAATCTATTCCCGGGATAAGACAATTTTTTTCTCAGTTTATTTATTCACACTATATATATTTTTCAACTTTCTAACAACGCATTTATGAGTTATATATTTTTTCTAAAGCTTTTAAAATATCGAGGCGAACACCGTACCCAAACTGTTGTGTGTTAGCTTCAATAAGCTTAGACCCTATGTCAAGTTAGGGCCAGGGTGACTTATCCGTTATCGGTAGATCGAATACAGTAGTATTTCTCACTTCAAATAATTAAATTTACATTTAGAAAATAAATTTCACAATAAATTTATTATAAAACGAGAGAAAATGAGACATTTCGACACGGAGGGACGTTTTATTGTACTGCAATTTCTTCAATATGGATATAAAAGCACCGCGAGGTGAGGAATTTCCACGTCGAAACAAAATGGCGGTACTGACCTAATACGAGTTTCGTATTAGGTCATCGTATTAGGTCACCTCGAGCTGCAGGTGACCCAATACGGCTCAGTACTGTCCCACTATTCGGGGGCTGTGATTGGCGAATTTCATTAGCTGGCATAATAAACGTCTGTCCAGGGTGAGATAGCAGGGAGAGACAGATGTATCCCACCCCACCCACGTGACGTTATACATTTATAACGTTATTATGACGTTACGCATATCGTATCAGTTTTTTCTGCTACCAACTAATTCATATTGACGTCATCAGAATTCCGTGTGATCAAAGTTTGATGCTCTAAAACTCTTTAAACCCCAAGATGCCACCGTTCCTAATTGATTTCGTGGTATATACCTTTGGTATATACGTAACTTTTCCATGCTCTTTCCGATGGTGTCATTAGTTTTTCAAAACAACGAATACCAAATGAGTTGATTATATCAGCACGTGACCGCCGATTACCTCTGGCTAACGTTACCGCTGTATGGGGGGAGAAAAATAATCCCTGATGGGTACGGGTGTGGGATGGGAAAATCTCACCCTCGGGACAAGCCTCGTGTCTGGCCCAAATATCCTGCCCTCGGGTGAGATTTTCCCATCACACACCCGTACCCATCAGGGATTATAATATTCCACACACAAGCATATGAATATTTACACGTCAAACGCTGTTGTTAACGAACCAAGTAATTATCTCTCTATTCATTAAACCAAAATAAATAATTATAGAAATTCTCAGATCTATTACAGTTTTCTGACAATATTATTCTTTCTCATTCCTTTCACAAAGTCCTATGGTTCCTCTTCTCCTAGTTAAGCTATATGAACATCTCGGCTTCCGCACTTTGGAAGCCGCGACGTTCGAATATCTGAACTGCCTCTTCGACGAACCTCCTCTTACGAATTTTCTGTGAATCCCCCTTATTTTGTCTCTTGCTCCACCTAATCTTTAAATATGCCATCATCAAACAAAAACAATGCTTCAAAAACACGATGAAAACAAATTGACGGCGCATCAAGGGGGCAACTCTAACTTGGTTCATAGCGCCCGAGATAGGTGTCATATCAGTCGAGTTTGAAGCCATATCAGCCAAGGTAGATAGTGAGCAATACTGGGAATCAAAATCATATTTAACCCTTCACCTAACCTGAAAAGCAGACGACACCGGCAAACAAAATTCTTGAATAACTATTTTTCTTCATTTTTTGTCTCAAAAACATAGGTTATGACCCCTCATTGGAACGAGCTCATCGAGCTCGTTCCATTGAGGGGTCATAACCTATGTTTGTGAGACTAAAAATGAAAAAATAATAAAAATTAATTAGCGATTTTTGTGAATAGCGCTGGCCGGTTTTCCCCGTTACGTTGGGTAAATGGTTAACAAGATGCAACGCCACCTGTATCCCCCGCCGACAAACGGTTTACTAACAAGAAGCATTACAAACTGAAATTTTCGAATGGACAAAACACAATGGACTATCAAGCTATCATCCAAAAACCATAAAAATTAAAAACATTTAAGTCAAAAAAAGTCGAAAAAGGCCAATAACTCTAGAACAAATGATTGGACAAACCCCGTTACTTGTGAATATCCTGTCCATCAGCATACCAAAGATCATTAAAATCCGACATGCAGTGCCGAGATACAGAGAGGTATAAAGTTGTTGCGGACGAACGTACGGACGGACCCCATTCCCAGCTCCACTGCAAACTTCGTTTTGGCAGGGGATAATAAATAAACACATTTACCATTTATCTAGAAATAATTATGTTGTTGGGTGGGAGTGATCCATCGCGAATTCTGTATAGTTTTTATTAATGGTGTAGTTTATGGACCGCTGAGTGCAACAATCTCGTTATGATCATTTCAATTTGGGAATCTTTTTAGTTGCAAGGTATTTTGCATGGCACACGGTGCCATCTACCCTGTCAGACTTTTATGTGCCCTGGGCCGCACACGAATTTGTCACACTGTAAAGCTATCGTACATTCCGAATTCAGTGATTTTTTAATTTCCTTCTTTACAACCAAGCGAAAATAGAGAGTAATCGCTTGACTGGACTGGTTATGTGAAATAATTCATGAGAGGTGAGGGACGTTGTACAAACACGAGTGCGCGAATGCGCACGAGTGTTTTCACAATATAGTCCCACGCCTCGAATGAATTATTTCACGTAACTAGTCCAGTGAAGCGATTACTCTGCTTATTACTTTTCATTATTAATGATAATTATATTATTTAACCCTTTACCTAACGTAACGGCCAGCGCTATTCTCAAAAATCGCCAATTAATTTTCATTATTTTTTTCACTTTGTCTCTAAAGCATAGGTTATGATCCCTTATTGGAACGAGCTCGTCGAACTCGTTCCAATGAGGGATCATAACTTATGTTTTTGAGACAAAAAATGAAAATAATAGCTATTCAAGATTTTTTTTAGAGAGTAATCGCTTGACTGGACTGGTTATGTGAAATAATTCATGAGAGGTGAGGGACGTTGTACAAACACGAGTGCGCGAATGCGCACGAGTGTTTTCACAATATAGTCCCACGCCTCGAATGAATTATTTCACGTAACCAGTCCAGTCAAGCGATTACTCTGTTTATTACTTTTCATTATTAACGATAATTATATTATTTAACCCTTTTACCTAACGTATCGGCAGCGCTATTTTCAAAACTCGCCAATTAATTTTCATTATTTTTTCATTTTTTGTCTCTAAAACATAGGTTATGACCCCTCATTGGAACGAGCTCGTCTAGCTCGTTCCATTGAGGGGGTCATAACCTATGTTTTTGAGACAAAAAAGAAAATAATAGCTATTCAAGAAGTTTTTTGAAAGTGTCGTCTGCTTTTCATATTAGGTAAAGGGTTAAAAAACAAAAAAAAACAATGAAGTCCCCATTACACCCACGGCAAAGCGTCTTCGTTTGCGCGCACGGATACATGACACAATTGTTGATTGCATAATTCACTTGTGAAGTTATCGTTTATAATCAAACCCGGAAATCCCAGTAAATCACACTTTGGAAAGTAATAATAAAGTTGACATACTTATTACGTCGCTCTGTTGAATGACGTTAAGCGATGGTGTCTGTCTTTTTTGTCACTCAAATATTCACGAACCATTTTAGCTTTCGAGTTCTGGTATTCTCTATGTTAGCGACTTCTAATTTTGGTCTGTAGGTTTCGCCTATCTTTTCGTGTTTATTTGTGTCTATACATTTCAAACCACACGTAATATTATTTATTACACGCATGTTCTGTGAAAATCCCCATCTACAACAACACTAAACCATGCAGAAATTGTGAATCCGTTCCGCACCAATGTGCCGAACGGAAATCGTTGACGGACTATTTTTAAATAGAAGCGACAGTTCACTGGAATTTTCTACAAATCGTGCACCGCAATTACAATTAGAATCTCCAGCGATAGTTAAACATCATCCCCTGAGTTTCAACGTATTCTATGTGCCAGTAGGCCAGAACGACACGCGCGTGTGAGTGGGCTAAACGATATGGCACTTGTGCCATCACGGAAGGAGAAAACTCGGGGCCTGCATCCTCTAGTTTCATCCTCTCGGTGCAATTGTTAAATGGGAGTTATCTTCGCAGACTAAGTAGAATGAATGTGATTGTATGGACTCCGTCTGAAACTCGAATACAGCTATAGGTATCTAGGCAATGTGACCAATCACAACAGGACAATTTTCTATGCAGTATGGCAATTTTAGATGTGTCGCTAGGTGGATTTGTCCAATTAAATATTATTACACGCCTATTACTTTTTTCTTCCAGCTCCATATTTACAAATTCGCACGGAACACGTGTTCCATAATGATTACCGCTGATGGGGCTATTTTTCAACCTGACGTCGTGGATCCATCAAAAGAACTAAACCCCACCCATTTTCGTAAACAGCCAATCGAATGTCAGTTGGAATAATACTGCAAAGAATTTTAAAGTTTTAAAATTTTTATGTCTGATGTTTGAATTTTTACATTAATTGTTTCTATGTCATAGTGAGGTATAATAAACACAGAATGCCACGATGTGTGAATGCGCTCGTCAATTCACTTATGCCATCGCGGAAGGATAGAACTGAGGCTGCGCATTGTCGTTTTGATGAACGTATTCAGACATCGTAACGTTCTGTGAATTTATCAAGTGACAAAATAAGACATATTGCCACATTATCTTGTTACCTCGTACAGCTTGAGGGCAAAATTTCTAATATGTTTTTCCCTAAATAATTAAAAATCTTTTCATTTGACTTTGCATTGTTTCAAACTACAATTCTGCGCCTTATTAGAGCCCATTACCTATTTAGCGACAATGTCTAGCAATGTGAACACAAGGATGTAGTTATTTTTTTTTTATTTCAGTTTTTGCTTCCGGACACAGCTGAAGAGTCCATTATAGGAACAATCTCTCTGTTCTTGTTCCATTTAGTTATTAGATATTTTTATTTTTTTATTTTTTTCGTTATTTTTTGTTTTCCATCTCCAAGCCATATTATGTAAAGGGCTAAATTGAAGACAACGTCTCTTTTCCAAATCTTTTTCCAAATGTCATGAGAGCTATAGAGACAGGAAAGGAAGGCATTACGAAGTAACAGAGATTAAAAACACTAAAAAACATTGGATAATTAAAAAGAACTGCAAAAATCGTCGGATTCTGGGTTCACATTCAATAACTGTAATACTGAAATGGGAACTGGAGAGATAAAAAAACTCTAAAATCCATCTCGGAAAATCAAAAGCAGAAAAAGTTCAAATTAAAGCTTTGATATCGTGCTTAATCAGAAATGAACGCTAAAACATTCGGTGAATAAATATTTTGAAAGTTACGAGTATTTTTCTTAAATATTAACCTTTTCAGACACGTACATTTAAAACTAGAAGTCCTGTTACGAACTGTGCGCTTATCTAGGCTTAATTGCGCGTAGGAATTGCGTGCAATTGCCATATAGAATGGCTTCCAAAGCACAGCAGGTTTTCCTGTTTACACATGGCAAACACAGGCAATGTTTCTGCCAATGGACCTCCGGGTTACCCGGAGGTCCATTGGCTGAAACATTGCTTGAGCACAGGCCATATGTACAGAATTTGATAGCCTTACTATGGTCATAACACATAGATTAACGCGCAGATCGGCGTGCTATATGTGCGCCTTTCATGACAGGACTTCTAGTTTTAACTGTATGATATTGGATAGAATTATTACTGAACCTCAGTTCAAACTCAAAATAGATTCGTACTCTTTCTGTAAACGCATGGCGATATCATTCAGGGACGCAGTGCTGATGGGGTTAATGGAAACAACAACACACAAAAATATTTCAGTTCAAACTCAGAATAGATTCGTCCTCTTTCTCTAAACGCCTGGCGATATCATTCAGGGACGCAGTGCTGAATAGGTTAACCCTTTACCCAACGTAACGACAAAATCGGCCAGCGCTATTCTTAGAAATCGCCAATTAATTTTCATTATATTTTCATTTTTTGTCACAAAAACATAGATTATGAGATGACAAATGAAAAAAAATATTTATTCAAGAATTTGTTTGCAAGTGTCGTCTACTTTTCATGTTAGGTAAAGGGTTAATGGAATCAACAGAACACAAAAATATTTCAGTTCAAACTCAAAATAGATTCATACTCTTTCTCTAAACGCATGGCTATCATTCAGGGACGCAGTGCTGAAGGGGTTAATGGAATTAACAACACACAGAAATATTTCAGTTCAAACTCAAAATAGATTCGTCCTCTTTCTGTAAACGCATGGCGATATCATTCACGGAAGCAGTGCTGAAGAGGTTAATGGAATCAACAGAACACGAAAATATTTCGGTTCAAACTCAAAATGGATTCGTCTTCTTTCTCTAAACGCATGGCGATATCATTCAGGGACGCAGTGCTGAAGGGGTTAATGGGATAAACAGAACACAAAAATATTTCAGTTCAAACACAAAATAGGTTCGTCCTCTTTCTCTAAACGCATGGCGATATCATTCAGGGACGCAGTGCTGAAGGGGGTTAATGGAATCAACAGAACACAAAAATATCAACTTCTTCCTGTAGAAACAAATTTGTTTATTCTCTGTCGAACAAACCAATGAAATATCATGATTTATCTTACACCAAGAACGTATTTTCCCCAATACAAGTGAAAGCGTTTTGGGGAAATACAAATTTGAATTGAAGCTACCAACACGGTGTGTTCTCAAAACGTCCAAAAACTAAAACCTCAGTTACTTTGTTTTGGTAGTAATTATAGTATCTATCTACTTTGTGGTCACTCGTGACATGTTTTTGCGTTCAGAGATCAATCAGAGATACAGTCAGTGTGTTTTCTGTGTTCGGTTAACAGTGTTTACTGAGTTGTGTAAGGTATTACCAGTACGTGGAGAGTGGATTGTAACTAAATCACCCCGGGAGTAGAGTTATCACTCAAAGTATCACTTTCAAATTCTGTAAATGTGAACAAAAAATACAAGCAATGTTTCAGCCAATGGACCTCCGGGTAACCCGGAGATCCATTGGCAGAAACATTGCCTGTGTTTGCTATGAGTAACCAAGAGAATCTGCCGTGCTTTGGATGTCATTCGATATGGCAACTGCGCGCAATTCCTACGCGCAATTAAGCCAGGATAAGCGAACAGTTCGTGACAGGAGTTCTAGTTTTAACTGTAGTTTCATATCTAAGATCTCACCCACCCCCTACAAACAAAAAAAACAACAATAACGACAATAAAACAGTGCTCACTTAACGACTACAGTTGTTTGGGCGAATTCGTAAAAAAGTAGTCATACCAAGCTAAAGCAGCATTTTGCAAGATGATCAACAGCATATGCAGTACAGCCAATTACGGTTAAGGAACCAAAATTAACTCCACTGCATATGCAGTGTTGATCATCTTCTCTGCAGTTCTGAGAAGCGGACTATAGTTCCCCACAACGATACTCTAAAGTTCTCCATCAATGTCTTGACTTCATTGAAAGGTCTCATAGGAATTGTCAGAAAATACTACAGACCAACAGCTATTGTAATTTCTTCAGATAGAGGTACGTTGATGACCGATTATAGCATTTTGAAAAATGTCGCCAATTCTTTAGGTACTCAAAGCACGATAGTGAAGAAACTTTCAAAAAATTATTGAATTCATCATTGATTAACACTTCCCATTTATTTGCCTCAAAAATAAAGCTTATGACCCACTGATGAAGAACCACACTTGCTAGTCCATTTCTGTCCTAAACATAACAAGTTAGCTATAAACGTATTCACCGTAAAGGATGAAAGTGCCTTTACGCCAGAGCAATCATAGGCGAGCATAATGCCTTTAATCTTTTATCTAACAAAACAGAAATATCTAGCCAGACATATTCTATACCTCATGTAATAATTTAAATAGTATGGCCACTGAGGGAAAAGATTTTTTTTCCATTTGTTATGGTTGTTGCTACATCATGTTCTTTACCTTTCTCCATTCCGGAGATGGTGGACTCGATCTACCTACAGTTAAAACTAGAAGTCCTGTCATGAACTGTGCGCTTATCTAGGCTTAACTGCGCATAGGAATAGCGCGCAATTGCCTTATTGAATGGCATCCAAAGCACGGCAGGTTCTGCTGCTTACTCATAGCAAACACAGGAAATGTTTCTGTCAATGGACCTCCGGGTTACCCGCAGGTCCATTGGCTGAAACATTGCTTGTGAACAGGTCATATGTACATAATTTGATAGCCTTACTCTGGTCATAACGCGTAGATTAACGCGCAAATCGACGTGCTTTATGTGCGCATTTCATTACAGGATTTCTAGTTTTAACTGTAATAATTTCAGTGTATTCGGCACATATCTGATCTAGGCTCAACAATAATCGTTGAAAAATGAATTGATGCATTTGTAGATTAGCTTAATAAATTAATGTTGTTTTGGATTTAGAGCACAGTTTGTGCGTGCGTGTTGCTAAGTTGGCGGTATCACACTCCATTGAATACCGCAGGGTAGATTTGATGGCCGAAATCGCGTCCTCATAACTGATAGGTATTAGGGCTGCAACAATACGTCTCACTCACAATACAATATGTATCGCGATTTTTTTTCACGATACGATTTTTTCACGATACATTACATGCAGTACATTGAGAGTGAATTATCAGTAATAAAAGGCCCACGAACTGCACAGAGTCCAACTTTCATTTTGCCAGTAACATCCAATTTCTTTTTTAGTGCTTGAGAAGACAAGCAAGTTTCAGCCAATGGACCTCTGGGAGTCTGGGTTCAACTCAGAGGTGAGAGGTCTGTTGCCTCAAACTATGCTTATAATTTAGACAGAGTTGATATTTTACTGAAAAACAAATGAACAAGTTGAATCACAGGAGCCTGAAATTCTATCAGTACAGCTATAATTCACTTTCAACGTGATATTTACGTTCCCAATGTAATCCCCTTTTGAAGGGGATTACGTTGGGAACGTAAATATCACGTTGAAAGTGAATTATAGCTATACTGATAGAATTTCAGACTCATGTGGTGGAATTGTAAGTTGGAAAAGCACAAAATAGACTTGTTGGGCATGAAAATGCAACTTCTGACTACATCATGCCAACCTTGTGGAAGTGTATCATTTGTATCGTGATACACATGAAACGATGCAATATGCGTATCGTGTACAAATGTATCACGATGCATTGAAATCGCGATGAATCGTTGCAGCCCTAATAGGTATATAATAAAACATACGAATTAACTGAAACGCATCCAGTGTTATTACCACAGTGGAGGGCGTTATTACAATATTACAACGTTATCAGCGGTTTATTTGTTACATAGCAAGTTACTGGGCACGGGATAGTAGCTGCTTTGGAGGTTTTATACCAGGTGAAGCGAAGCCCCCAACCCCCATCACCGAGAAAATTTAGTGTTCTGAGGCATTTTCGCGTGTGACCGCCCTTATATTGGAATCTATTTTTGGGCTCTATCTTGTGTGAAAGTTGCAATGGACCATTTCTTTTTCGGGGGGGGGGGGGGGGTGGGGCGGGGTAGTGTGAAAAGTTTAGAGTGGTCAGCCATCCACCCGGCCGATGAGGACTTTCCACCCCACCACCCAGCCCACTCCACCCCACACCCTCGTAACTACGCCGCTGTATAATACTGACTACGAATCATACATGTGTATTGTTCTAAGGGTATAGCAGTTATTTTATTTTATATTGCATTAAAAACGCAAGAAGCATTCCGAAGACTCAACCAGATCTTATGCAAATTCAATTGATCCAACAAAACTGGCTGTCAGACAACTAAATTATTGTGTTAAGCTTGCAGAGTTGTTTGCGCAAGGGGAATAAAAGTGTGAATTTTGATTGCACAAACCCATTAAACATTTTTGTGCTTTTGATGGTATCCAAGCTCTCAAGCCACAATTGAAATTCTGTGAGGAATTCGACGATGTCATGGCCTGGAACCAGTCTAGGCCTTAAAAGTCCATCGCATGTGTTTGGACTCAATCATCGGGAATATTTTAGTTGGTTGGAAAAGCCAGTCTGTCAGGCAGGAATTAGACAGGTAGTCTAAGAGCCTGGATGGTAACGTTCAAGACAAAATGGTTGAATCTACAGAGTTATTTATTTATTGGGGTTTAACAACACGTTCGAGAGACAGGGTCATCTCATGTCAAACGGTTTTACGGGTGAAGGACGCCGGAGGACCAAGTGAGAACCACCGAGCAACGGCGAATAACTGTCGGATTCCCCAAAGTACGACAGTACAGTTGCCATGGACTGGTCGTAATCCAGGTGTGGGAAGTGATGTCCATGCATGCGTTTACCAGGTAATAAATATCATCATTAGCAAACTTTTAATTAATGAAGCACCGGGTTGTACCCGGTGCTTCATTAATTAAATTTTTGATGATTATTCCTATAATTAGTGTTTGCAATCTAATATTATTGCGTCTGTGGAAATACTGCCCACCCCGTAAAAAGTTACCAGTCCACGGCGGTCGTACTTTAAACTCACACAAGCACGTTAGCATTGGTTGAAGACAAGTGCACCATCGACGTGCAGTACGCATTAGTGCACACCGCTTCAGTGCTCCCACGGAGGCGATCGGGGTTAAATGCCTTTTTCAAGGACATATCGCTGTTATCCCAGGTGGTATCTAACCGTGAACCTCTCGGTTTAAAATCCAATACCATAACAACTGAGCTACCGCGCTCTCTATCTGTAGAGCTGTACAGTTAAAACTAGAAGTCCTGCCAGGAAATGCGCACAAATAGCACGTCGATCTGCACGTTAATCTACGCCTTGCGACCATAGTGAGGCTATCAAATTCTGTACATATGGCAGAAGCAATGTTTCAGCAATGTTGCCTGTGTTTGCTATGAGTAACCAGGAGACCCTGCCGTGCTTTGGATGCCATTCGATATGGCAAATGCGCGCAATTCCTACGCGCAATTAAGCCTATATAAGAGCACAGTTCGTGACAAGACTTCTAGTTTTAACTGTAGGATTAAATTAATAATGATACCCACACTGCCATTTTATTGTGCCTTGTGTCATCCATTGCCAATATTTTTTCATGCAACAATGTATGCATACCACGTTGAAAGGGTTAAATATATTCCTCACCCCCCCCCCCCCTCAGCCTAAAGCCACGACCGTAGCGTCTTCTAAAATCGCATTTGAATATGTTTTTCCGTTTTTGCCTCAAAAACATATCTTTTAACACCTCATTGGAATGACATCGTTAATCTCATTCAAATGACTCAAAACCTTTTGGAAAGCTTGTATCTAACACCAAAATTGTGCCTGTTTAACGTTAACATTCGGTGTAAATATTCATCTTTCCGTATGCTTTCATGTAAGGTTAGGGCCCCGGAGCTCGGAGTAGGGTGCTCGGAGTGGGGTCCCACAAGCAAGTACAGATAAAACTAGAAGTCCTGTCACGAACTGTGCGCTTATCTGGACTTAATTGCGCGTAGGAATTACGCGCAATTGCCATATCGAATGGCATCCAAAGCACAACAGGTTCTCCTGGTTACTCATAGCAAACACAGGCAATGTTTCTGCCAATGGACCTCCGGGTTACCCTGAGGTCCATTGGCTGTAACCTTGCTTGTGCACAGGCCATATGTACAGAATTTGATAGCCTTACTGTGGTCATAACGCGTAGATTAACGCGCAGATCGACGTGCTATTTGTGCGCATTTCGTGACAGGACTTCTAATATTGAATTGATGGAGTATATAAAAAAACAGCCATCCAACAGTGTGAATATATTTGCCTTGATGAAATAATTGGAATATTGGTCTGTCAGGATTGTTGTTAAAAATCTGAAGACTTCATGGAAATGTATCAATGAATAATAAAACATACACGTGGTGGTCGTGGTGGAACTTCTTATTTAATTAGCACATACGCCCTCTGATATTCAAATTGGTCATGCTACTTTTAACCTCCATTTGAATGACCGACTGTGTGTATGTGACAAAAATCCAAGTATCAAATTGTTGAACCCTTTGAACCCGGTTGTCCCCTTTTCCTGTCCAGAATCGTGATACGACCTAAATTCATGAAAAAGATAGCTGATCGGTGAATTTGTGTGGTGAACCAATCAAGATTTTCAACATGCAACCCCAAGGCTGCACGTTGAAAATATTGATTGGTCTTCCCCCAAGTAACGAATATAGACTTTAGACTGATGTCTCTGTATTGGCATTGGACATACTATCAGCGCCCAAAGGGTTAAGAAAACTATCATTACTAACGCTCTTCATAACGTACACATTCTGCGGCAGGGTGGTGCTGAGAACTAAGGCGTACTCCATGTCAATGGAGTTGTCTTCAACAAATGTTAACCTTATTTGTGTGGAGGTAGTACGTTGGGGGGCATTGACAGTTGCTCGCCGCTGCTTGGTGGTTTTCTCTGGGTACTCCGACTTCCTCCGCCATGAAACTGTCCGACAAGAGGTGTCCTTGGCTGTCGAAAGTATCGTTAAAACCCAATCAATCATAACGTACACAGTCAATGGATGTAACTTGGACCGAGGACTGTGAACTTTTCTGAAATAAAATGTTTAGCCAAGTACACAAACGCTTCGACTACTACATATGATATACACTTTAAAATCAGTTGGGTTGAAAATAAACAGGGTTGATTGGGTTAATTTTAACCAAAATGATTATCGACTGTACGTATACGGTTCTATATATATAACAATTGTGGAACTCGGTGTAATTCTGATGGCGAATTTTAATTGACACATCATCCCCTGAGTTCCAATGTGTTCTACGTGCCAGTAGGCACATAGAACACATTGGAACTCGGGGGACGACATGGTGATAAGGAAGACGGCATACAGGTAAGCAATAAAGGATGAAAAAATGTAACCAAAGCTTGGGAATGTACACGGAGAGACAGGTGCCATAGTAGCCAGACTCACAGATACAGGGAAGGATAGGTTGGAAAAAAATAGGGTGCCAACACGGAAATATAGGTACGAACTGGAAAAACGTATAAAGGGAAGAGAAGCCAAATTCCCTCGGAAAGCCACCACCAAACATTTGTGCACCCATCAAATATAACAACGCAATATGTGGATTGGTCGGTGTCACGTGTTGTTGTGCTTTATTCCAATACAAAATTCTGAATTTTATGACACAGCTCCAATTATATATACAATCTCATCAGGATGACAAAAAACACACATGATTTCAATAATGGCGACAAACCAGATTTCTTGTTTCGAAACTCAAAACCCTGCATCTACTACTCAAAGTTTGCTGAGCACCAAATATTTGACACAACATTGTGAAATTTGCTTGTGACATATTTGCGATATTTTTGGTGGATATGATTGAGGAATGTATTGAGATGGTCTCCACTGTTTACATTAGCTCTCTTGACAGGTAGACTTTTTGTGACAGTCATGGAAAGCATGTACCCCTTGCCTTTCATGATGTTTTTGTGTACTGTCTACATGTACATGACATGTGTAGGGTATTCACTCTTCATTTCAGCACAAACCATTGTGATTTAATGACTGAATATGGCAAATGCAAATGTAAGAAGACATTTGTCTGAAGCAGAAATGTGGCGGGATGTAGGGATGGTGGGGCAAGAGGCTGCTCATCGTAAGGTTGGTGAAACCCTTGGTGTGCACCATACGGTGATCACTAGAGCCTAGGCAAGATTTCAGCAGTATGGCACAACAGTAAGGCGGTGTGGTGGTGGCAGAGACAGGGCAACATCTGCAGCTGTAGACCGGTTTTTGATCATTCAGGCCCATAGGAACCTTTTTGCAACAGCAACCCAGCTTCGCAGTGACCTTCAGAATGTATCTGGGGTAAATGTTCCGACGCAGACTATCCGGGCAAGGTTGCACGAAGGTGGCCTCCGATCGAGGAGACCATGTATTCGCATTCTGCTGTCCCAGAACCACCACCAGGCACAATATGAATGGGCCATGGACCACGTTAGATGGACCAGAAAAGATTGGCGACCTGTCCTTTTTACAGATGATTCAAGGTACTGCCTGAACCACACATATAGGCGTTCGAGAGTATGAAGAAGACCAGGAGAGCGATTCCATGCAGCCAACATAGCTGAGCATGACCGCTATGGTGGAGGGTCAATCATGGTCTGGGGCGGCATCAGATCAGCAGGGATGGACGTACAAAGCTCTGTGTTCTGGAACGTGGTACATTGACGGCACAGCGGTATATTGATGAGATTCTGGGTGTCCACGTCAGATTGTATGCAGGTGCAGTTGTGTGATACATTCATTCTGATGGACGATAATGACCTTCCTCAAGTTACCCATGTTGTCGGGGAGTACCGACAGAGGGAGGGGATTGAGCGTATGGACTGGCCAGCAAGATCCCCTGACCTCAATCCAATCAGTCGCAGCTTGCAATTTCAGCCCGGGTTCATATTCAATTGGGTTCATATTCACTGAAACCATTTCATGTGGGTTAATTTGTAACCCAACTGATTTTAAAGTGTATTACTGTGTCTCGCCAGAAAAATAAAACGGGGCAGAAATTAGCCACATTGCTTTAGTATTTCTGTGGGTTTTGTTTTATATGTTTGCTTACTGCTCGTCACAAGTATTTTGCTTTATTTCTTTGCATATTGCCCCTCTTTGGCGAACAGTTAAAACTAGTAGACCTGTCATGAAATGCGCACAAATAGCACGTCGATTTGCGAGTTAATCCACGCGTTATGACCATAATAAGGCTATCAAATTCTGTACATATGGCCTGTGCACAAGCAATGTTTCAGCCAATGGACCTCCGGGTAACCCGGAGGTCCATTGGCAGAAACATTGCTTGTGTTTGCTATGAGTAACCAGGAGAACCAGTCGGGCTTTGGATGCCATTCGATATGGCAACTGCGCGCAATTCCAACGCGCTATTAAGCCTAGATAAGCACACATTTCGTGACAGGACTTCCAGTTTTAACTGTAAGCTTACAATACATTTCTTATCTAACTACATTCCAGCATACTTTATTGGAATATCAGTCCGCAGTGAGATATTGTCAAATCCAAAATGATATTTAACTGTTAGTACATCTATCAGCAGCAAAGTGTTTCATAGACTGATCTCTATACAGCCCGATTGGGAGCACGATGGCCCAGTGGTTACGGCATTGAACTTCAAATCGAGAGGTTCACGGTTCGATCCCCGCCAGGGGTAATTGCGTCGTGTCCTTGGGCAAGGCACTCAATCCCGATTGCCCACGTGGGGGCACGGTGTACCACGGTGTACTGCACGTCGACGGTGCACCTGTGTTCAACCCAACCTGATCCTGCTTGTGTGGAGTTAGTTCATTGGGGAGTTTGACAGTTGCTCGCCGTTGCTCGGTGGTTATCTCCGGGTACTCCGGCTTCCTGCACTCGTGAAACTGCCCGACACGAAGTGATCCTGGCTGTCGAAAGTGTCGTTCTACGACACTTTCGACAGTCAGGATCACTTCGTGTCGGCACATGTACTGTACCCGGATAGAACCACCGAGCACTTGAGGTTTTACGCTGACACCGTAGCACACACGCACTTGAGGTTTTACGCTGACTTAACAGCAACCCACATGAAAAGAGATCAGGTGGGGCCCTGCGAAGTAACGAAATTCGATTCAATTCGAATTCGTCCTAATTCGTCGATTCGATTTCAATATCGCTGATTCGGATTTGTTTAATCTTCCAATTATTCTCAAAATCCTACGGTAGAGTCGTCGTGGACTGGTCATAATCCACATATGGGCAGTGATGTCCACGCATGCTCTTACCAACTAGTAAAAAATCACCATCAGCAAAATATTAATTAACGAAGCGCCGGGTTGGTACCCGGTGCTTCATTAATTAAATTTATGATGATTATTCCTATAATTAGCGCTTGCGTCTTACACACCTCGCGGAAAGTGACCAGTCCACGGCGGCCGTACTGTATGTAGAAGACCTGCTGAGAAAAGACGCGCTTCCGAAACTTCTTTGATTCCGTTATGGATATATTCCGCCATTTTATTAATTTTTTCCAAACAGACTAGACACCGTCGCACACTCTAGTCTCTCGAGTAGAGACAGACAGTATTTACGGTTGTAAGAAGGTGCATTATCTCCAGCCTGAAATGCGATGAGATTCGATTCGAGATTAGATCGATTCGAAATCTTCTGCTTGAATCGCTTCGAGAACTCGTGAAGATAAATTGGGGTACTTTACAAATGCAAGCGTCACTTTGAGTATTTCCTAATGGCAGTCGAAGCATACCTTACCGGAACAGCAGTCAGCAGTGAAATGTTTAACCCTTTACCCAACGTAACGGTTAAAACCCGCCAGCGCTATTTACAAAAATCACCTTTCAATTTTATTATTTATTTTATTTTTTGTCTCAAAAACATAGCTTGTGACCCCTCAGTGGAACGAGCTCGATGAGCTCGTTCCACTGAGGGGTCACAAGCTATGTTTTTGAGACAACAGATGAAAATATTTAGTTATTCAAGAATTTTGTTTGCAGGTGTCGTCTGCTTTTCGTGTTAGGTAAATGTTTCAACACCAAGGACCAGTAACATTATGTCAAAACTTCATCAGCAGTGTATCTTTTGTAGTGTGTCGTGGAAGTAGGTGAAAGGAAACAGACGCCTCACCAGTCACTTAACTTTTTGCCGGTTGTCATATTAATGTACGTGTTATACAGTCTTATGTTGTGTTATTGTGCAAGTGTGGCGCGTTTTGTTAGGATGTCATATGTCCCTATTTTCAATTTTCGTTGATAGAAGCCGCCATCTTGGAATTTCATAATAACACAGAGTGGGTATATTCGATTGCAGATGAGTACTTTGGTGGTATAGTGATAATATACCCATTTTAATCTTTTTTCGCCATTTCACGCCTGTTGATCCACACAAATAGAGGATATGGAATGAGTGTTTTTCTCATATAATATTTATGAAACGAGTCTAAGAATTATCCGTTTGGGCAAGCCTCTGGCTAGCCCAAACGGAAAATTCGGACGAGTTTCATAAATATTATATGAGAAAAACACTCGTTTCATAGTCTATTTATCATATGACACACACACGCACATATTAGCCACTTAGTATGACTTTTTAACCCATCACCTAACTTGAGTTGCAAACGGCACTTGGAAATAACATCCTCGTATAACTAAAAAATTTCATTTTTTGCTTCCAAAACATAGGTTATGACCCCCTCATTGGAACGAGCGCGACACGCTAGTTCCAGTGAGGGGTCATAACCTATGTTTTGGAATCAAAAAGTGAAAATATAAAAAAAAATGAATGGCATTTTTCTTGTGTTGTGCGAGACGGTTTTTGCCGTTACGTTTGGTAAAAGATAAATACAATATAACCCACCCTAAATAGGACAGATGACGTAAACTCTCCCTACTGAAATTATGCAAATGTGACCCAGTTATATTTTGTTTAGCCAAACAAATTGTCCAGTTTTGAAATTGACAATGAAAGCTCCCAACTCTAATTATGCAAATTATGAAAATGTGGCCCAGTTGTATTTTGTTCAGCCAATCAAATTGTCTAGTTTTGAAATTGACCAAATGAAAATGACGGAAGCTTTATTTATCACTGATTAATATGAAAACAAAATATCAAATGTTTTAAAGTGAACAAAACGGACGAGTCATATGATAAAGCCGAATACTATACTACCAAATGAGAATATCTCATAGTGTGTTGTGGCCATTGGTCCGTAGTGCACTCCAGGGTCTATTGCCTGGATGATCTCTCAGCTGTGATGCCACGATTCTTCGGTGTTCAAAAGGAAATTCGATTCAAAAATCATATTGGAGCCGAAATTGGAGAACCGAATAGGGAAATGTTTATTTATTTATTTATTTATTTATTTATTTATTGTGGTTTAACGACACTTTCGACAGCCAGGGTCACCTCGTGTCGGATAGTTTAATGGGTGGGGGAAGCCGGAGTACTCCTATTCCAAGAAGAAGAGAACCATCGAGCAACTGCGAGCAACTGTCAGGCTCCCTAACATACAAGCAGGGGTTAGCATTGGTTGAAAACAAATGCACCATCGACGTGCAGTACGCGTAAGTACACAACGATACCGTGCCCCCACGTGGGCAATGGGGGTTAACAAACAGCAATGCAGAAAGTTTTGCATGAATGAACTCCTATTCCAACCAAACACATTATCGAGGCATGCCTTCAACGAAGCATGCCTTGATGGTGTGGCTGGAATATTTTTTTCAGTTGCAACTTCAGCCGTCACTGCAGGAACAAGGCAGGTTTACACCCCCTTCCCCGCCCCAACCCTCCACATGTTCGTGTCGTCCCATTCCTCCATAGAATCGAAAATGTGCGATCGTCCATTTTCGATATTATCTATTCGTTCGATTCGACATTTTCGGTGCGAATTCGATTCGATGTTCGATTCGAGTGCTATAGTCACAGAACCATACCCTCCGCTCTACGAATCTTCTCCCTATGTCAATTTTATCGGATCGAAATTATTTATGTTTCCTATATATCAAAAGCCCTCAACCACGCGGATAAATAGACAGAACGCGATGTGTGTTTGAATCGGTAGGTGTTTTACGTAACGAGTTGGAATGGCGTAGTCATATTGCGCGAGAACCGTCGGCGCGAGCGAAATATGATTACGCCATTCCAACGAGTTATGAAAAACACCCACCGATTCAAGCACACATCGCGTTTTGTGTTTATTGCACAACCCATGCATTAAAATTCATTTAAATAAACAAATTTTAATTCCGATGTTTAAACCCAAAGGTGAAGAGTCTGTTTTTTTTGTTTTTTTTTTGACTGAAGGTGTACTGATCAAATGGATCGATAAAAAATGAAAACAACCTTTTAGGAACCAGTGTTTGTTGAAGTTCGTATCGCTGTTTCTCTACGGCTGGCATCCATTCACGCCTAACCATTTGTTGGCTATTACTGTTAGTAAAAATATAAGTACAAATCTGTGCAGATTTGCAAAACAGCTGGGAGAAACATTTTTTACAGAAGTTCGAAGCATATAGAGATGTACGAAGATTTACCGAAATAAAGTTGACCAATTTAGATCAAACGGATCCACAAAACGAGACGGCCACGAGACTGGGTTAATGTTCTGGTTGGAAATGATTGGACTTTTTTTTAAATATTATCTGATTTTTGGTTAACTAATTTTTAGTGAACCGATTTTATTTTGCTTTGGACGTTTTCATTTTCACACTATGCGACAGTCTGTCGATAATTGTATAACGAAATTTGGAAACTTTTCGAAGCGCAACTAATGACTCGATGGGAAAGGAACCAGTATGGACGGGGCTGGGGAAAAAGTTCCGACTTGGCTTGTACATAACGCATTGAATACAGAATCATTTATGCCATAGCGGCTATTCCGTTAAATACGGGGGTTTAAAGTTGAATGGATGTGTAATAAAAGCAAATATCCCAACATCAAATATGGTAATCAAACTTGTATCGATTACTGAGTGGGGCGCCAAAAGACTCCTTGAGTTCTATCACTACAATGTTGACATTTTCAATTACGGGAAGGATAATGTTGAATTTCAACAGAAGTGGAAGGAAATGTCGTCTGGAAGTGTCTTAACATAACAGGATTGAGACAATTTAGATAGATGCGTTTCACTTTAATTGTTTGTTCAGAACTCCAACTGACAAACATCGGTGATTTATTGTAATTCGATTAAACAGTTTAGTTTTTCAATAAACGGTCATAAGAAAAGATTGTATTTTTCCTAATAATCTTGTGTTTCCGACTTAGCGAAGCATGCACGAACAGTCCACAAATTGATGAAAATAAATCGTAATGTTCCAACAAGACTAAAATCACCCTCCTCTGATTGGTCGAGAGCTGGCTTAGTATATTCTATGTTTACGGCTCAAGTGGCAAATGTTACCGTCTGACGTCAACACGCGAAATATTTGAAATGACGTCGCCCGTTTCGTAATTGCTTCACCAACGGAGTGACAAGCAAGCCGCTTCATTTTTCTGGATTTTTCACTAGCGAAGCAGGCGGTGTTCTGGATGGGGCGTTGGTTAAATTACAAACCGATTTACTATTTGAATTGAGATGGAATGAGTTTATTTGGTTTATTGATTATTTATCAAGTGCCGTCGTGGATACACGAGAGGTTTATTTACTAAACCTGTGATAGTTAAAAGTTGCCTTGAAGAAGGCAACTTTTAACGATCACAAGTTAGTAAATAAGCCTCTCCTGTATCCACGATGTATGTTTTAGGCTATGGGTCGTGTCTTATTGGAATATATACATTATTGTGATGAGTTGACGGTAACATGGTGTGAGGTTTGCGGCTCGAAGCGTCTCGGTTGAACATAAGCTCCGAGCCGCAAACCCCAGACCATGTTACCGTCAACTCATCACAATAAATCCTAATGTTATTAACTGGTTGAGGGCTAGATTATTTTTGGTAGCTTGAATTTGTTATTAAAAACTTCTTTTATTACAAATTATTGGAGAGGTCAAAATACTATTTGATATTGACTGGATATGAAACATGAGCAAAACAAACATAGGCTTTTGCTCTCGTATCCTCATTTTTGGAAAGCCCTGATAGTGGCTTCTATCACTCAACCAGTTAAAATGTAAACGTTGTGTTAATGTATGAAATAAAAATCGTGTCTGATACTTACCGCTTAATTAACACAATATTGGATGAATTACTGTTTCATTCCACCACATAATCACTGATTATTCCAACAGAGCACCCCTTTCCCCTGCCAGAATTATAATTACAACCTTCGTGGCTTACAACCCATTGAACTCAAACAACCATTTTCCGGCCTAGGATTTTGATGCGACCCGAAATTATTCAGTAGATAGCTGCTCAATAAATTTCTGTGGCAGACCAATCGACGGGCTCACTGGTTACGGCATTGGACTTCAAACCGAAAGTTTCACGGTTCAAATACCATCAGGGTTAGATGCGTTGCCTCCTTTAGTAAGGCACCTAATCCCCGATTCCCAAGTGGGGCACGGTGGCGTTGTGTACAAAGGGGTACTGCACGCCGATGGTGCACTTGTCTTCAACCATTGATAACCCTCATTGTGCGGAGTTAGTACGTTGGGGGGTTTGACAGTTGACAGCCACTGCTGGATGGTTGCCTCAGGGTACTCCATCCGTAAAAATATCTGCCACGAAGTGACCCTGGCTGTCGAATGTATCGTTAAACCCTAATAAAAAAGATCATTCGAAATTTTGCTCCAATGCTGAACGTTGAAACTATTGATTGGTCTTCCCCTAGTAACGAATTTAGACTCTACAGTTAAAACTATATGTCCTGTTATGAAATGCGCACAAATAGCACGTCGATCTGCGCGTTAATCTACGCCTTATGACCATAGTAAGGCTATCAAATTCTGTACATATGGTCTGTGCTCAAGCAATGTTTCAGCCAATGGACCTCTGGGTAACCCGGAGGTCCATTGGCAGAAACATTGCTTGTGTTTGCTATGAATAACCAGGGGAACCTTCCGTGCTTTGGATGCCATTCGATATGTCAGTTGCGCGCAATTCCAACGCGCAATTAAGCCTAGATAAGAGCACAGTACGTGACCGGACTTCTAGTTTTAACTGCACCTGTTATTGGCTCTGAACTAACATGAAATGTACCATCAGTGTCTAGGGGGTTAATAAAATCCGGGGTTACTAGGATTCACAATTCTTGAGTTTACTGAGAATACTTGGAGATTAATTCATGTCTATTAACCATATTATGATGCCGTACCAAGGTTCACATGCATTTAGTGTTATGCCTCAGTGCCTCAAATAACCGCTCGCTAAACTGTTTCCAGTCCCTCAAATGAACACTCAAAAACACAGCCCCACATTATTCAGCTGACCGAATGAAGCACTTGAAAATGATTGGCGTTTATATCCAAACAATACAACTTCTCAAATCAAGTGAAAATGAAATCGACAGAAGCGGAAACAATGTGTCTGCCTATGGATCTCGTGACTTGACAATTTTTAGGGGCAAAGAAGGTCAATGGACCCTGTTTTAATTTTTTTTTTTTTTTTACATTCGACAGTATGACATTTCTTGTTGGCAAGACTGGGTTTGCAGCCAGTTTGTGATGTTTAGAGGCAATTTCCGTTATCTCAATTCGGGCTGCTGACTTAATATTGTATTCATAGTACCTGTCGAAAATAAGAATATTCTAACATATTTTATTACTTTCCAAAGTGTGATTTACTGTGATTTCCGGGTTTGATTATAAACGATAACTTCACAAGTGAATTATGCAATCAACAATTGAGTCATGTATCCGTGCGCGCAAACGAAGACGCTTTGCCGTGGGTGTAATGGGGACTTCATTGTTGTTGTTTTTTTTAACCCTTTACCTAACATGAAAAGCAGACGACACTTTCAAAAAACTTCTTGAATAGCTATTATTTTCTTTTTTGTCTCAAAAACATAGGTTATGACCCCCTCAATGGAACGAGCTAGACGAGCTCGTTCCAATGAGGGGTCATAACCTATGTTTTAGAGACAAAAAATGAAAAAATAATGAAAATTAATTGGCGAGTTTTGAAAATAGCGCTGCCGTTACGTTAGGTAAAAGGGTTAAATAATATAATTATCGTTAATAATGAAAAGTAATAAACAGAGTAATCGCTTGACTGGACTGGTTACGTGAAATAATTCATTCGAGGCGAGGGACTATATTGTAAAACACTCGTGCGCATTCGCGCACTCCTGTTTGTACAAAGTCCCTCACCTCTCATGAATTATTTCTCGAAACCAGTCCAGTCAAGTGATTACTCACTATCTATTTCTGATAAGTGAAAAGATATAGCTTTTGAAAGAAGGTATGAAATAAGCTACAGTGCTATTGGAAGGCCCATGAATTGCACATCCACCGCCAACATAAAAATCCGACGGCGGGAGATGGCTACCTGAGACCTCACAGGCCTATTTCTAAGGCTTTATCAACGTTGATTTTGATAATAATAGCTGACTCATGTTTATCTGGATCCAACGGAGAAATGCAAGACCCACGAGTCTTTCTAAGGTTAGACCTGTCAGTAACATTTGCCAATTTCGTGATTTTGGCAGCCATCTTGGGTCCGATGATAACAGGTGTGGAGAAGAATATAGCCGCGTAACATGGGAATATGACACGGTGAAATTCTGTTGATTTTTCGTACAAATATGCGACCTTGGGGCACGTAGCGAAATAAAGGGAGTTTCTGTCGGTCATCTTGGGCGCCATCTTGAATATCGCGAGTTTACAAAATAACATAATTCAGATTCGGATTCAGTGCAAAAGGTTACCATAAAAATGACGAAAACACCCTTTACTTCCCGACATTGCTAGGATTAATCCTAAAAATGTCCATTTGTGTACCGGTCTATTATTATTCTTGCTGGTGTCTGTACACACTTGATGGTTGAAAATCTATTTGTCATCCTAAATACTAAAGAATATTTCAATCCGGCGATTAATCAAGTCGTGCTTGCGGCGGAGTAGTGTCTACCCCAATAGCTTGCCAGATTACACAATATCGCCATGTTGTGCGATCTGGGCGATTTTGTATAATTACTGGATAGGACCACGAATGCCCTAAAATTACTCAGGTCGCTTTTGGGGTCACAAACATCCCTATTATTGTCTGGGAGAGGGTGCCAATAACCACCACTATCAGTTCAGTACCTTCCTTCTCGTCGTTGCACACCCACACCAGGGGCGGATCCAGGGGGGGTGCTCTGGGTGCTCGAGCACCCCAACACCCACCCCCCCCCCCCACCCACACACACACGCCTACTCACTACTCACAGTCATCCAAGAAAACTTGAATTTGCAGACATTCTGAAAGAGTGAGAACTTCATCCCAATCACAAGTGTTACTGTAATAAGCATACGCGATTACTGTATTTCCGATCGAGCCTCCAATAATCTATCTTGAAGATTTAATTTCAATAAAATGTAATTGTTATAAGAATGTGCCTGGAATTTAACCAGTTACCAATCACAGCTTTCCCAAAAATTGTGAATTTCTTAAAAAAAAATTTAAAATATGCCAATATCCATACAAATATGGATGGCATTTGAATCAGTTGACGAGCTGATTCCAATGTCATCCATATATTTACGGTCTTATGGACAAAGTTTCCACATATATCACCTCTGTTCGTAAATATATCTTTGTTCAGCTGAATCAGTGATGCTATAGTGACGTTCGCCTTCAGCAATAGTTTTACAGTCTGACAGATGATTGAATGGGACAATTTAATATTTAACAAAGAGCATTTAACATTGGTGAATGATTCACCAATGTTAAATGCTCTTTGTTAAATATTAAATTGTCGCAACAGTTGAACTTGCTGGATAATGCCTACAGGCATTCTCTAGTAAACTGAAACAATTTAATGTTACAGAGCAACAGGACATCTAGTATCCAGACTTATTTCTTCGATAACATGAATAAAATAATTAAGCTACTTACCAGTTAAGATCAGTTGATGGAACAATGTATTTACACAGTGCACAAGTTTGTGCGTTCACATAGCACGATAGAAGCGCACAAACTGAGACAGGAGTTGGGTGTTTCAGAAGCGGATCCAGGATTTTGAAATAGAGGGACGTCGCCCTCTATACTTATATGGTCACAAACTGTTGTGATGCAAGTGTGCACATACTATTAATTTATAGTACGCACTGGCTTCAATTATTTTATTAGAATTGACTGGGGCGTGCTTTTGCCTTTGGCACGCTCCAGTCAATTCTAACAAAATAATTTTCAACGACATATACTTTTTATATCTGATTAATAGACGGGGACGCACGCGGCGTGCGCCCCTCTATTTTCTCAGAAATGATTTCTGAGAAAATAGAGGGGCGCACGCCATGTACGCCCCCGTCTAAATCTGCCTTTGGGGTGTTTAACATTTAAATAGTATATGCATCTCAAAGTTGACCAGAAGAAATGTGACCGCCCCCCTCCCCCCTCGGCCACTCACCCAGTGGCACCCACCCATCCACACATTCACCCGCCCACACACACTCATACTTCTTGGAACTTCTGTCGCCCTTGCGTACAGCAGGTATGTCATGGTGAAAATTATTATGTTTCTTCCAGGCAATCCCCACATTTCAGTTAATTTGATGCAAAATCCAGGGGTGATTATATTTGCTTCTCGGTAGGTAATAATTTCGAATGATTATTTTGTTTTTCATTGGGCATTGTCAGTACCATAATTGTTTTTACCCAATTTCAAGCCAAATCGGCAGAAAATAGGTTTAAGACAAAAGACAAATATATGACCAGGATACGTCTCAGATAGCATCTGATGGCTTCCTAATTCCTAATTCAAAGACCCCCCGCTAAATGCTTCGCTCCTTCGGCGCTCGCAAGGACAGCGCAGAGCGCCGTTACGCTGCGCGCCTTCGGCGCTTGCCGACCAACAATAGCACCCTCCCTTATAAAATCCTGGATCCGCCCCTGCACACATATTCAAATTCGCTCCGTGACCCCTGCTTTTTCGTGTTTTGTCGGAGTTTTTTTCTTGAGAATACGAGTTATTGCCAGGGTGTAACTCTTTCAATGCCTCATTGCAGAAAGTTAATGCCGGGTAAAAATCGGCCCTGGGTAAATCGCCAGCTACTAAGTAGCTGTCATAAAAATTGTTAATACGGTACTGATTAAAATACATTCTATTCGAACCATCTGTCCATTTGATTAGACGTGCTTCCACCAGCCGTAGTTATAACTGCTGATATATATTTTATTTAATCATGGTGTTGTTACGACATTGTGGACAACAAAGCATGTGAATTCTTTTCATTTCAATAACAGTTCGGTTAATCTAATTGCGAAGAAGCATGTGATCATCGCCTCTCGTCAGTGCTTTGGTTCACACATGCAATTGTCCAATGAGGTGTTAATGAATTTGATAAAGTGTGAAGAGTGAAGACATCCAACTTCCAAATAGATATATATCAGACATAAAATTGTGTTGTGTCCATTGACCATCTACCAGGATGGGCTGTCTTCGTTGACTCAGCTAAATCACTAAAATTTAATGTCGAAAAATTAACAAAAACTGGGAAGGAGAAGGTGATTAAATCAGGCAGTAAAACGGCTTCGCTGTGACCATCTACCAGAATGGGCTGTCTTCACCGACTCAGCTAAATCAGGAGGGGGTAAGGGCAGAAAACTACCCCGGGTGTGGTACTTTCGTAAAGGCCTGCCACCCTCCCTCCAATTTTTACCTGAACAACAACAATCCGGAAAAACAGAACATAGGATTTGTACGACCTGCTCCCATTGATCGACAACCAACCAAAATGTAACCACATATTTTTGTCTATCTTAAAATCAACTTACTCTGCCTTTTTTCGTTTAGCAGGTACACAGAGATGTTTTGTTTTTCGATCTGCAACACCCCAATAACCGCTATGGAATGATCTAACCGATATGGAACACAGTAACCGCTATGGACTCTGAACGTCCTCCGCTCCATCCCTAGAAGTGGTCACCCACCTCCAGGGAGGCGAGCGTTGGTCCTGCGCCCCGCTTCTACCCCTTTTTGTAAGCGTCGGTAGCGCGCTTTTTTTCACCCAGCCAAATAGGATCCAATGCAGGCCTGCCCCCGAACCAAGGAAGTTCGGGTCTTTCAAAGGGTGGTCCCCAAAAGGAGCCGTTGTTGTTTTTTTTTTTTTTCTTCACGATCCAAAGATACATCCAACTGCAATCCGGAAAATGAACCAACTCCAGCTTCCATCAACCACCTGAGGCAGACTATACTTGCCAATGATGGCCCTCCACCGCATTAACCTTCTATGTGGCAGACTCTACTTGGCCGAAAATACCATCAACGCACATTTGGGGAGAAGTAGCACTTTTGTGAGAGGATTCCCCTCTCGCTCCGGTCCTGACCCGAGTGGCCAGACAACGACCATCACAAGACAAGACAAGACAACACTCCTTTTGATCAATAAACCCAGGACATCTGCCGAGGACCCGATCCTTTTCCTCCTTCAACACGCTTAGCTAGACATGTGGCCATAAATCTTACACAGCTAAAGAGGGTCGAAAGGGGCTTGCCCCACAGCGTCTCTGCGGGCCTTCGGCACGCGAAACCATTTCATTCCGTTGTGTCCAGTTTCTGGTAATAAATGTGAGTACTAACGAAACCTCTCATTGAGAGTGATTAATCGATGTTTGGCAATCGCATATAACATCGGCCGATTTTAAGCCGTCGTTTGACTATCGTTAGAAGTGTTTGAATATCGGTTCGTGCCGATGGTTACTTTGAACACCATTTGATCAAAATTGTTTGTATTTATGTTTGATTCACGATTTCATACAAACAGTATCAAGCTTAATAAGTTGCCACAATGATGGGCAGGAATCGTGATTGGTCTTATCTCACTGATTGGTCTGATCTTCCCACTGATAGCTGCGCAAGACACATGTTCCGCGTGTCATGTCGTCCCTTGAGTTCCAATGTGTTCTATGTGCCTACTGGCACATAGAACACATTGGAACTCAGGAGACGATGTGGTGACTATGAAATACGACATCAGCAGAAACAAGTTAACCTTTAACCCGACGTAACACCCAAAACCAGCCAGGGCAATTTAAAAAAAATCACCATTCAATTTTCATTATTTTTATATTTTTTTGTCTCAAAAACATCGCTCATTGGAACGAGCTCATGAAAATATTTAGTTATTCGAGAATTTTATTTGCCGGTGTCGTCTGCTTTTCGTGTTGGGCAAAGGGATGACAGCATGACGTATTTGACCATTGATCAAAGACGCCGCGCTGTTAACTTCTTTCCGATGATGTCGTATTTTTATTTTAATACACACAGTGACATACTCTTGAATTCAACGAACCAATTAACCTGACTGCACTGTAAAATTAACCCAATTCTATGTCTTCTTGTGCATACTACTCCTTTTGGTTGTGACTCTCTGACACCGGCACTCACAATCGGCCGATTGCGCGCTCATCTGATCGGCAAGCATATGATGGTCGCAAATCCTTATCGGTTAATCACTAATAAAAGATGACATTTCGAAATATTAGCGAATTTGTGTTATCGATGTGAGCATCCTTTCATACGCTTCATGCATTTTCTTGTCAATGATCAAAGACGCCATGCTGTTATCCCTTTATCAAAAACACCTGAAATAAAATTCTTGAATAACTAAATATTTCCATTTTTGTCTCAAAAACATATCTTATGACCCCTCATTGGAACGAGCTCATCGAGCTTGTTCCAATGAGGGGCCAAAAACTATGTTTTTGAGACAAAAAATAAAAAAATAATGAAAATTGAATGGTGATTTTTGTAAACAGCGCTGGCCGGTTTTGATCGTTACGTTGGGTTAACTTGTTTCTGCTGATGTCGTATTTCATAGTCACCACATGACACGTGGCATCTGTGTCTTGAGCACCTATCAAAGGGAAGATCAGACCAATCATGATTCCTGCCAATCATTGTGGCAACTTATTAAGTTTGATGGGGGCGCGGTAGCGCTGCGGTTCTCGTCAGATAACCGAAGTTAAGCAACGTCGAGCCCGGTTAGTCCTGGGATGGGTGGCCATCTGAGCGATCGATTCGGACTCCCGCGTTGTGTCCTTAGGCAAGGCACTTAACCCCAATCATTCACATGGGGGCACGATGATGTCGTGTACTAAGGCGTACTGTACGTCTATGGTGTGCATGTCTTCAACCAGTCTAACCATGCCTGTGCTGCAGTGCGGAGTTGCGATGTTAGGGAGCTGTCAGCTACTCGTCGTTGCTTGGTGGTTCTCTCCGGATACTCCAGCTTACTTCACCCGTAAAACTTTCACCGACACGATATGACATTGGATGTTAAAGAGTCGTTAAACCTTTATAAATAAAATAAATAAATTAAGTTTGATACCACTTGTATGAAATGGTGAATCAAACATAAATACAAATAATTTTGATTAAATGGTGTTCCAACTTCCAAGTAGGGCTGCACGATATTCAAAACTGAATACCGGTATCGGTATTCAAAAGAATACCGCTTATACCGGTATATCGAAAACTGTTCAGATATATGAACACAAGTACCACAATTGAGACTTGAGACATCACAGTCGGAACGAATCAGCATGCCTTGATGGTGCGGGGCGAAACACCTTTACCCAAAGCAGACGATATCAAAATTTATTATTTTAAACAACAGTTTATCAGATTTTTCCATAAATTTCTACAAAACAATATCATGTGATCCCTCATTGCAACGAGCTCGGCGAGCTCGTTCCAATGAGGGGTCACATGATATAGTTTTGTTGAAAATTATTTTTTCAACTGCTGAATTTGTATATTACGCGGGCACACGCGGGCGAATCCTTGGGAAAAGGGATAATATTATTCATTCGGGGTTACAGTTAAAACTCAAGACATCTTTAAAATTAAATTGTGGGTAAATAAATAATGACGATAAACCGATATTTTTGTTATTACACCGGTATTCAATCGATATTGGTGTGAATACCGGTATATATCGGTTTATCGATATACCGTGCAGCCCAGGTTCCAAGTAACCATGGACACGAACCGATGTTCAAACACTTCTACTGATGGTCAACCGATGGTTTAAATTCGGCCGATGTCAGATGCTATCGCCAAAAATCGGTTAATCATTATTTTTTATGTGAAACACCCATACCCTTGATGTTAAATTTACTGAGAACTTTAGGAAATTGTGGGCAGTCAACCTTCCTATAAATCTCTTGCAATGACGAAAATTGTCCGCCGTGAATAGATTCACGTAATGCGAATTTTCTGGTCAGACAAAATCATTGTTTTCTCCCATGGGTTCATTCATGTTAAAAGTGAGTATTTAACCCTTTACCCAAAGTAACGACCAAAATCGGCCAGCGCTATTCAAAACATTCGCCGTTCAATTTTTATTATTTTTTCACTTTTTGCCTCAAAAACATAGCTTGTTCCAAAGAGGGGTCATAAGCTATGTTTTTGATGCAAAAAATCAAAACAATTAGTGTTCCCAGCTGATGTTTCAAGAATTTTATTTGCAAGTGTCATCTGTGTTTTCGTCTTAAGTAAATGGTTAACATTGGTCTCGGCGCAGCTGCTGGTTGTGGATTTAATAGCTGAACACCAATGACCAGGGTTCTGTGTTGTCATTTTACTGATTGTCTCGCTTGAGAAGTCAGACAGTCAATTATGTTTGAAAAATACTAAATTTAAAACCCATTCTAGCATTATTTCGACGTGATCGGAAATTCTGGGGGGTATTTTCTTTGACATTTACGTGACTAAACATGCGTCTCTTTCAACGAAAAGCTTTTCTCTTTCTTACCAATTATTTTTTTTTATTTTTGGGGTTACTTGAATAAATAAATTGCGAGATAATTGTTTCTCAGCTCGCAAAAGTAAAGTTTCAGGACAGTGATAATTCTTGCTCTGGGCGTGTTACAAAATTCACACATTTTAATGATCAATCGAACGTGCCTAGCATTTTTTTAAAAAGTGGTGATGCTCCAAACCATATACTAAATCACCTAAATCATTATTTTTGAAAACAGTTATAATGAGAATCGTTAAAAAGAATTTGAGAGTTCAAATTCCACCTGTTCTGATAGTAATTGAGTTTTTCTTCAGGGCTAAATATATTACATCACAATTCACACTATTTATTCCTACCCTGCAGTATATGCACATCCTTTTCAACCCTTGTAGTCTCAGGTGACATATAGGCCAACTGGGCCGGGTGCAAATTTAAATCCATGTTTCAGTAAGAGTAAAATCCTCGCCCTCTGATTGGATGAGAGCTGGCGTAGTTTCTTTTACGTTTACGGCTCCAGTAGCAAATGTTACCGTCTGACGTCGCAATGCGAAATATTTGAAATGACGTCACCCGTTTCGTAATTGCTTCATCAACGGAGTGACTTCATTTTTCTGGATTTTGCACACGTGCAGCAGACGGTGTTCCAGGTGAAATGTTTAAATTATAAACCGATCTACGATTTGGACTGAGATGGGATGAGTGTATCTGGTTTATTGATTATTTATCCAGTGTCGCTTTGGGGTACACGAATTAACTAAACCTGTGATCGTTAAAAGTTGCCTTAAACAAGGCAACTTTTAACGATCACAAGTTTAGTAAATAAGCCTCTCGTGTTTCACGATGTAGGTTTGGGGTTATGGGTAGTGTCTTATTGGAAATATACGCTATTGTCACGAGTTGACGGTAACATGGTCTGAGCTTTGCTGCTTATAAAGTTACTTTTTACTCTGTAGAAAGCACATGTCACGGAAATAAAGATTATACGAAGCGTCAAGGTTGAACATACGCTCCAAGCTGCAAACCTCAGACCATGTTACCGTCAATACATCACAATAACGTATATGTTCCAATACGACCCCACCCACAGCCAAAAAACATACATCGTGAAACACGAGAAGCTTATTTACTGAACTTGTGGCCGTTAAAAGTTGCCTTGTTCAAGGCAACATTTAACTGTCACAAGTTTAGTAAATAAATCTCTCGTGTATCCCATGACAGCAGTGAATAAATAATTAATCAATCAGATAAACTCATTCCATCTTAGTTCAAATCGTAAATTTGTTTGTAATTTAAACAACACTTCATTCGGAAAACTGTCTGCTATATTTGGGAAAAATCGCGAAAAAATGAAGCGGCTTGCTAGTCAGTCCGTTGATGAAACAATTACGAAAACGGGCGACGTCATTTCAAATATTTCGCGTTGTGACGTCAGATGATAACATTTGCTACTGGAGCCGTAAACATAAAAGACACTACGCCATCTCTCATCCAACCAGAGGGCGAGGATTTAATCCTACTGGAACATTTTACTACTGATACTAATTGTTTGACCCCCGTTGGAAAAAAGACATTAGTGCATGAGTTAACAACTGGGAGACTGCTTCGGCACCTGGAACCATTTCGGGAATGACCTATCTGTGCCACCCTGTTCATAATATTTTAATATTATATCTCACGTGACTTCCTTACATTCTGATTGGCTGAAAGATCATACCCTATTTCGTGTAGTTTGCATCCACAGAACTGACCAGGCACTACACCCAGGCACTACATGTTTTCTATTTTTAGCACACTACTATATCAGTTTTCTTTTCATACTGGCGAATAAAACTGATCAGGCCAAATTTAAAAGTCGTTTCACAGAGGCACAACATCCACAAAACGACCTGGAAAGAAATTTTTGTGGAAAAATATATCGTTTTTCCATTGTTGAAGTCACATTTTTCGAGGCGTTCATTTTATTCCTTGAGAAGATGATCCATATCTCGTTTCGAAGAGAATGATCCATACCTGGGTCCAATTTTCACGAGAACGCGTCCGGATATGAAAAATCGTTTGTTTCGCTGCTCATATTATTTCGCTATTTAATTGTATGTTTTGGGCAGTAAACGAATAAATAATGGAATTCAATTGAATCTTCGGAGTTTGTATCCCGTGCTGACCCATTCGGTAATGTATATGTGTGACACATGTGTGAAAATTATCAAACTGCGTTGTCAAATTTCGAAAATTTTAGTTTTCATTCGCGAGTTGCGCGATTCTAGAATATACAGTTCCGTTTGGGGGAAATGTTTTGTTTACCCTTGCTGACCGATTCAAAATCTGTCTTCTGCTCATATCAATAATCCAAGTTAGCCGTGTTTTGGAAGAAGAAAATGTTTTTTTAAAAACTACATGGTATTTTTTTCTATATAACGCTGGTTGGCAGGGCTGCTACCTTGGTAACAGATTAACAAATCGGATAGATGTTTTTTCTTGATGAGTGTTCGATATAATATAAGGATTAGTGCATGTCTTGTCGTTGACTACGCCCATATAGTGCCCAGTGAGGTGGTGTAGTTCCCTCCGCTTCGCGGCGGGAACTACACCACCTCACTGGGCACTACATGGACGTAGTCAACTCCAAGCCATGCACTATTCCTTAAATATACTCTGGGACCGGTCAAAAAGAAACTCATTACGAATGAAGGCATCATAAGTTGTCTTCTGTTTATTGAAATTCTAGAAAACTGAGTTCTTTATGTTGAGGAACTAATGAATTAATTTTTATACTAGTCGAACGACGTTTGTTTTTATCTTAGGTGGAAGATATACAATTGTGAGAGAGGTCAAACCCGGATGTCAGTTAGTTGAAAATTTGCTCGTGAATTCCCTTGCCTAACGCTTTGTTAACGCTAATTCATTTTGCAATTTTTCATTATTTTTTTTAAAAATACGATATCCTTAGACCCCTCATTGGAATGAGCTCGTTTCAATGAGTGCTCACGTGGTACGGTTTTGTTGAACTTGTTTGAAATGTATTTTTTTCAACGCTTAATTTGTAAATTACCGTGACGATTTGTTAGGTGAAGGTTCAAAGAAGAATATGAGTTTGTTTCAAGTTTGTGTCGCTTGTCAAACTACCCGGGAACACTGCGTCCCCATCATGTCGAAATATTTTGAGATCCATGCTTCGAGACTTCGAGAGTGGAATTCACCGACACTACTCTTCCACATGTTGGAATTGGTTTCGAATCTAGTACTGGAACCGATAACCCTTTATCTAACGAATCAGACTCATCCGAACGTGTAATTTACAAATGGTGTAGTTGAAACAAAATTCAACTAAACATATCATCCATTTAGGAGTCACGTGATATGGTTTTGTTGCAATTCCTTGAAAAATGTTAAGAAAAAAATTAAAATAACATATTGTGATAACGTTTGTTTTGGATAAAGAGTTAATGTACTCCTATCATGAAATTCGCACAAATAGCACGTCGATCTGCGTGTTAATCTACGCGTTATGACCATAGAAATCTATCAAATTCTGTACGTGTGGCCTGTGCACAATCAATGTTTCAGCCAATGGACCTCCGGGTAACCATTGGCAGAAACATTGCCTGTTTTTCCTATGAGTAACCAGGAGAACCTGCCGTGCTTTGGATGCCATTCGATATTCTTAGACTCGTTTCATAAATCGAGTATGACCACAACACTCATTCCATATCCTCTATTTTCAACTGCTTAATTTGTAAATTTCATGAAAGACTCGCCAGGTAAGGGTTTAAATAAGTATTTTGAGTTAAGTTTCAATTTCGTACCGATGGTCAACGATCATGGAACACTGTCGGAAAATTGTAACTCTAGCCACACCATGTCGGAACATTTTGAGATACCAAAGCTTCGACCCTGGTAGATTACATACGTCGTTGAGTGTACTCCACTAATCTCTACGAAACTGAATTGCTGGAACGTCAGCGAAAAACGCTGCAATTCAGTCTACACCCTCCCCTATGGTGGAGCCAATCAACCAATGAGGCAATCCTTCGCAATACATGACGTTTGAAAGCTGTTAAGTAACAGCGAAATTGCTTTCACTATATTAAACGCCATGACATTACCTTGCATGAAAATAAATGATACAGTATCAACTTTCAAATCCGGACACTCGATTTGTAAAGATTCAGTTTGTAACGCGAAGGGTTGCCTCGTTGGTTGATTTTTTTGTTCTTATTGATCAATCTTCACTTACAGCAACTTCCTTCCCCTACGGTGGCGGTGGTGAGACACTTTTCTGTATGCGACCAATAAGCGCCAAGCTATCCAGTTGTAGGGATATCAGTGAGGTACTTACAGTACTTACAGTACAGCTGCCGTGGACTGGTAATTTGCCGCGGGTGTACAATATTTTCACGGACGCACTAATATTAGATTCCAAACACAATCTGTCTGTCTATCTGCCCGCTATAGAAAAGAATATGGGGCCACCCCGAGTGTCCAAAATGGGCCTATTAGGAGTACTTTGTTTATGGTGGAGTTTATCGTCAGGTTTAAAAAAGTGTGTGGGGTGGGGGTTGGGGTGTTGGGGGCACCAAAAGTTATGACCGAAATTTTTTGTACCCATATGTCTTCAAAGGAGTCTACTAGGGGTTACGTTTTTTATCAGGAATCTAATGGTGAGGTTTAAAAAAGTATCGGGGTGGGAGTGGGGTGTAGAGGGGCACCAAAAGTTATGACAAAAATTTTTCTCACCGATATAGGTCTTCAAAGGGGTCTTCTAGGGGTCATTTTTTACCAGGAATCTAATGGTGAGGTTTAGAAAAGTGCCGGGGTGGGGTGGGGGTGTAGAGCGGCACCAACTCAGCCCGAGCAACGCCGGGTTACCCTGCTAGTTATAGGAATAACCATCATACGTTTGATTAATGAAGCACCGGGTCCAACCCGGTGCTTCATTAATTAAAATTTTGTTGATAATTTTTATTACCTGGTAAAAGTATGCGTGGATATCACTGCCCTCGCGTGGATTACGGCCAGTCCACAGCGAATGTACTATAGAAAAATGTTCGTGCTTTGTTGCACTCTTAAATGATAGATAAAAAATCGGGGCCTCGACGACTTGAATGTAATATAATAATCGGTTGATATGTTATATTGTAACCGGTTGTGAACAGGTACCCGCCTAACTGTGTCAGCACTTGTACACGTCAACGCCATGAGATTATTCACCCTTTAAATACGGATGGCAAATACCATGTCAGTTTATATGATTCAGTTGGAATGCTCCACATTTAATATTTGGGGGGGGGTAGATTTTCAATCAACGTCTAGTGCTGAGATTGAGTGATTGGTCTACCAGCACATCAGCAATTTACTTAATGATACTAAATTATATGAATGCGGACCGGAAAGCAGTCTTTCGGGTTCAGATGGTTAGTCATATCTCTATCTTCACGTACTGAAAAAGAAAGACTGTTTCAATAGTTTTGATCTCCTAAATGTTTTCATTTTAGTCGTGTTGTCTATTCTGGAATGGGGACAAAATCTCTCTGTACTATAGCTTCAGCTGATAAAATGCAGATGTACAACGAATTTCTCCAAAACGTCTCTGTGATCTATTTTTGAATGAGAACCGTTTCCTTTTGTACAATGTTTGTATACACACTGAAATTATGCCACACGTGAGATATTAGTCGACAAGAAATTACCCCACAGGTAGAGGTGTATCAATTTCAAACTGATGTAAATTTTCACACTGTCTTTTTTTCACTCGGAATTAACACATTGGTCTTTTCACTCAAGAAGGTGGAGTGATCTTGTTACATGATCTCATCCGTTTTGTGACCAATACACGTATACTTTAAAAGCTGTTTAGCACCTTCGTGTAATAATATTTTCCAAATACCTCCAGCTCTAGGCAGTTGCATTCATTCGCAAAACTGGACCTCTGACTTTTCGGTTAAAATACTTCGAGAGAAGTAAATTGTAAATTGTTATTTCAAGCGGAGTCGCGAAGATAACCGATTGGCGGAGGACGTGAACCTGATTTATCCTGCCTGTGATGGCTTTAGTCCCGACAGACTAATATTCCTGTTACATCGTCAAAGCTTTCCTTCATCGAAGGCATGCGTTATCCCTTTGAACCCGAGGGTCCACTTTTCCTGCCCAGGAACATGATACGTCATAATTTCTTTAAGAGGGTGGTGGCTAGGTGAATGTGTAGGATCAAGCAATATTTTCAACTGCAGCCCCAAGGCTGCAGGTTGATAATATTAATTAGTCTACCCAAATAATGAATATGGACTCTTCCAATTGCTGAGATTGAATTGCCATGGAATATACCATCAGAGTTCAAAGGGTTAATAATGTAGTTAGAATATTAGTCTGCGGGGGTTATTGGTAAAAATAACTCAAGAATTATTGGAAATGAGTTAGTGAATAAATAAAATATTCAAGAGCCAGTCATGGCGCAACGTCTAAGTTAATTAATACGTACCCAGTGGCGGCGCCAGAGTTACAGAAGTGAGGGGGTCCAGTTGGGTATTGCAGCGAAGAGCCGGGGTGGGACAACCCTCCCGAGGTTTTTAAAACTTACGTTGTAAATTGTGTTCTCTGGAGCATTCTCAGACAATTAAATTAAAACAGTTTTGTCCTTTTGAAACTTATTGGTTAGGTCTTTCAGTTATAGAAAACGTCGTACATTGTAACATTTTAACGGAAGAACGCTGTTGTAAAGTGCGAGCACAAAGCACCAAACGACACTCAAATCGAAAATGAAAGTAGGCTGCATTCCAAACGGATGCGTTTCACGCTCTCGATTCTAGCATTCCTCGAATACTCTTAAGCGGTATGTTTCAGACCGTTTGAACGCGGCACGCCTTGTTGGAATTTGGGCCCTCGACTCTTGTTTGCAGCTAATGTGTGTGGGTGGGGGGGGGGGGGAGGGGGGCACACACAAACATAATTTAAAAACTTCTCTGATTTAGTGCACTTGGGAATATGGAATTAAGCATACCCACCATTACACCACAACGTTCAATACAAAAATTAAAATGATAGTATTTTTTTACTACGCTTGGAGAAAAAAGTGGAGGGGTAAGTACCCCCCCCCATACCTCCCCCCCCCCCCCCATAGCGCCGACACTGTACGTACCGTATCGTACCGTACCGTACCGGTACTCACTACTGGTTGTATGGGCCTCCAAACAATCTGAATCGGGTACTGTAAACGTCCATTTGCATGGCCGACTGTGTGTGTGACATAAATGCAAGTGTCAAGTCTTTTAAGTTAAGAATCTTCAGGACTACGAGCAAAGAGAGAATCGATATCGATATCTTAGGTTCCAGTCATAATGGAAACGTCCCCTCTAGGAAAATCATTGAGGACAGGGAAGGTGTCACACGCCTCTAAATGTCCTTAGCGACACCCCTGATTGTTTCAACAGAGCTCAGTTGTTCAATGCTTCAAAATGAATAGGTCATTGATGACTATTTTATGGAGCGGATGTACTTCTGGACAGCTTTTTGTCTTTGAAAACGTTACTCGAGGCCTCACATGAAGTACCGTTTGTTTCGGGATCCAGTTTGGGTCTCTGTTGTCGAGTTTAGGTGGGGCGCAGTTTTCTTATTATTATTATTATTATTATTATTATTATTATTATTATTATTATTATTATTATTATTATTATTACTGGGGTTTAATGACACTTTCGACAGTCAAAGTCACCTCGTATAGGAAGCCGGATTACCCGGAGAGACACATCGAGCAGTGGCGAGCAACTCCCCATCGTTCTAACTCCGCACAGTTATTGATTGAAGTCCAGTGCACCATCGGTGTGAGGTACGCCTTAGTATACAACGCCACCGTGCCCCCAAGTGGGAAATCGGGATTAAGTGCCTCGCACAAGGACACGACGCAGCTACCCCTTCCGATTTGAAGTCTAGTGCCGTAATCACTGAGCCTCCGACCACTGAACTGCAAACCGAAAGGTCAACGGTTCGATAATTAGTGTTTTAATTATTCGACTTAAAATAGCGTAAAATATTTCACAAGTGGACATATGATTTTTTCTCACTGATATTTTCACCTAATGGTGTGGTATTTTATCAAAAAATATATACAGTGGAGGGGTTAATTATGTGAAAATGGCAAAAGCGTTCATTTATCATAACAGTGACAGTTGGTACACATGTAGTATACTATGTAGGATCAAAATCCCGCTAGTTCTAATGTTCTGTTGATTGTAACCTATGGAAGTGGAACACTAAATAAAAGAAAGAATCTATTGATTGAATCAAATATGGGTAGAAGATTGTTTTAAGGGTGCATTTGGGAACAGAATGGAGGATTTGGTTCTACAAGGCCATTTGTGTTGCATGAGACAAGAGAAAATACACTATGCAATTAAGGGTACACCCACTGTCAAATTTGGGCAAGTTCACCCAAACAAGCTGAATCATGGCTGACGATTTTCGTCATTGGAAGAGATATACAGTACAGGAATATTTGTACCCCTTAATTTCCTAAAGCTGGCAGTAAATTTAATACTAGGAGCATGGGAATTTCGTATGAAAATTTCGAAATGTTAGCTGCTTTGTATCATGGATGTGCGTTACATTTCAAAAACTGCAGGCATGTTAGTACATCAACGGCGTGCTCATCGGGACATACAATAAGGCACTGTCAGTTCTATTAACCTTTTGAGCCATAGCGGCCGCTTTCCGGCCAGGAACATGATATATCATAACGTCATTAAATATGATTGCTGTTCAGTAAATGTGTCGGGTAGACCAATCAATATTTTCAACGTGCAGCCCAAAATATAATAGATTAAATGCACATATTAGATGTGTTGAGGCCAAATAGATCTATAAACAAAGGAAAACTGGGCAGAATCAGGGTAATTTCTTGACAGGTTACAAGATTTTTTATTCAATTAATAGGAGTTTACTCTATAACCTATATTCAATTAACAGGTCAAATTTGTATTGGAGGTATGGAAAATGGTTTTGTGTTGGGAAATTATATTCAATTAACAGGGTTATTCAGTTAAGAGATATCCAATTAAGTGGGCTCCACTGTATTATCAAGGAGGAATTCACATTAGGAAAAACAGAATAAGTTGTTGTAGTATCATTCTACCACAACGCTATAAGTGACCAATGAGCTCAACAGTGGCATTCTTTTATGACCACAAATCATACCTACAGTAATTTTGTGACTTGTTCTAAATGCACCGGAATGTTGAAAAACCTATTTCAGCCTTTAGTGATCTCAGAGCATGATTCCTGACCAGCCAGTGCTAGCAATTAACAAAATTGTTGTGTGCAGTTTTAAGCTTCCGCAAAATCAGAGACGAGAGTAAATTGCACCCATAAAATGTTAGTATATGAATTTTCGAGGGGAATACTGTCACCAAACACCAGAAACCTAAACCCTTTGAATCCCGAGAGGCCGTTTTTCCGACCAGCAGAGTGATACGTCATAACGTCATTATATCAGATGGTTGCTCAGTAAATGTGCGGGGTGGACCAATCAGTATTGTCAACGTGCAGCCCCAAGGCTGCACGTTGAAAATATTGATTGGTCTACCCCAAATAATAAATATGGACTCTTCTAATTGCTGCCATTGAACTGGCATGGAAGATACCACTAGAGTTCAAAGGGTTAATATAAACGCCTAGGATGTGAGATTTGCTAATTTTATTACCTGGGAAGAATAAAAAAACCCTACAAATTACTGTAAAAAACATTCGTTAAACAATGAGCAAAAGTGGACGCTAAGTGTCAGTAGGTGTGATACTGATAGATATTGTAACGAATCTTTGGTCACTTCACTTCACGACTTTCCAGGCTCGTCAGTGGGTTCCGTATAGACGGTTTAATTGGAGCGAGCCGCGCCATAACATCTACCTGAAGTCTGCAAATCAGAATGTAGTAAAATTATTCCCCTATTATCTGAACATTGACTGGCATCCTCTCGGACTTGGATTGTTGGACTCCATGTCGCAGGTTCTCTCTCTTGTGTCGTGCTACGCATCTGACAATTTCTGCGAATTTTGGGCTCTTGGAGCAGAAGATCTGGCTTACTGTCTGTTGGATAGTCTTTGCAGCTTCCCTATAGTCGGCGATCTCATCGATACCTAGTCCAAGGGATGATTCTGTACCCTAGGCACTCCTTGACGCCGAGTTACTCTTAATGTCGACGCGTCTCATCGACAACCGAGGACTCAGTGAGGGCTGGACTGGTCGTGTAGCGGGTCGTCGCGCCTCATGTCGTCGACTATCGTCGACTCAATTTTATGATGACTTATGTCTGGTGACCAAGGATAAATAACTGGAACTTTAAGGTTACACAATAATTTTTTATCTTCCTGGAAAGCCTACATACATTTGGGTCGTCGTGCACGTACAGAACTTGAGTATCACTGCTGTCGTCAACTAGTCGTTGATTGTCGCCTATAAGTCTTCCCAAACACGCACAATTATGCAGGTATTCGATGAGGAGATTAACTTACCGTTCTAGCATCTTGTGCAGCCGCCATCAGATCTATCTCACTACTCCCCAACCTAGATCAATGAGCCGTATTTATGGGAGAATTTGGGACAATGTGATCAAGGCCCATGATTGAAATCGACAAGCATAACTTGACGCTCAAAGATTGCTTACAGCAGTGTAAGTTCAGCTACTAGTTTCACGTAGGATTTCTACAGTATTCTGAATGATGGGTCGTCTGCTTCTAATTAACTTGCCATAAAGGCAAAGTTTCCTTTTGTTACTTTTAATAAACGAAAACAACAGACAGCTGTCTCAGCTGTCTGTTGTTTTCGTTTATTAAAAGACACAAAAGGAAACTTGGTTTTTATTTCTAATGATTCCATGGGTGTTTTCTCAAAATTACTTTCTTCTGATCGGACCTTCCTTGCTAGGGAGATAATTATATCGAAAGTCTAAGTTGATTTTTATGACGATTTTAGAGAGGGATGTTTTACATTTTGTATATTTGATTCAATCAAAAAATGTCGAAATAATTAAAATGTTATAATATAGAATTAGTCATTGTAGCGGATGAAAAAATTATTCCCATCGTTAGGGTCGGATCAGAATGGAGTCCATATCTCTGTCTGATGAATGACTACATTTCGTTCATAGGTAATTCTGAGTCCCATCGTTAAGGTCGGATCAGAAGGGAGTCCATATCTCTGTCTGATGAATGACTACATTTCGTTCATAGGTAATTCTGAGGCCCATCGTTAAGGTCGGATCAGAATGGAGTCCATATCTCTGTCTGATGAATGACTACATTTCGTTCATAGGTAATTCTGAGTCCCATCGTTAAGGTCGGATCAGAATGGAGTCCATATCTCTGTCTGATGAATGACTACATTTCGTTCATAGGTAATTCTGAGTCCCATCGTTAGGGTCGGATCAGAATGGAGTCCATATCTCTGTCTGATGAATGACTACATTTCGTTCATAGGTAATTCTGAGTCCCATCGTTAAGGTCGGATCAGAGTGGAGTCCATATCTCTGTCTGATGAATGACTACATTTCGTTCATAGGTAATTCTGAGTCCCATCGTTAGGGTCAGATCAGAATGGAGCCCACATCCTATGTCTGATGAATGACTGCATTTCGTTCATATGTAATTCTGAGTCAGACCGTTAGGGTCGGATCGGAATGGAGTCCACATCTCTGTGTGGTGAACCAGACTACATTTTCGTTCATATGTAAATCTGAGTCCCATCGTTAAGGTCGGATCAGAATGGAGTACATCTCTCTGTGTGATGACTCGGACTACATTTTCGTTCATATGTAATTCTGAGTCCCATTGTTAAGGTCAGATCAGAATGGGGTCAACATCTCTAGGTGATGAATCACACTACATTTTCGTTCATATGTAATTCTGATAAAAACCTAGCAGTGGAGGAGACAAAGGTTTCTTGTAACGGATAATAACCTTGTAAAATGTGTTTTAAGCATTTGTAAGTTCTTGATAAGACTCCCAAACATCCCATGCCAATTTGTTCCGTCTACCGGACAATACAGGTGTGGTGTCTGATCCCTGACAGCATGTAATCTTGGTCAGGTACTGCTTCTTTTAGGACCGAGAGATGCAGCAATTTCATGTCTTCGAATGTAGCGAAAATACTTCCTGACCCCAAACGCAACCCACAGTTCAGATATACGAAGATCAATGACATAGGCTGCAGCAAGAACTATAATATATGTGTCCACTATACTGATCTTGTATGACCTTTCCAAACACTATGTGCCACATGACGAAATTGCTGTTTGCCTCTTCATAATTGCAGGGATTTATCTCTTGAATATTTCCTCCACATGAGCTAGAGCTTAGTGTATTGGGGCTGTATTTTTTTTTTTTTTTTTGTTTTTTTTTTTTTGGGGGGGGGGGGGGGGTGTTGCCGGAAATCGGAAAACCGAAATCGGAAAACCGAACCACAAGACCCAACGAAAATCGGCTGAACGTTTTTGCTGTGTTTTGAGCATAAACTGACCAAACTATCTTTCTGGGAGGAAAATGGACTAGAGACTCCTATGGACTCCCGTCACTAACTTAATCCGGAAAAGGGGCAAATACATCAGGTTAACATTGTCAAATAAGGGAAAAAATGAGACAACGAGAACACAACAAAGATTAGATGAACTTTATTTATTTGTTACATTAATTTATGTTATTTCTGACTCAATAGGGCTTAGCAGTTAATCCGTTAGAACCCATAAGTATGATCAAAGGGAAAGCTTGGTTGTACCCCAATAAAGATGCAGATACAGGGCTCTTTGTGGTGAGAGGTGTCAAATAAACTATTGGGAATGCTTTCCAAGTCAAGGTGCCTGAAGTGTTATTTACTTTCTGTTCTTAACCCTTTACCCAACGTAACGGCAAAAACCGGCCAGCGCTATTCTAAAAAATAGCCAATTAAGTTTCATTGTTTTTTCATTTCTTGTCTCAAAAACATAGGTTACGATCCCTCATTGGAACGAGCTCAGCGAGCTCGTTCCAATGAGGTGTCATAACATATGTTTTTGAGATAAAAAATTAAAAAAATTAGTTACAAGAATTTTGTTTGCAAGTGTCGTCTGCTTTTCATGTTAGGTAAAGGGTTAACACATTGAAAAACGGCTTAGCAACTGATCCTCAAGAACCACTAAGAACGATGAAAGGGAAGATAGGTTGAACCCAATGTACAGTACGGCTGCCGTGGATTGGTCACTTTCTACGGGGTGGGCAGTATTCCCGCAGATGGAATAATGTTAGATTGTTCACTCTAATTATAGGAATAAGCATCAAAAATTTAATTAATTAAGCACTGGGTACAACAACTGACACCCTAGGGAAGGTAGGCTGAACTCAGTTGAGATACTTGTAGATGTTTTGTGATGAGTAGTGCCGTACAAACTGGTGGATATTTTTTCCAAGTTAAGGTGCTTGAAGAGTTATTTCCTATATTTTCTTAACAAATTAAAAAATAACTGGACTGAAACTGCGTTCTTCCTTGGACTGAAGCGAAACCGATTCTGAAAAATTAAAACTGTGAACTGGGACATTGGTGCCTTGTGTAACAAATGTGTGTTTACCACAAAGTTCTTGCCTAACCAATTGATCCGACAAGAAACAAAGCAACACACACTTGTGCGCAGAATTCCTGGAAATGACGATGAAGGCCAATTCCGAAAAGCGAATGTGTAGTCTGTCTTCCTTCCTTCGATGTTCCCTTAGTCCTGACTTGAGCCTGTTTCCCGGTGCTAGGCACAAACCAGAGCAAGTATTTATTTATTTATTGGTGTTTAAGGTCACATATTTCTGCACAATGGCGAACCATGACCGTGACAGTTTTACGGGTGGGGGAAGCCGGAGCACCCCCGGAGAGAACCACCGAGCAACGGCGAGCAACTGTCAGCTCTCCAACATACCATCGACATGCAGTACGCCATAGTACACGACGTCACCGTGCCCTCACGTGGGCAATGGGGGGGGGGGGGGGTGAAGTGTCTTGCCCAAGGACACAACGTGGTTGTCGCAGGTGGGATTCGAACCGAGGACCTCTCGGCTTGCAGCCTGCACCGCTACCAGCTGAGCCACCGCGCCCCAACCAGATCAAGGCTTTCTATATTACCGAAGAATGATAAAACTTAAGTAAAAAACGTTTTATCAGCATAATCAGTGAAAGTTGAAGGTACCTTTGGCTTGATGATATTCACTGAACCATCGAATACAGTCATTGTCACATTCGGTTCTGAGTTAGGTATTTGACAGTAGGCAACATGCTATTAAACTTTACCTAACATGAAAAGCAGACGACACTTGCAAAAATAATTCTTGAATAACTCATTTTTTTCATTTTTTTGTCTCAAAAACATAGGTTATGACCCCTCGTTGGAACGAGCTCGACGAGCTCGTTCCAACGAGGGGTCATAACCTATGTTTTTGAGACAAAAAATGAAAATATTTTGAAAATTAATTGGCGATTTTTGAGAATAGCGCTGGCCGGTTTTGGCCGTTACGTTGGGTAAAGGGTTAAAAAACTTCCATCATGCATTGTTTATATTATATCCCTGATCACTGCACTCTATGTGACATGTAACCACCTACCCTGTCTATTTTACAGCCTTAGTCGGTGTATATGTTCATGATGTGTGTGATATGCACCCCCACCAGAAGTTTTGTCGGAAATTTTTTGGGACCATTTTTAGGCGAATTTATGCCTAATAACATCAAAATGCTGGCGTTGGGGATAAAAACATGCCATTTTGGGTAAATTTTGGGTAAAAAAGACCAATTTTCAGTACATTTGCAGTAAACAACAGATTCTTTCTGTTTGTTTGGGTTTTTGTTGTTGTTACACTGTCGGAAAATTCTCGGTCTGTCGGAAAATTTTGGGCTTGCCCCTCCGCCAGCGAAAAGCTATCTACGCCACTGGTGATATGGCAGCCAGTCAACTGCTCCTGTACAATGCCAATGGTTAGTCAGTGTACGTGAGCTTCCTAAATATCTCTGTGCAACGCACAGGGTTAATCACACTTTTCTTTCTGAGTACAAATAATATCATCTCTATTATGAGATTAACCCTGTGTATTGTTCCAGCTTAGTCAGTGTACATTTTCATGTAGAGTGTGATATGGCAGTTTCCATATTTTTATAAGCAGAAAGTGTGACCAACCCTGTGCATTTCACACGTTAGTCACACCTTCCGGTTATAAAAATAACTTTCATTATAAACTTAGTATCTAACCCTGTTCACTATACAGCATAAGTGTAAATCCCATCAACTCTTCACCCAACGTGATGGCCAAAACCAGCCAGTACTATTCTCAAAAAGCGTTCGAACTCAGTTGATGGACACTTATTGGAGTGGATTGTCGAGAGTTTTTTTAGTAAATTCTAAAAATGAAAACCTATTCTATTTTCAATTAATAGCTTGTTATTCGTGATTTTGAGCACCACAGGAGATCAGATCTAGTTTCCCAGTTCCGTTCAATTTACAGGCCAAAGACAGCGGATTTTGTAGATTCCCATTGGAGAACAAATGCTCTAGATTGCCATCCTCCACTTGGCATGCAACTTACAATCTTGAAAGAAAATTAAGTCAGTAAGAATTCCGTGTACTTTGTATGCAACCTCATCGAAACTGTGCGTGTATATCTGCATATTTTGAAGTTGATAATCCAGGGCTGTGAGCTTCTAAAAGGTGAAGATCAAATTGAGGGTTAGGAGTATTTTAGAAATATAGAACTAGCTGACTGGTTGATAGACATCATAGAAGCAACCAACAAAGAACATTTGGCGATTTTCATCACCGAGTGAACGATTTTGTAGCTGCCCCCACCACCCCTCCCCTTACTAATAGCAAGTACTATTTTGGGATGTGAGTGGTTTCTGAGTGTGGTATATAAGGGACAGATTATCCCCTATTACCAGGAGCTTTGCCGGTTCAACTAGTGTTAAATTTCCATAGGAACCGGAGCTTTGCAGGTGCAACTTTTTCCAGTGAAATATTTCGGCACCATTCATCTAGATTCAGCAAATGGTGTACGTACTGCATATATAGTACACTATGGTATGTATAGCGGTATACCTAAACAGAGGGCTCTGGGTATATAGTATAGGTATGTGATAGAAAACTGATGGGAAATGTAAGATTTTTCTTGAAAGTTTTCCCCGCGAAACGGTTGACGTTGCTATTGACGTCGTGACGTCATGATGCGCACGCGGCATCACAGAGACGTTGACCGTTGTTGTTGTCCACTGTACATTCCGACGTAGCGTTAGTCGGGTCGGGGGTATCGGGCTCCTCATACGGTGAGGAGGGGATATCGTAGTATAGTATTGGTGATATATTCACCTGCTGGTCCCTCGTTAATCCTTAGTACTACTAATTGACCTAAGGCTTTGCACTATCCTATGACTGGTGTAGGTGGTACGTAATTCCAGGCCAGGTGATATTATACTTGGTTGTTTAGAACGGTAGTATCGGATGCATGCTCTGTTGGCTTGACTTTTACTAACCCATCGACCGTGTTTGCGAGGGGAGAGGATTGTTATTGGTAGTACGATATATGGGACTGACTTTGTGGAGGTTTGGGCATTTGGGGACTGATTGGGGAGCGTTGGTTCGGATGGGAGGGGGGGGGGGCTAGTGAGGACTTTCGGAGACTGAACATAGAGCTGGTTTGAGGACTATTGGGGGGGGGGGTGATGTTGGACTATTGTGGTTTGGCTCCTGAATCCCAATCCCCTCACTTCCAAGTTCCTACACCGCGGCTTTATGGCTCCTATTCCTTTATGCCTCCCATATCTATAGGGCACCTATTTAGTGCCTAGAATCGATCCATGATTTGTGAAATGGCAGATCAAACGTGGAAGAGTTTCAGATAGGGAAAAGACTGGGCGGTGTAGAATAGAAAACAGAAGGCCGTTCAGCATTCAATACATTTTATTCTGCACAATATATAACAATAATATTACAATATACATTCCTCTGACAAAACACGATTTGATTGCAGCATTCAAATATACACGACTAATTAATGACGTATAATACAGATCTATGAATAATTCACACCAAGATGGTCAGAATACATCAATGTCTATATATCCAGTGGTTTGATCGATGTTCCACCTTCTTGGATTCTTCTTTTCGGGTTAAAATATGGCAGTCCATCTTTGATCTGGCTGTAAGTGTACATGTGATTACTGTTCACTCCAAATCCACGGTTCACTCATTTTTCACTCTGTCGCGTTTTCAACACTTGCAGATATTTGTTCTTCGTAAGGTCGTTTTGGCGTTTATTTATTCCTTTGGAACTAAACTTGTTACTCGGGCCGAAACAGTAGTAGGTTTTGCTACAGAGACCCACGATTCCATCTCCGCTCCACTCATTCTTGAAAAGGCGAGGTGATATTTTACCGAACGCTTTCCAGTCGCTGCAACACGGTCCCTTAGCTGACAATATATCGACTCTATTCTTGGTTTGGACAAAGTTTTCTCTGTGCTTCTCACATGATTCTGACGGCAGATGATACTCTCTATAAAACTGCTCTTTCTTTTCCGGGTTTGTTACTTCTTCCGGGGATGATTTGGAGAATGAGACGTATCCAGAATCTGTAGCCATGGGGCAGTACTGAAAATCACGTCTATCCACGAAGGTATCAATAAATTCATAGTAAAACTGCAACATCTTCATCTTTGCATATTGGGACTTGAAGAAGCCGATATAAAGTGGTATTAGTTCAGCTTAATGCGGTTCTAATTCATCTTCAACTCGAATAGTGTTTCGCTCAAAGGATCCATTTGTCGGAAGTGCACGTTGTTTATTAAACGAGAAGCTTCGTCATCATTACGGTAAATGATATTTCTGTGTTTTTCTTTGTTGGTTACTGTCTTTCCGTACCCACTATTTCCAAGGAGTTTCATTGTGTCAGCAACTATTGCCTTATCTTGATTCCGATCACCGTCTCTTCTGGCCTGTGATATCTCTTCTCCAAATTTCTTGAAACATGCTTTTGGTCCGTACTCTATGACTTGGTAAATTTGTGTCACCTCCAGGCCGGGATCGAGGTACCATTTCAGGAGTGGCGTTGCAAGCTATATCATCTTCGCTTGGTAATTGCCGATCAAACTTCTTGGCTGGATCAAGACGTGGTTTTTCTCCACAAATTTTCTCATGTGATTTCCAATGTCTTCTGTACTGATGGTGGTATTTTTAAAGATGGGTTTCGTTTCTTCAAAGTGGTGTCTGAGGTGGTCTGGAACATGAATATCACACTCAACTAATCCGAACAGATTGCCCGAAATCACATGCTGCGTAACGTCACTCTCGTTCATTGTCCCAGTTAAAGTGATGCTCCCAAGTTTCTCAAGGCAACGTTTTACAGCAGGATACTTTCTAATTTTCAGTCACAGACATTCTCAAATTTCAACAACTTTGTATCCTTGATCAGCAATGTATTTGACGTTCTTGATTGTCTCTTGGTGAAGATACTCTATTTATTTTTCTCGAACACTTGAAAAGAATTGCTTTGCCATTTCTTTTTGTGTTTAGTCGATTATTGTGGCCGCGCCAGAAGCAACCGTGAAATTGGTAGGTAGTCGGCGTTTCTTTGCACCAGCCGTCTATGGGAAAATGTCTTGTTCGAGTCTTTTTCTCTTCTCCGTTGAATTGATGTCGCATTTCAAGACTGTCTCTTGTGGAGATGTAGTTCAACCACTGTTGTGCTATTCTGTCATACTTATGAGAATACTCCGGTTTAAAGTCACGTTCTTTACGTCTTCTAATGAACATTCCAGTTGGCATCTCTTGCATTAAACACCACGGGTAAAGTGCGTTGGCATCATAACCAACGACACCTTCACACGTTTTAGCTTCCTCTCCATACTGATAAGATCTAATTTTTGTTAGTCCTTTTTCTTGATGTCGGTCGAAAATTATCGAAGGACCTCCTACGATGTTATCTTTTACCACGTGATGTAAATCTTGGTTCTTTCTCGTTGAAAATGGTAAAATGGGTGTCATTGTCGATCGTGTTGAATAGATACGTCAAAGTGAGTCCGGGTATACTTATTCCATCTTTCATCATCTCGATTCCGCGATCTCTGTACATCACGATTGTTATACCAGACGAGAAAATCGCGAAAGTTGTTCATCTTGTGGTCTTTCCATACTTGCTGACAGTAGATGTATTCTTCTTTAGATATGTTTTCCCTTTTGAGAGAACTGTAGAATGTGTCATAGTCCGGTAAATGGTCTTGTTCCAATTTCTTCATATCATCAATCCACTCGTTTGGCAGATAACCTTCCGTCACTGAACATCCAAAGGCTCTGCGAAATTTATCATACGAAAAACCAGGTGTAAGATAATTCACTATGTCGAGGAATTTGAATTGTCTTGCTTTGAGGCACACAAAATGATTATTTCTCTTCACAGTGAATCCAATATCCTCTTTTGTTTTCAAGAAAGTAAGTAGCTCACACTTCACAACGTTGAAATGATACTTTCCAGAGTTGAATCCCACAACCGTCATTTCGTTCAGATAAGCTTGAAACTGGTGATGTAGCTTCTCCAAGAGATGTGATCTGGCATGTCCTTCTTCATTGAATAATGGGTCGCTCCTCAGCACTTCTGTAATCTTTGTATTGAGTACATCAAAGTAGGGTTGATATTCTGACTTTAACAGAGTACAGGCACGGTTTGCGATCTATTCCGAGTAATTCATCATACGGCTCACGAGTTCTTGTGCATTTTCTTCTGTAATAAAGCAGATTGGTTCTTTAAGTCCCGGTACATTGGTGCATACAGTTACGCTCAATAGAACATGTTGGGCTTCCCAGGTCAGTTTTTCACTTTTTGGATGTAAATTAGTTGTATCGAAATAGCATTCCAAGTCAAAAGTTGATCGGTACGGATAATATATATTTTCATCTAGAACTGAAATGCCTTCATTTTCTAAAAGTTCAAAAACTGTTTTCGGAACATGATAAACACCACCAGTGTATTCATAAGAAACTTCATTTCTGCATGTTCTTTCGTGCTTATTGAGGCAACGTCCGGTCTTCCATAGCTTGCCACACTTGACAGGTAAATGACTTGCAGTAATGATTGATGTCTCCGATGTAACTGAAATGTGATTCATGAATGTTGGCATACATCGTCTCACTAAAACGGCAGAGTGATCGTCGGACCAGACTAGGATTTGTTTCTCCATCTTCATTGAGATGCAACTTATAAACTTTGATGTTCAGTTTGAATAAGTTTTTTAGTTCAGGTAACTGGCTGAGATTCACTCCTTTACAAGTTTCCGAGTCGTCATCTTTATACTGCCGGAACAGGTGTTTGGTTTCAGTGTTCAACTTGTGGTAGGTGGCCCCTCTTGAAAGGGTTAAGCATCTGAATAAACACAGGCTATAGACGCACTTGAAGTTGTGGTGTTCGTCCTTCACGAAAGCAATTATGGCTGTATTCTCCATGATATACTTTCTATATTATATTATCTATTCTGACTGCCTTCATTCTCGTGCATAAGATAAGCGTGTGTGTGGGGAGGGCGGGGTGTCGGCGTTTCAACACCATTTGTCGCTGCTGATGTAGCAGAGTAACTTCCAGGGGGAGGGGTATAAAAGGCGATGCGCACCGCGTAATCGGTAATTCGCCATCCAGCCGCCGAGGTGAACACATCGTCAGTGAGAAGCTCTGCAAATCTGAAATTGTCTTCAATTATTTCAGGCAAGAGACCTCGTCAACGCAACCAAGATGCCACCAGCCTCCTTCGTGTGCGACCAATGTAAAAAATCGTTCAGCAAGAAAAGCAACTTGGAGAAATGCACACGTCAATGGAACTGCGAAGACTGTCAGCAGAAGACTGTCAGCGAGAATTCAGCAATCTCATACACTATCGCTTGCATCATCTGAAAACAGAGCACCAGTATCCTACTATAGGAAAAGAAGACAATAAGATACAAGATGCAACAAGAAATCTTAATAGAAAGTTTGATGAAAAAGATGCCGAAAAGACATTAACTTCATTCGAATGCAAAGTTGCGAACAAAGTAAAATAATATTCCACAAGAGACGCAATTTCAATCGACATGTCAGAACGGTGCATATGAATAGGAAAATATATGGATGCCACAACTGCTACAGGAAGTTTTTCAGGAAAGAAATCTTGAGCACCACCTGGAGAAGGGCGAAAAGCGCCGAAGGGATTTCAGTGAACCGTCTCACACCAGAGCACATATGCAATCAGCTCACCAAATAGACGAATGAACAGCCAAAAAACGAAAATCTAATGACGACCAACAGCAATCAAGTGGAAAGAAGAGGAATCCAGAACATCAATCATGGAGTGTGACCATGCAGTGTTTTCACCTGACCTGTTGGATGAAGAGGAACGTGATGAGATGAAAACTCTCTTTAAAGTGAACTGGAACACTATACGAACCCACCATATCAAATACAAAAAAAACTTCAAGACACTTAAAACTTTCTCATCAAGACCGTCGACGTAACAGCTATGGCCAGTGAATTTACAGAAACAATTTTTTAATATCAAGAATGGAAGTTCAAAATGATCCTAAGCTTCGCATTTATCTTACGAAATAATGAAACTGATGTCCTCCGATACTATCACGCATCCCAGAACAATGCCAGATTCTTGAATACACCACGTCTTGTTATTACCTTTCAGAGCTAAGACGATCACGAAGTCAAGTAGTACTTCTAATAGCGCTATCAAACCACGGCTTATCAGACTTCCTAATTCTAACTTTTGTATGTAGAATACATTTTTCCGCAGGTTCCAAAAAAGTAGAAACAAAGTTTGACAGAGCATCATTAATGTTCTTCTCACTGCAAATTAGTTTCTCCCATTCTGTCTCGTTTATAAGGTTATTCAATTTTATAAAATCCCTTTTTTGTAATTCCAGACCTCCCGAGTGATAGTTGATTGAATAGTGCGCACAGACCTCATGATTGTATACTGCGTATACTGCGAGACGATCGGATAAACCTCATTCTAGAGTGCCCGAGTGAGCTACCGTACAGTATGTGGAGAGTGTATTATCACTAAATCACCCGCAGAGTGGAGATTCCACCCGAGCAATAATTGCAAATTTGTTGGAAAGCATAACCAGCACCTGCAAAGTTTCAGCCAATGGACCTTCGGGTTAAACCCGGAGGTCCATTGGCTGAAACATTGCTTCTGTTTTTCTGTCGATATGTACAGAATTTGAAAGTTATAGCTAGGGAGATAACCCCCACTCTGCGGGTAATTTAGTTACAATCCACTCTCCACGTACTGTAACTGTGTCACTAATAATTATAGGGTCAAGTAGGGTTCGAGGTGTGTTTCCTATTCGAATGGGCTGAGATATAACATTCTTCAAGTTGAATAGATTTATAAGAGACGGTAGCGTATTCCGTTCCACGAGTAGGTCAGAGTTTATATCACCAGTTAAAATCGCTGATGGATTTATTTCCAAGGCTAACTCAATTTTTTCCTGCAAGTTAGGCCAATAATTTTCACTCGATTCTCTCTCCGATCTGTATGTGACACAGAGGATGAATTTCTGTTTGTTGCCTACTTCAAACCAGAGAATATCATCATCAAATGATAAGTCTTCAATATGATTGTAGGTGATGCGGTCCGCAAAATACATCGCATTACCCCCCGTCGTACTGGTTTCGGTTATGTATAATCGGGACCAATTCTCTTAAAACTAACAAAAGCAGCGTTCATGGTGGTATTGGACATAGAATGTTAAAGGAAACTAAATTTAGTTTAAGCAGACCTTTATTTCTGCGTTTTTCTAAATCACCGGAGTTGTCGGGACATAGAATGTTAAAGGAAACTAAATTTAGTTTAAGCAGACCTTTATTTCTGCGTTTTTCTAAATCACCGGAGTTGTCGGAATTTCCTCGGTAGTGGAAATGTGCTGGTTTGATCCCTCAAAAAGGGGTTGTCAAGACCCCTAAAATTATTGACCTATCTCTTTATTGTGTTGTATTGGTAAAATAATAGAGCGGGTTGTTTGTAAGGAAGTCTATAAATATTTTAGGGATAACAATCTATTTTATGTATTACAGTCCGGCATCCTTCCAAACAACAACACCGTTTACCAATTATTAGACGTCTATCACACCCTTTGTGACGCAGTGAATAAAAGCCTAAAAACATGGGGAGCGCGGTGGCTCAGTGGTAGATTGTTGGACTTCTATGCTAGAGCTAGAGGTCCCGAGTTCGATCCCCGTCCGGGACGACCTGTCTTGTGTCCTTGGGCAAGGCACTTTATCCCGGTTGCCCACGTGGGGCACGATGACGCACATCGGTGGTGCACATGTCTTCAACCGCTGTAACACTGCTTGAGCGGAGCTTGAACAGAGTTAGAATGTTGAGGAGCTGATAGTTGCTCGTCGATGCTCGGTGGTTCTCTCCGGGTACTCCGACTTCCTTCACCCGTAAAACTGTCACAGTCACGATTAGCCAATGTGACCTTAAACACCAATAAATAAATACATAACTACCAATATACATGTGGTGTCTTTTGTGATATTTCAAAGGCATTTGATAGAGTATGGCACGTAGGAATCATACACAAAGTAAAACAGTATGGTATCTCAGGTCCCTTGCTCCGCTGGTTTCACAGCTACCTAAAGACAGAAAACAGAGGGTAAAAATAAATGGTTGTAATTCCAACTATAAGAAAGCCAAGGCTGGAGTTCCACAGGGGTAGGTCCTTGGACCGTTCCTGTGTCCTATATATATCAATGATATCGTCGACAAAATTGTTTCAGTTTCTCGCATGTTTGCCGATGACACGTGCCTGACAGAATCGTCCAATGACCCTTGCAACATAAATCGAAGACAAAATAAACATATGAGTAAACATAGAAACAAAACTGAAATTCATACATATACATTTTGAGGTTATCTATTTGAAGCTTGGGGTTTAGGTCAAGATATAGACTAACTCTGTGCAAACTAAACCCATTCCACAATTAATCACTACCAAAATCGCGCTGTGTTGGGAGCTGGCTCGACATATCATTGCCGTTTAACTGTTGAATGCTGATTAGGCAATTGCATTGACAGGGTATACTGCCCACGACTCGAAACGGGAACGAATCCAACGAGATCTTCCTGGTTGCAGTAATACACATTAACATTAACATTGTAATTCCATAAGGTGTGAGGCGATGTCAGTTCGACTTATGTTGCAACACAGCATTGTATGCTAATGAAAGGTAATGAAAACAAGCTAACAAACATCAAACGCCACCGATACAGATCTGATAAAACGTTTAATAGAAGAGCAGAAATCCCAGTTGTTATCTTCCCAGTTGTGATGACATTCAACCTTGAAGTGTGCCGTAATTACGGGTGAGTAGTGCTGATCTAAAATAGACAATGTAACTGGTGCGTGTACTAATTAAACTAATATGCCGCAAAAAGGTCAGCACGACTATTCTCACGAAATATTACAGTTAAAACTAGAAGTCCTGTCATGAAATGCACACAAATAGCACGTTGATATGCGCGTTAAGCCATTCGATATGGCAATTGCGCGCAATTCCTACGCGCAATTAAGCTTAGATTAGCGCACAGTTCGAAACAGGACTTCTAGTTTTAACTGTACATGTTGCGTGACTTTGAATTTTTCCACCTAACAGCATCAATGGACAGAAAGTCAAAGAGTTGTATTGGTGATCAGTGTGTCGTGACACATTTACATGTTTTTGATTTGTGGAGGTTTACAAAATGGAGAAATTCACTTGGTGATTTAGAAACAAAATGAGTTGTTAATTAACTTAATAGATTATCACACGGTCAAGCTATCAATCTCTCTTCGGAGCATCAAGGAATATAATCATAATCCACTTGAGGTACAATAGTTTACTTTATCAGCCACTAATCTGATGTTCAATTTTTGGTTTGTGAATGTGGAGGGGGGAGGTGATAATTTGTAATTTGCCAAAGCTGATTTAAATTATTTAATCACACTATTTTTCAACTCTTTTGGCGCGACAGGCGACTAAAGTCGACACATGGCACACCGCGAAAGGTACTGCAGTAGTCGTTTTAGCCAACTGTGTGTGTCCATTTCCAAGTGCTTTTAACCCTCTACCCAACGCAGACGATATCAAAATTTATTATTTTAAATATCATTTTTTCAAATTTTCAAAAAATTTCAACAAAACCATATAATGTGACCCCTTGTTGGAACGAGCTCGACGAGCTCGTTCCAACGAGGGGTCACATGATATGTTTTTTTTTTAATGTTTTGAAAAATAATATTTTTTCAACTGCTGAAGTTGCATATTACGCGGGGGGGGGGGGGATGCGGCCGATTCGTTGGGTAAAGGGTGGAACAAACATACGTATTCCTATGTTTCATGCACCATTTATGCCCTATCCATGAACAACGACATCGTCCCTTGAAAGAATAAAGGTGCCATTTAAATATATACAGAAAATCATTTGAAAAACTGTCAATGAGATCATTAGAACATCTTTTAAAATAATAACGCTTTAGTCTGATAACCTGTACTTTTTGTAAAATTCCTGATGAATATTAGACGCTAAGAATTCTGTTTCTCAGATTATTCCGCACCAAAAGAGTTAAAGTTTTCGTCAAATGTTTCATTTATTTTCTTTTTCCAAGTACCAGGAGAGGTGTACACAAGTTTTACTGCAATTTGCCTACGAGTTCCCTTTCTAAGCATTCTGCAGCGAAACACAGCCAAATCCTTATCAAAACATGCCTACTCTAGGTGGGTTACCATGGTAAGTATGGAAAGTAAGACAATGTGGACGGAACGTTAAAGGAGATAATCACGATCCACTTGAGGTAAAATACTTTACTTTAAATTCCAATCACAAGTATGATAATTTTTTCAGGGGTGGGGTAATTTGCCAAAGCTACGATTTAAATTATTTAATACTTCCGCATCCCCTGCATCGCAATAATTTTTAAGTTTTTCATTCGTTTGCTTTTCCCGGCCTAAGTTCCAGGTGGGGTGTACATATGTTCTACTGCAGTCTGACTAGGAGTTCACTTCCCAAGCAGGCTGCAGCAAAACACAACCACATCCTTATCAGAACATGTCAAGTATAGGTAGGTGACTATGATAAGTTTGGGAAGTAAGACAGTGTGGATTTTAAGTTGGGTGTGTCCTTCAGCTCTGACCACTACTCCTGAAGAGAATATGGCAATTCCAATCAGGCAATTACAAACCGAGTACAACCCTTGACACAACATAAGCACACCTCTATAGACAATCATGGTGTTTGTGCCTTTGAATTTCCTATGACCCTTGACTCCTTTGGTTTTGACCAGAACTCCTGCAGGAAGTTTGGCAATTTCAAGCAGGCAATTTCAAACCAGGTTAGGTAGTTGATACAATACAAACATACACCTATACACACTCATGGTGTGTGAGCCTCTGAATTTTCAATGATCTTTGACATTTCTTATACCAATATGTTCCAATAAGACTAAAATTCACATCCTCTGATTGGACGAGAACTCGCTTAGTATATTCTATGTTTACGGCTCAAGTGGCAAATGTTACCGTCTGACGTAACAACGCGAACTATTTGCAATGACATCGTCCGTTTCGAAACTGCTTCATAAACGGAGTGACTTGCAAGCCACGTCGTTTTTCCGAATGTTTGACGTGTGTAGCAGACGGTATTCTGGATGAACTGTTGTTTAAATTATAAACCGATTTACGATTTGAACTGAAGATGGAATGAGTTTATCTGGTTTATTGATTATTTATCCAGTTCGGTCGTGGATACACGAGAGGTGTATTTACTAAACCTGTGTTCACAGGTTTAGTAAATAAGCCTCTCGTGTTTCACGATGTAGGTTTTGGGCTATGGGTAGTGTCTGTTGACACATATACGTTATTGTGATGAATTGACGGTAACATGGTCTGGGATTTGCGGCTTGGAGCGTATGTTCGACCGAGACGCTTCGCGTCTCGGTTGAACATAAGCTCCGAGCTGCAAAACTCAGGTCCTGTTACCGTCCAATCATCACAATAACTTATAATATGTAAGGAAACTTTAACCCATTTAGTAGTTGTCTGGAGTGTAAAATAAAATAAGTTACCTATAAGACATTTTCAGGGCTTTTGATGAGAAGGCCATTAGCAGTGATCCACTAACCATAACAAAACATATACATAGGAACACGCATATACTTTCTACGACAGTAAGTCTGTGAACATATATCATCAGTAGGTTGACTGCATTCTTAGTGTCATAAAGCACTTAAAAGCCAGTAGACCTATTATACTTATTTTAATTGTTGGTAAATTTTTCTTTCATTATTGATAATTGTCTCACTTGTTGCTGCGTTCCATCCAGTTCCAAGCGGGATGTGCAAGTATTCTCCTGCAGCCTGCTGAAGATTGACCCTAAGTCAGTCCCCAACCAGCTGCAGTAGAACAACTCCACATCCATGTCACCTTATGTATACTCTGTGTTGGTGTAAAACACAGACGCATGAAATAGATTTACTAACAGCAATATATATATATATAATGAATTATACCATGTAATGCAGATGAAATCAGTGAGAATCACTCTCTTTTCCAAATTTCCTGCTTACGGTACAGAATACAGAATTCGGCACTTCTGTTATGCATATTTTAGGATGAAAGACTCTGACGCCAATGGGGATCGAACCACTGCCTTGATGAGAGTACACTTCTGCGGCACCAATCGCCTAGCGAAACTGGACCAGCGCCATAGACCACTCGACTACCGACAGGCCCCCCAAAAAGGCATGCTAGCAGATCGAGCGTCCATGGAACTGGCACAGTCCATACGAAATTACTCGGTATCCCCCAGAATTAGTTTTTTACAATGAATTATACCATGTAATGCAGATGAAAGCAGTGAGAATCAATCTCTTTTCCAAATTTCCTGCTTACGGTACAGAATACAGAATTCGGCACTTCTGTTATGCATTTTTTAGGATGAAAGACTCTGCCGCCGATGGGGATCGAACCACTGCCTTGATGAGAGTACACTTCTGCGGCACCAATCGCCTAGCGAAACTGGACCAGCGCCATAGACCACTCGACTACCGACAAGCCCCCCCAAAAAGGCATGCTAGCAGATCGAGCGTCCATGGAACTGGCACAGTCCATACGAAATTACTCGGTATCCCCCAGAATTAGTTTTTTACAATGAATTATACCATGTAATGCAGATGAAATCAGTGAGAATCAATCTCTTTTCCAAATTTCCTGCTTACGGTACAGAATACAGAATTCGGCACTTCTGTTATGCATTTCAATCGCCTAGCGAAACTGGACCAGCGCCATAGACCACTCGACTACCGACAAGCCCCCCAAAAAGGCATGCTAGCAGATCGAGCGTCCATGGAACTGGCACAGTCCACACGAAATTACTCGGTATCCCCCAGAATTAGTTTTTTACAATGAATTATACCATGTAATGTAGATGAAATCAGTGAGAATCAATCTCTTTTCCAAATTTCCTGCTTACGGTACAGAATACAGAATTCGGTACTTCCGTCATGCATTTTTTAGGATGAAAGACTCTGACGCCGATGGGGATCGAACCACTGCCTTGATGAGAGTACACTTCTGCGGCACCAATCGCCGCAAACTATATACATACTCTCTCACTGTGGTATGAGACACTGTAACAGCACATTTCTGAACATGTGTCATTACTAGGTTGACTTTGTTCTGATAGAATGTTACATTGCCATAAGTACCAAGAGATTTTCACCTTTTTCATTTTACAACTTCTGTTGTTCCTCTATCTTTTCTATATGATCTATTTATCATTTTCCTTTACTTCCTTTGTTCCCCACAGTTCCAAGGGTGGTGCGTATATAAGATGCTGCAGCCTGCAGAGGAGTGTCCTTTGTCAGTCCTCAGCAAACTGCAGCACACCATATTCTCTTCCCATCTCAACACATAGGTACATGTACTTTTCCACTCGTTGTATATGTAAAGGACGACAATATAAATAGTGTCTATTGTAAATGTCCAAGTATGGAGATACAAGTTATGGTACAAGGTAGATGTGGTCATTGTCAGACCTGTTGCTGATATGGAAAAGTATGTATATGCCCAAATAGGCAACGTCTGTAATGTTTAACACACAGACAATTTTAGTTCTATTAGATAATGAAGTTTTCGGTTACCTATTATACACCAGATCAGTTTTCTTCCCTGTCTGAAACTCTTCCACGTTTGATCTGCCACTTCGTAAATCATGGATCGATTCTAGGCACTGAATAGAAGCCCTGTAGATATAGGAGGCATATAGGAATGAGAGCCAAATAGGAGCCATGAAGCCGCGGTGTAGCAGCTTGGAAGGGAGAGGCATAAAGGCTTTTCTGGGATTCAGGAGCCACACTACACCAGTCCAACATCACCCCCCCCCCCCCCCCCCCCGCCCATCCGCACCATCCCTTTCTAATCAGTACCCAAATGCCCACACCTCCACACTCCACAAAGTCAGTCCCATAACAGTCCATATCTTTTACTACCAATAACCCCCCCCCCCCCCACACGCGGTCGATGGGTTAGTAGAAGTCAGGCCAACAGAACGTGCATCCTATACTACCGTTCTAAACAACCAAGTATAATACCGCCTGGCCTAGAATTATGTACTACCTATACCAGTCATAGGATAGTGCAAAGGCTTAGGTCATTTAGTATTACCAAGGAATAACAAGGGACCTGCAGGGGGATATACCACCAATACTATACTTCGATATTCCGCCTCCCCGTACCAGAAGCCCGATACCCCCTGACCCGAATATCGTACCGTGGAAAACAACAGTGGCCAACGTCTCTATGGCGCCGCGTGCGCATCAGGATGTCACGACGTCAATAGCAACGTCAACCATTTCGCGGGGAAAACTTTCAAGAAAAATATCACCTTTCCCATTATTTTTTTATAACATGCCCATACTATATACCCAGAGCCCTGTGTTTAGCATATATCACTGTACATACCATAGTGTACTATATATGCAGTACGCATACCATTTGCCGGATCTAGATGAATGGTGCCGAAATTTTGCACCGGCAAAAGTTACACCGGCAAAGCTCCGGTTCCTATGGAAATTGAACATCAGTTGCACCGGCTAAGATTCTCGTAATAGGGGACGCTCTGTCCTTTATATACTACTTCCGAGTTAACGATTTAGTGTCCTAATTTGTCCAAGAATGGAAAGTACATTTTGTGTGGAAAGAACAAAACATGTGGAACGGGGTGAAAGAGCAATGTTAAGGCGGACGTGAAACAGAGGACGTTTTGAGCTTGCGTTCTTTTGAAAATATATGAGAAAACATTTTTTGAGATTATAGACGCTAAGCCAAGTAAGAACTCTCTGTAAAAATCTACACCTCTTTCTAAGTGCCTTTGTAATTGAAATTACCATATCGTCGGTATGGGCTAGAATGTTCTATATTCCAAAGGGGACAGAGAACATTCTAGCACGCAGGCGACGATATGTCTGTTGGAAGAGATATATTTATTTATTTGTGTTTAAGGTCACATACTTATGCACAATGGCTAATCATGGCCGTGGCAGTTTTACGGGTGGAGGAAGCGGAGTACCCGGAGAGAACCACCGAGCAACGACGAGCAGCTGCCAGCTCCCAAACATCATAACTCCACACTGCAGCACAGGCAGGGTTAGATTGGTTGAAGACATGCGTACCATCGACGTGCAGTACGCCTTAGCACACGGCGTCATCGTGCCCCCGTGTGGACAATCGGGGTTAAGCGCCTTGCCCAAGGACACAACGCAGTAGTCCGAATCGATCGCTCAGACGGTCACCCATCCGAGGACTAACCGGGCTCGACGTTGCTTAACTTCGGTGATCTGACGAACCGTTTACCGCAACGCCACGGCGCCCCCGTTGGAAGAGAGGGAATAAATACAATCGAAACTATGAAACCCCACAATACGTAATTCTGCCGGCTATGGCTGCTCTTAAACGCATCAATTGGAACTGTAATAGCAATTTACTTACTTCGGAAACATATTTTGTATGCACGGGTAGATAGACGTCATAATAAGCAACCAACTCGGAACTTTTGGAGCGTTTATCACCAAGTGAACGGTTTTGTAATTACCCCAACCCGCTTACTAATAGTAAGTGGTCTGTTGTGGTATTTTGGGAGGGGGAGGGTGGTCTGAGTTAACTATTTAATGTTCTAATTTGCCTTAGAATGGGAAGTACATTTTTGTGTGGAAAGAATAAAACAAGTGGTGTGACAGAGCAGCGTTGAAAATGAATTGTGCAGGAGGACGTTTTGAATTTACGAACTTTGGAAAATATACGAGGAATCATTTTGAGAATAGAGACACTAAACCAACTAAGAACTGTCTGTAATTTAAAAAAAAAACTGCCCATGTTTCTGTGTGCGTGTGTAATTGAAAATTAGATCTGTATGTTGGAAGAGATGGAACAAATGCAAACGAAAATTTGAAACCACACAGTACTTTCTGCTGATGGCCATGTCTGCTATTAAACACATCGATTGGAATTGTAATGGCATTTTATTGACATTAACGAATTCAGTAAAATAAATTTAACCTTTTACCTGACGAATCGACCGTACTCCCATAATAGACAAATTCAGCAGTAGAAAAAACATTTTTCAAAATATTTCAATAAAACCGAAAGCGTATGATGTGTCCCTTTCATTGGAACGAGCTCGACGAGCTCGTTCCAGTGAGAGGTCGCATGATGTGGTGTTGTTGAAATTTCTTGAACATTTTGAAAAAAATAATATTTAGAACAATAAATTTTGATATAAGTTTTTACCTACCCGAAGCCAGCCGTATCCCATGAGGCCTTCGGCGTCATGGGATACGGCTGGCTTCGGGTAGGTAAAAACCCGTACCACGTGATCAGACACGGGGTAACGAATTTATCTATTGACTTTCCGTTTCAGAAGTACAATCTATTTCATGTGTGAACACACACAGCATGAGATCTTTTATCGTCCATTGTTGAGCCATACAGGTTTCTGTGAAATTTTTGTGCAAAAGAGTTTTTGTGAAAATATGCCGATATGACTAGTATAAACAAAAATATTGAATTTCTTTTTTTCTTTTTTGTCTCAAAAACATAACTTATGAATCCCACATTGGAGGGTACTCGACAAGCTCAATCCAATAAGGGGTCATGAGCTATATTTTGGAGAAAAAAATTAAAATATAATACATGAACACTGTAAAACTGGAATGACGCGTCTTCTATTGGGTATGGACAATTTGTAGATTTCGGAACGAGGCTTTCACTGGGTATGGGACATTTGTCACTGGCTGGGCGGACGTATCGTGGGTTTCAATGAATATGGTCTCATACCACGTATCTATCAACCAATCAAATCAAAAAATTCACTTTAGTCAATAGATAAAGGCTAATCCTTTGAACTCGTTTGGTATATTCCAGTTTTGTTCAATGCCATCAATTGCTCGAGCTCATAGTAATTATTTGGGGATAGGTCAATTAATATTTTACTTGGAGGGTTAAAGAACAAATCACCTGCCACAAATGTAGTGAGGAAAATCAATAAACCTATTGCTTTTCGCTTGCTGAAAATACCATTGAAGAAACCTGATACTCAAGATTATTCTGCTTTTAAGCATTATACTTCATTTAACGTCTCTGTGAATGATCGAGGAACGTTGGTCTTAGTTCGAAATGACATTACAGACAGTATGTTATATTTACAAATTTACAGACAGTAGCAGTACGCCTAACTTTAGACCTAAAGTTCGATTTACGTTACATAAAACCCTCAAGCTGAATGATCTCCCAACTCCTCATATTTTGTTGGGAGTTTTCGAAGTACACAGCTCTCTATGTGATGACTCCCGGGACAAAAACGATTTCAAAAGTAAACAGTACACTGGCTAATAAGAAAAAGCGACTTTTGTTTGTTCAACGATGGGTGAGACACTTACCTGCATTCCGTATCTGGTTCGTATAAATCAATTGATCAAATTTACCTGCATTCCGCATCTGGTTCATACACTTCAATTGATCTAACTTTTATATGTCCTTCTGTGTCCTTTCTTGGGGGGTTAAAGATTCCTTGTGAAGGGAGTGACCACTTTCCAAATGTGTTCCAATGGAACTTTAAAAAGCTGACTGGGACACTTTCTTGTCAATTTGTTCGGAACGCCTCACTGAAGAGACATTTGAAGAAAGAGCTGGCCAAACAGAACATTCTACTAAGGAGTTATCTGACACTGCAAACACTGCCATTCCAAACACCTCATCACAATCAAAACGTTTCAACAAACCATGGTTTTGTAATCACTGCAAAACAGGTTATAAAGGATAAGAAAAAGAGAACGGGTTTAATAAGCCACCAACAACAAATAACTTGAGCAAACTATATATAAATAGGGCAAAAATAAGACTACTTATAAAACTAAAAAAGATAAGTTCCTGGGAAATGTATGTCTCAAAACTTAACCAACACTCTCTCACCACAAACCTTTGAAAAATGCTTAAATAATAAAAGGTAAACGAGCTAAATTAATGTACAACACCTCGAAGCCAATAAGGCACTAATTATGTCTAAACAGAGAATGTTATATATCAAACTAATTGACCTCATTTTCAAAACATTCGTCGTCTTAAAATTGCAATCAAGAGTTCGTTAAAGTAAGAAAGAGACAGGAAAAGAACAAGTTCAAACTTATCTAATTAAGTTAATTTAGAGAATGTGAAAGAGTTAAATAACTCCTCGATCAAAGCAAAAGATACTACCACCAGACCCGGCGAAACACACTCTCAGATTTTAAAATATCTGCCGCAATCATAGCTTGATTTATTATTATTATTATTTATTTTTTATTATTATCATTATATTAGTTTTTCATGAAATATGGGGGACTGGCCAGTTTTCACCTTCTTTGGTGAAAAGCATCAATAATTTTCATTGCAATCAATGTAACTGTAACCTATTGAGTTAACCCGTTACCGAACATGAAAAGCAGACGACACTTGCAAACAAAATTCTTGAATAACTAATTTTTTTCAATTTGTGTCTCAAAAACATAGGTTATGGCCCTTCATTGGAACGAGCTCGACGAGCTCGTTCCAAAGAGGGGTCATAACCTATGTTTTTGAGACAAAAAATGAAAAAATAATTAACTGGCCACATTTGTGAATAGCGCTGGCCGGTTTTTGCCGTTACGTTAAGTAAAGGGTTAACAACTTGTCTGGGCAAAGTCACGGAAAGGATGATCTTTGATGTATATATGGGTTTCTAGAATCGAGCAATCTGCTTTCGAATGTTCAATTTGGTTTCAGACGCCAGAGAAGTACTGTGGATCATTTGTTCAGACTTGAAACGTTCATCAGAGATGCATCTGCCAGAAAAGAATATGTGGTCGCTATCTTCTTTGATCTGGAGAAGGCACATGATACATCGTGGAAGTATGCGATTTTAAAATACATTTTCAACATGCGTTTGGGGGTTGGGTGTATGTCTATTTTTACTGACATTTTTTAAAGAACCGTAAGTATCAAGTTTGTCTACATTGTCTGATCCTCACGAGCAAAACGTAGTACTTTATCTGTTACCAGTTTGGCGGGGGAAATTGCTGATGGCGCTATCGCTTCCGTTGAGAATACGTAGACATTTCATTTTATAAAGATGACTTTTTGATCTGCTATAGCCGCAAAACTTTGAATGGCATGGAGCCCAAACTTCGGCTGTGTTTAAATAGAATTCCGAAATGGGCTGCAGAAAAAGGTGTTAAGTTCTCCAAGACTAAAACAAACTGTGTTCATTACTGCGAGCCCCGGAAACATCACCTCGATCAGGATCTAAAAATTGATGGGAGTACAAAGAAAATTGTTAAAGAAGTGGAATTCTTGGCTTGGATTTATTGTTTGACAATAAACTGAACTTCACTTCTCATATAAAACAACTAAGGATTAAACATCAAAGAGCACCCAATCTTCTAAAAGTAATAGATAGCGCTAATTGGGGTGCAATTAATAATAGTAGTATTAGCTTGGGCACATTTAGATCATCACCATTAGATTCCGATTCCACGCCAGTTGAAGCAGAGGAGCCTTCTCTTGAGAAGCGCTGAAATAAGCTGGTCAAACCCATTTACACTATGTTTGGCCTTTGTTTTGGGGTGTTCATTACTCAAGAAATAGACAGAAGCAAAGGATCATTCCTTATAATTAAACTTGACGGTCAATAAATTTAAACACTCTCTACTCTGCTGATTTAAAATAAAAACCAGGTCGCATCATGCTTCCTAGTGATAACTGAATACTAAAGCCATAGTTTTCTAAAATTCTGTTTGAAATAACGATGCATTTCACTGAAACATGTTCTTGTGTCATTAAATGTTTTATTGACCAATGAATTACGTAACGAACGTCATATGCCACGCCTACACATAACTTCAATCTCCTTTTCTACTTGGAGGATGCTGTCATTCAAAACAACACTGAGCTACATTTAATTCTGATTTTGACCCTTTCCCGAGAAACCGAAAGCACAGTTTGTAGATGTGGAGTTCGATATAAACCCGGATGGCATGAAGTTAGGTTGAACTTTGTCTCAGAAAGAGTTCAGTCAGGCTATTTGGAAATTGGAAAGTTTTGTTCGCGTGGGTTTTGTTTGTGGATTATTATGACTGGCCATTGTTTACATTTGATCTGTGTAAAACGATGAACGCAGACGATCACCTGTTGCGTATAAAAAAAACTGAACATAGAAATAAAAGCATGATAAGCATTTCAATGTTTATTAAATTTTATTTTGAACGTCTTTCTAATATGGTGAGATAAATATTAATTACTTTCCATGTTGAAACAATATGAGCGTGCATGGGTTCTTTTCCATTCACATTGTGCAACGTAATTTTTAAGTCAGACATCGAGGGCGTCGTTGAGGGCGGGCCTAAATGTGTTTTTTTTGTTTTTCGGTTCATTGTATTATGAAAAGAAAAAAAGAAATACTTTGGCCAATCATTCACCTGAAAATGCATGAACATAAAAAATGTTTACTTATATGGGCATGTTGCTAACCCCGGTGATACTAGGGTGGATAGTGCACAACACACGCTCTAAACAACCCTACCACTGATTTTAAAACTCTCATCAGTGTCTACAAACAACATATCAATAAAAACATCAAATTATGTGGCAGGCTCAATGGAATGGGGTAACATCGCTTCCGACCAACCATCAAAGATAAATATCGTCAAGCACATTGCATCTACAAAGTTTCTTTCACTAATCAGGTTGATTTACATCATGCCCAGTAGTCTGCTTGTATCACTTACTCATTACTGTTAGACCACTTATTTTTTCTCTCGTTGCCGCGTTCTCATTTACTTTTATTATTTTTAAAATTAATATGTTGATTATGTTCCAAAAAGAGTAAAATCCTCGCCATCTGATTGGATGAGCTCTGGCATAATTTCTTTTATGTTTACGGCTCCAGTAGCAAATGTTACCGTCTGACGTCACAACGTGAAATATTTGAAATGACGTAATTGCGTCATCAACGGAGGCCGCTTCATTGTTTCTGGATTTTTCACACGTGCAGCAAACGATGTTCCGGGTTAAGTGTTGTTTGTATTACAAACCGATTTAGTATTTGAACTGAGATGGAATGAGTTTATCTGATTTATTGATTATTTAACCAGTTCCGTCTTGTGGTACACGATGGGATTATTTACTAAGCCTGTGATCGTTAAAAGTTGCCTTGGACAAGGCAACTTTTAGCGATCACAAGTTTAGTAAATAAGCCTCTCATGTTTCACGATGTTACGGTTTGGGCTATGGATAGTGTCTTATTGGAACATATAGGTCTCGGTTGAAAATAAGCTCCGAGCCGTAATCCTCGGACCATGTTACCGTCAATTCATCACAATAATTTATAATATTCTCACAGATTCTTTCCTCCTTTATTGCAAAAAGTACGGACTTATCACCAAGAGATATGCTGGCTTACCGATAAGCACCAATGAATAAATCAATTGTATTGGATTCCTTTCAGGGTTCGAGATGAGACACAAATATTGATTGACTTCAGGTGTGACAATGAAAGGTGACCCTGGTCTTGAATTTACGTACCAAGGTATACTCTGTGACACCTATTGTCTGTTATATTTTTTTAGGTTTGATGAGTGTGACACACCTTTACTCCTATCTATGTTTATAGACCACCATACACTCCGAAACACAGTGACACACACATCAATCATTACATGCCACCCAACCTAAGTCAAGAGAGGATGGGGAAAAAAATCATATTTTTTAAGTGTGATGGGTGTGACACACCCCTCCTTCCATCTACGTTTGTAGACCCCGATACACACAGAAATACAGCCCCACACACACTTCGATCATTACATGCCACCCAAACCTAAATCAAGAGAAGATGGGGAAAAATTCACAGAAAATAAAAAGAAGAAATGCGGAACTCGTGTGTAGGACAAGGACGGGTTTAGTTCATATGTCAGGTGAAACGTTCAAAAACGACGTCCATACATTGTGCAAATAGGTGCAATGAATTTCAGGAATGAAATAACGAAACGACCTTTTCGTGAAACTAATCACGCACATCTCAAATTGTTGTGAACCAAATAACAGCGGATGAGTAATCCACTAATCTCAGCTTCCGTGTCTCTGCGTGACGTATTTGGTATCCTTTAATGGATAGTAAGTGTATCGACGCTAATGAAACCAATGGATGTTTAACAACAGTAATATGTTTCTCCAAACATCGTGACCTGTGTAATTATATAAGTACTTACGATAAGAGTTATCCACTTAAAATAATTATTTAGCTACTATCTTGGAGGTACAGAGTTTATTCCTTCCAGTGTTGAGAAGTGCTGGCTATATAGGCTTTCTCAAAACCAAAGAATATTACACAGCAAATTGAAGATGTTTACTTTGAAATGTAAGTGGATAAATGTACATATACTATGTAAGCTAGGTGATAATTATATGGTAAGACTAGAAGGATGTATCCGTCAATATCTGCTCAGAGGGAATGTCGACGTAATAACCCATCACCCACTCCTTCAGAATTGTTCTCCACATACAGTACGTGGAGAGCGTATTATCACTTCTACAAAGAGAATTTTACGCAACGTCTCTTTTCAGGGCCACTGTTTTAAAAGAGCTACAATACGTGGAGAGTGTATTATCACTAAATCACCCGCAGAGTGGGGGTTCCACCCGAGCAATAACGGCAGATTTGTTGCAAAGCATAACCATCACCAACAAAGTTTCAGCCAGTGGACCTCCAGGTTAAACCCAGAGGTCCATTGGCTGAAACATTGCTTGTGTTTTTTGTCGATATGTACAAAATTTGAAAGTTATAGCTTGGGTGATAACTCTACTCCGCGGGTGATTTAGTTACAATCCACTCTCCACGTACTGTACATTAAAACTAGAAGTCCTGTCATAAATTGCCCGCCAGTAACAGGCCACGCTGTGTGCTGATCTGCTTGCTATGACGATAGTGAGGCTGCTACATTGTGCACATATGACCTATGCACAAGCAATGTTTCAGCCAATGGACCTCAGTGGCTGAAACATGGATCGTGATTTCTATTGATAACCAAGAGAATATGTGGTGTTTTGAATACCATTCGATAGGAATGTTTCCCACAGTTTCTCGCGAAATTATGTCAAAATAAGAGCATAGTTCGTGGCATTTATTGACTGTATTCATGAAACACTGCCACACCGAGTCATCCATGATATACTCTGGTATTTCCTTTGCTTGGTGGTCAGCATATATCTATATTTTGAAGGGCACAATCATATTGTATGATAATTTGCAATGTTAGTATCTGATTCTCTCAACCCTCGCCAACCTCGTCTGGAAATCGGATGTCCAACAAGTAAACCACTGGACCAACACATATCGTCAATGAACTATGCTCGCACCAAACCAGTACTCACATGAGGGTCTCGCGAGTACTTACTTCCGGTACCTACATGAAAGTGTGAAATGCACTGGTTATTTGAAAGTGTGATTGTGAAACGCGCTGTCCACAATACGGTGAAGGCGCATTGGCTGGAATCAGATGAAGACTGGTAAGGAACTGTATGTACAATTTAAAAAAACAAAACAATTATGGTTTAAGAAACTTAGAATGTTGGTTCATCACTCCCTCGCAGGTAACTGAAACTTCGTCAAACCACCTGGAAATTAGAAATCAAACAACTAAACAACCGCACCAATGCATCGCCAGAGAGCGGTCTAATCGAGTATTCTTACTTGATCCGCATGATCTCACGCCACTCACATAGAAGTATCAATCCCGCTGGTCACAGTATGTGCAGGGACCGACCTGGGCATGCGCCAGTGCGTATTTGGTTCTGAAACATCAGGACTTAGCTCTTAAATCTCAGAAATAGGCTTCTCAGTTGGCGCGTAACTTCTCAGATCTTATTTTGATATTCTGTCGATGGCTAATCGAGAGAGACCCTCGTACATGTATTATATATATGATTATCATTTATCATTGTTGTAGAGTGCTTAAGTTAATACTTCAAGTCTTAATTACCCAGTATAATCTTCACTGTGGTTTCTGATCAAGTCTTGGCTGCCTAAATAGGCAGCCAAGACTTGATCAGAAACCACAGTGAAGATTAATGTTTGCTATAGTGTACTAAATGAAAATGATGAGAGCTATTACATACTTGCAGTGTGTGTTACAAACAGCAGTGTGACTCCGTAAATTGAAATCTGGCGCATGAATTGAAAAAATAGGCTTCGAGGCTAGAGCGTATTTTAAATGATCCTGATCGGTCCCTGGTATGTGGTTATTGCGTAGGCTGGACTCAGTCGAAGACTAACACTGGTCTGCATGAATATTGGAAGGGCACGATGATGTTTTAGAAGAATATACGTTTTTCAGAATTATATACCCTTAAGGTTTGTTTTGAGGTGTGGTGTGGTTTACATTATCGCCCATCGCTCCACTATCACAGTTTATGTTCGCACGGTAAAAAAAGACGATAACAACTGTCCTTGTGAGCTGCATAATGAACGGATTTAATATACTAATTAATTAATCATCTTAAAATTACATACTTGTATTCAACGCTGGCAGAGAATTTGACCTGCCTTTCCCTTTGCTTGGTCATCATGATAGTTGTAGCCGTGGTACATACATACACAGAACGTGACGACGTGTGGATACGTCGTCAATACGACACGAGTGTCAGCGCGGAAGGATAGAGCGTGAGGTGCAGACTTGACTTCTATCCTTCCACAACTGCATGGGTGTCGCATTCACACATCGTGGCGTTCTGTGATTATTACACGCCTCTGTGACAGAGAATTCATTACTTTATAAATTCAGACATCACAAACGGAAAATTGCAAATCTTGAAACCTTTTGTTATTTATTGATTTTCTGCTTGGAATAAAAACAAAAACAAAACTCAGGTGTGATTGGCAAACGCGTGGGACAGACCGAAACGAAAACAAAAAAATACAAATGAAAATTGTGTCCAAATAGGTATTTATTCGTATTTTAAAGAAATTAGCTGCCGTTGTCTAAAGAGATGTTCGCTTCAAAGTCAGAGCTTGAGTGTAATACAATCACTCCCCATTTATAGAATAAGTTTAATTCCGTTCATTTTGGTGGATTTGAACAAAAACATTTTCCAATCGACATTCGTTTATCAGCTCTCACCGCAGCTTTCCCATTGATCTAGGTCTCGGACGTTCGGCGCAGGATTAATCGATTGTTTTTCCAGTTTGAAATACTGTCGTTCGAAAATTTGGGCCTCTTTTGGGACATACATTGTGAGGATTTGGAAAAGCTTTGACTCTCGTTTCATGGAGAGACAGAATTGGTGAGTAAACTTCATTAGTAGTGCAGAGCTGTTTGTGGTAAATGCTGTTTTAACTGCAATGTGATTGGGGGATTGGAAACGTGACAAGCGGACATCTGCCTACACGCTCACTAGCTATACCAAAAGAAAAGTGAACTACCCAGTTGTCTATGAACTATTGGTTTTCCCACTGAACCCTCAAAATATTTCCAAGCATCTAAGAAACTAGAAAATTATACAGGAAGAAAGTCACAAGTTTAGTTAGTTTGTGTATTGGTGTTTATGATCCCTTTCAGCGTGATGGGTTATATCATGAACGCAATACAATTATTAAGTCAAGTTTACACACTGAAGAGGATGCTGGGGTACAGAAATTTGAAGATACATATCCAGAATGCAACTTGTTCATCAAGCTTGTCTCACTTCTTGTTTTCTAGTTGTGTTACATCATTGAGCTCTATACAGCTAGCTTGCTGGAATGCTCCTTGGTCACATATATAAAATGTTCCCACTGCCGCCATCTTGGGGGAAGGGGCGTTGCTATGAATAAACAATTCTCAACAAACAAAAAATCCCCAAGGTTTTCAAGTTCCCAACGCCTCACAATCGTCGATCACTTGTTAAAGGATATACTTTGATATCTCGTCCCCTGAGTTCCAATGTGTTCTATGTGCCTACTGGCACATAGAACACATTGGAACTCAGGGGACGATCTGTGTAAAATGAATATGTTGATGATGTGCACATATTTCTTGGCAATTAAAATTAAATAATTATAACATATTTTAGTTACTATTGGCAAAAAATATGTTCGAAATTGTGAAATCTGATACAGTGCTATTTGTTTTCGTGACAGATAAAACCACGACTTCTGATGAAGTGAAAACTGTTACGCTGTGACAACAGTCACTGCGTAACATCTTCAACGTCATCAATTATGCTTTATTTGGAGGAGTTACTGCGTTGACTGAATTGACGCCATTTTATGAGAGGTTGCAGTTTAAGTGGCAACATTTTCCCCAGACTTTCCAGTAATCCAGTTGCATATAGATTAGTGCGATACATAAAGGGTTAAGGCTTTTGAACAATCCATCAGACTTCGGAGATATGAACCATACGAGAAATTCATAATAACAATTCTAAAACGCCTAGCCGAGTAGCATAGCTTAGATGGATTAGTCCCCATTGGTCGGACCTACGAGGTGACGTCATAGTCACGTGATTAGATACATCGTGTGGGGTTGTCGTGGTAGCCCGCCTGAGCGGCCATGTTATGATGTCATTAACCAAGTGATATGTGTTGTCACTACGTATGCACGGCGGGTGTTGTTCGGGTGACACACGTGTTTCCGTTGTCCATTTTGTTAACTGGAAACCGCCATCTTTGTTTCTACAGGGGCACACGGTTGCTATGTCACCGAAAACCCACCAGTGGACGCAGATGTGTTCGGAGGTTGTGTTCGTTTCCACTGGAGGAATCTAATTATCACAAACAATCCGACAGTTACCTAAACTCACCAAAACGGTCTAAAATCACCGAAAGGGATCCAGCAAAACCCCCATCTTGAGCCAATTAGAGTAGCAGGTGGCCATACATAGTGTGTTGTAGCGATGCGTTCTATTCAATGGGGTACTATTGCTGGCTTGTACTTCCCCAAATCCGCTGTTACTTCCTAGAATTGCCACAAACAACCCGACAATGACTGAAAACAAACCAAAATCACCAAAACTGATTTTATTTGACTCGGATTCTTTCTGAATCCTCGGTTTTTGCTTATTCTTGTCCTTATTTTCTCAATGTAGTATTGGATGATACCTTTGAAGGATACTTATCTGAGGATATCTTGTCAATCCATTTCATCTAGAGCACCCATACCTTCATATCTTCAATGTCACATCTGCTGACTTGTCTACAGTCATCTTCATCTGCCCTACGATTAGCTTCCACTTTATTCACCCAATACCCATAGTCCTCTACCACCCTTTCAGCCTTCAACCATCACCCCTGACTTGCGGTTCTACTATGGACTTGCTAGCTATGCCTGGCCTGGTTCCAATCCCTTCCCTCGTCCAAGTTTTTGATGTGTTCAAGCAGATCGCTCCATTCATCAAAACCAGTCCCAGTCTATACCTTTGCTTGACTTAGTGCATGCTAATGTACATTACAAGAACCACTCGGTTGATCGAACCGGGATGTGCATGTGTGAGAGTGCACAGTGTGCAAACATCACATGTAGTCTGGTCGTGGTATGTCATTTTCGAGGTCCACCCGGAAGAAATTTCTAACGAGGAATAACTCGCCTATAACATATCTAAAATCCGCTAAAATCCGCTTTGGGGAATAGTTTTTACAGCGCTTCCAAACTAACTTGTCATCTGTACTGTGGAGACAACTTTTCGGTCAGATTCTGGTTTTTGAGTTTGCATACAGAGAGTTGGTGATTTACGTCGTTCTTAGTTGAATATCGGTGTGCGGGTTTCGCTTCCACGACGTCACACGTGAATACCGCGTGCTCCACATCACTTCGCCTTGACATTCACTGCCGTATAGTTCAGTGTCTCGCGATTTCTTCTTACTGAAAGATATTTGCTTAATTTCTGGAGCATATACATTTTATGTTCACTCACATTTAGACGATCGCTTCCTGGTGAAACCAGGGATGTGGCTAGAGGGTTTCAGCTCGGGGGGGGGGGGGGGTGCCACCGGCGTAGATTCCAACTGTGAGTGGTTTCGATGGGTGGTTGCACTGCAGCGCTGGGTGATATCTTTTAACCCTTTACCCAACGAATCGCCCGCATCCGCCCGCGTAATATGTAAATACGGCAGCTGAAAAAATATTATTTTTCGAAAAATTTCAACAAAATCATATCATGTGACCCCTCTTTGGAACGAGCTCGTCGAGCTCGTTCCAAAGAGGAGTCACATGATATGGTTTTGTTAAAAAAAAATTTTAAAAAAAATTAAAAACTGATATTTAAAATAATGAATTTTGAAATCGTCTGCGTTGGGTAAAGGGTTATGAACCCTTCTGAAAATTTTTACTAGTCCTGAAACGGAAAAAGCATCATTTATAATGTATCTGGGTCAAAACATGTACCGGATTGATATCAGAGTCAAAATTTTGAGGCCATGTCAATTTTAGAGTAGGAAATTTGAAACTCAAGTTTCCGGTTGGAAATAAAAGATCAAAATTTCTCATCATCAGTTGGAATTTTAATATTTTTCATGAACAATGTTAATTTATTGAATTTCCAACTATTTGATTTTTGACCTCGGAATTTCCAACTATTGAAAAAAATACTCCTAGCTGGGGGGTAAGACATGCCACTCTAGCGACCCCCCCCCCCCCCCCCCCCCCGCCCTGTCGCCACATCCCTGGGTGAAACCTAACGGTGACAACGTACACAGGAAACGAAAATCTGTGTGTGTGATTCCCATTTGTGAGGCTGTCCCATTGGCAGTGCTCATTCGTATTTTATTTTATTAATTGTATAGTTGTATAGTTAATAGACTGGTCGCTATTGCACAGAGAGAAGAAAATGCTGCACAATGCTTCGCATATGAATTAACAGCAATACCAACTGCTTTGTTTAAAGATAACTTTATGCGAAAACCAGCAATGGGACAATTAGCAAGACTAAAAGTCTGACAGAGACTTGCAAGCAATCTGAACGTCCCAATCAGACCACAACCGTTGTTGATAGTGGCGCCCTTCTCCATCGTGTTAAGTGGGTGAAGGGATCAAACTGCTCAGATGTTTGTGAACAATATGCCGAATATGTGGAGACAAAATACGGAGTTTTTGATCGGTATGCAGAAGCTCTCTCCGTCAAAGACCATGAGCACTTCAGAATAGCTGGTAAATCATGTGCTGATATAAACGTGGCGGGGGCCACCAAGGCCCATCTTAACCAAGAGCTATTTTTATCGAACACAGTAGAATCCTCTTAATTGAATATCCATTTTGCCAGTGAAAATTATTCAATTAACAGGAATATACAATTAACAGGGATTTGGTCAGTTTCCTGTGTTCTAGAGGTAAACTGAGCATTTATTCTATTATATCTTGTTTGACAGAGCTCATAGAGCTCTGTCAAACAAGATATAATAGAATAAATGCCTGTATTTGATGTAGTGAGGTCAAACAGGTTGATAAATAAGGGGAATTTGGTGCGTGTCACAGTAATTCTTTCGTTATATTACAAATATTTATATACAATTAACAGGAGTTTACTCTACAGCCCATATGCAATTAACAGATCAAATTTGTAATAAAGATATGGTAAATAGTTTTGTGTTTGAAAATTATATTCGATTAACAGGGATATACAAATAAGAGATATCCAATTAAGTGGGCTCCACTGTAGTAAAAATAAAGCTCAAGTCATCAGGCTGCTTTCACACGTGCTAGAGAATGGAGGGCATAATGTCCAGTGTAGTAGCGATGATGCAGACAAGGTCAAATGTCAAATGTGACTGTTGTCGATGATGATACTGACCTGCTAGTGCCGCTAATTTATCATTTGAATGACAGGATGGCAGACATTTATTTCATATCTGGAGCCCAAAAATCCACAGGACGCAGTCCGGTGGTCTTCAAAATTGCTGACAATATACAGAGAGTAGGCCATGAGAAGGTTGCACACATGCTTTTCATTCATGCCTGGATTGGATGCGACACAACCTCCGCAATTTACGGCCAGGGTGAGACAAGCTTGATAAACAAGATCTCATTTGAACACGTGCAACGCATTTCTTGCGTTATGTCTGATTCCAACGCCAACCAACAAGAAATTGGGGAGGTTGGTATCAAGTTGGTCAGGATAATGTATACGGGAAAAATAGAGACACTTTGAATGGCCTTTGATTTGCTAAATCTATGGGGATGGTATCGACTAGCAAAGATCCACCGTTTCCCACAGAAATTACCACCCACAGACCTTTTAGCATACCTTCGTAGCCTGAGGGTTCATCTCCAGGTTATCATTTGGAAAACCTTGAACAGCAGACCACTTGACCCTAGTGTTTGGGGTTGAAAGTTGCATGAAAATCATCTCGTACCAATCATGAGAGATATCGAACCGGTCCCAAAATGCTGCTTACATTTTTGCACTGCAAGTGTAAACTTACAAGCCAAAATCCATGCACAGTTGACTCTGGGGAAGAAGATACATAGAGTTGGTACCTTCGCTTTGTGATGCATGATGATATATTTAGTCAAAAGCAACCGTCTCATTTTCAGTTCCCAAGAACTGCATGAAGGATACATCTGTGAGATGAGTTATACAGTTAAAACTAGAAGTCCTGTCATGAACTGTGTGCTTATCTAGGCTGAATTGCGCGTAGGAATTGCGCGTAGGAATTGCGCGCAAGTGCCATATCGAACGGCACCCAAAGCACAGCAGGTTCTCCTGGTTCCTCGTAGCAAACGCAGGCAATGTTTCTGCCAATGGACCTCCGGGTTACCCGGAGGTCCATTGGCAGAAACATTGCTTGTGCACAGGCCGTATGTACAGAATTTGATAGCCTTACTATGGTCATAACGCGTAGATTAACGCGCAGATCGACGTGCTATTTGTGCGCATTTCATGACAGGACTTCTAGTTTTAACTGTACGAGGGAATTTGATTCGTCTCTGTTATAGTTACCGTAGACGGCAACGATGAACCTACCAGGCTGTTGGGATTGCAACGCGAACACCTGCATATTTGGCACTTAAATCTTGATTTCTATTGTTGGTTATCAGGATTCTCTGGTTGTTGCATTCTATTTTGATAACTGTAGAAATATAAGCACGATAATTAATATTTTGTCACTTACGCTGAAGTCGGAATTTCGTTGCAGAGAATTTCCGGACTCCGCTCCGATGTTCGATCATTTGACAGCCATTTAAGCAACCATCTTGGACAGGTAGCATAGCTTATTTGGAATGGACATTCATCGGAATTTATCACCACCATTCAGTTTTATGCACATTGTTGAGGTACGGTTACAAATCGTAGATCCATACCAATGTTATTCCAACATTCGTCTGTTTTTAAGAATTGACAGCCATACTGGATGTTATCGTAGATACAAAATTTTGCTCTAAGTGGATTTTAGCGGATTTTGGATATGTTGTAGAGCAGACATTCCTGCGTCGATTGACACCAAGAAACGCTTGTTACAAATTTCTAACTGATGCAGCACATGTGCACACACTGGCTGTGCCGAAATGGATAGAAGAATTTGGAGGGGAAATTATTCAACATCCCTATCCGATAATTTTCGTATGCGTTTACATTCTACCCAACCATTCATCATATTGGTCATCTAAAGGTGTTGAAATTCAGTTTACGACGGAATTGAGAAACAATTAACCCTTACCTAACATGAAAAGCAGAAGACACTTGCAAACAAAATTCTTCAACAACTATTTTTTTTTCATTTTTTTGTCTCAAAAACATAGGTTATGACCCCTCATTGGAACGAGCTTGACGAGCTCGTTCCAAAGAGGGGTCATAACCTACGTTTTGGAGAGAAAAAATGAAAAACATAATGAAAATTAATTGGCGACTTTTGTGAATAGCGCTGGCCAGTTTTGGACGTTATGTTGAGTAAAGGGTTCAGCACATATTCTGAAAAGACGGTGATTATCATGGATGGTTATTTCAATCCATGTACTGAAAATCTGCGGGATTATGCTACACGTGGTAGATAAACACAGTTACCAAGTTTTTTATATAATCAACTCGTCTTCAAATGGATCAAGATCGGACAGCACAATACATGGAGGATATGAAATGAGTGTTTTTCTCATATAATATTTATGAAACGAGTCCAAGAATTTTCCGTTTTGGCGAGCCTCTGGCGAGTCCAAACGGAAAATTCGGACGAGTTTCATAAATATTATAAGATAAAAACACTCATTTCATATTCTATTTATCATATGACACACACACGCACAAATTAGCCACGTAGTATGACGTTTTAACCCATTACCTAACTTGAGTTGCAGACGGCACTTGGAAAAAACATCCTCGTACAACTAAAAATTTTCATTTTTTGCTTCCAAAACATAGGTTATTACCCCTCTTTGGAACGAGCTCGTTCCAGTGAGGGGGTCATAACCTATGTTTTGGAAGCAAAAAGTGAAAATATAAAAAAATTGAATGGCGTTTGTCTTGTAGGTAAAAGATTAATACAATATAACCCACCCTAAATAGGACAGATAACGTAAATTCTCCCTACTGAAATTATGCAAATATCACCCAGTTGTATTTTGTTTAGACAACGAAATTGTCCAGTTTTGAAATTGACCAATGAAAGCTCCTAACTCTAATTATGCAAAGTACGAAAATGTGGCCCAGTTGTATATTGTTCAGCCTATCAAATTGTCTAGTTTTGAAACTGACCAATGAAACTGACGGAAGGCTTTATTTATCACTGATTAATATGAAAACAAAATATCAAATGTTTTAAAGTGAACAAAACAGACGAGTCATATGATAAAAATGTTTATCAAAGCAACCAAACGATTTAAGATTTTTGATAACTTTCATCCAGATAGTTAGTTCCTTGTTCCCAGATCCCTTGAAAGTAATGTAATGCTGGTCTACTGTGGTGGAACTGTTCAGCTTCATTAGCAAAATATAACCCGGTAGCCAATGCGTGGGGAGCGCGGTGGCTCAGTGGTAGACTGTTGGACTTCTATGCCTTAGATCCCTAGTTCGATCCCCGTCCGGGACGACCCGCATTGTGTCCTTGTGCCAAGGCACTTTATCCCGGTTGCCTACATGGAGGCACGATGAAGACGTGTACTAAGGCGTACTGCACGTCGATGGTGCACGTGTCTTCAATCGCTGTAACACCTGATTGAGCGGAGCTTGAACAGAGTTAGAATGTTGAGGAGCTGACAGTTGCTCGTCGATGCTCGGTGGTTTTCTCTGGGTACTACGGCTTCCTCCACCCGTAAAACTGTCACGGTCACGATTAGCCATTGTGCATAAGTATGTGACCTTAATCACCAATAAATAAATGGCCAATGCATGGGATGCAAGTTGTCTGGAGTGATTGACAAGATTAAAAACGAGTGGAGAATCTTGACTATCCTATGGTATAGCTACAAATACTGAAAATGACCATATATATCAATAAACAAACAATGAACATTTAAAACCCGTTTGTTCTAATACTTGTCTTCATTACAAGCATGAAAGACAATGAAGTGGGTAATAGTTCACTTGCGACAATGCCGTCCCCATAACATATGCAGTTGGACGCAACTTTCGTGCTTTATATGTAATAAAACGTTGAGGGAACCTTGCAGTGATGGGGCTCTCCTGGAGCGTTGAGTTTTGGTAAATTGGCAAAGAGACCGTTTGATTTGTTTATGGGTACATAGTATCAATACCCCCACTATTCGCCTTTCTCATTTTTTTCTTTCTCTGAATATCTACAGCCATAACACCATTGCAATCTCGAATATCGTAATTGTTTATTCTGATGTATATATATTGAACAAATGCTACATTTACTTGTTAATCGTATTCTGTATACAGGTGAGATGACGTGCCTTAAGTGTTCAACACTTGTTGCCCAATCCTTTTTGTTAATTTGACAAATAAAATATGTCTAAACGAAACTAAACTATCGGACAGCACCGTAAATTCGCATGGTAGGCGTTTACTCTTGTCTCAGAGTACAACGCTAAAATAATAACTGGTAGATCTAAAAGGGGCATGATGGGTAATTCTACTAGTGGCGTAGCTACGGCGGGTGCTGGAGGCGGCTTGGCCCACTAAAATATTCGCTGATCGGCCAAAATATTGGCCCAATGCATGTTTCAAACAAGATGAAGGCCAAAAATGGTCACCAATATAGGGGCTACATACGCTAAAAAATGTTCCAGATTCGCTCTTAGAGCACTAAATCTTGCAAAATCTTCTCGGCGGGGAGTGGGGGGGGGCGGCTAGACCGAAATACGACCCTCTGGTCGTGGGCCCCTCCTACCCTTCCCGTTGTGCAAGTTTGAGGAGGGACATAGACCTGAGGGTCCTTGTTAGGACTAGGAGAGGCTTACACGACGGTCTTTCAAACATCATCTTTGCCCCCACCCAAACAAAACTACTTAGGGCTCACCCATTATAGAATCATGACGACGCATCTACCAGCTTCCGGTATAAACGGTTGAGTGTTGTTGACTATATATTGATATCAGAAATGTTTCTATTCTATTCAAAAAAGTAGGGGATATTTGATAAAAGTGAGATATATGAAGAAATATATTTATATTTTCATCAAAAAGACAGTTGAGGCATTGCACTGTGACATCTGGTGAATGATGTCAGCGCTAGTTGGGTGTCTGACAAGCACACATTCCACGCACTGAGCTGTAGAAGACATGGACGGTCAGTCAGAGAATTTACTACATTCAGTCCAAAACCTCAAAAAATTGTAAATCCTACCCGGTTCGCGAGATAAGCGCTGATCCGACATGGCATATTCCTCACCAAACGTCCAATATCAGTTCGACTGATGTTATTCCATTCTTCGTGCAGTGCAGCAGCGAGTTCCTGGACATTGGTAGGGGGCTGTTAGCGTTGTCGTAGGCGCCTGCCAAGCATATCCCAGGCGTACTCGATTGGTGAAAGGTCTGGAGTTAGTGCTGGCCAAGGCAGTGTAGTGATGTTCTGCTCCTGGAGGAACTATGTAGCGACACAGGCCCTGTGTACTCTTGCATTGTCATCTTGGAAAATGAATCGACGGTCGTGACATCGCGCAGCACATGAGCCGCTAACATGTCTTCACGGTAGTGCTGCCCTCTGACACGCCCTTGGATGATATGTAATGCTGTTCTGGTTGTTATGGTTATGCATCCCCACCACCAAAACGATCGTGCTGCCTAACGGCTACGTCATAGTATCGTTCGTTCCGCCGCTGCCACACTCTGTTTCGCCTGTCGTGTATGTCGAGAGTGAACCCCGATTCATCGGAAAACATGACGTCGGTCCAACGGCTGACGTGCTCCACACCAATTACGCCCTGCTGCGATGTGACGTTCGATTAACCCATTCACGCACGCGAATCGTTCTGTTTATTTGTGGAATAATTAAAAATAAATTTCTGAATTTTGTTATCCGAATGCAGAGGGTTAAGGACAATCCCATAACAAAACGGTGATAAGAGATTGATTTTTTACTTCTAAGAAAGCGTACAAGAAGGCAAAAACCCAGAAAATTCAAATTATATTTTAGAAATTCAGTTAAAACTAGAAGTCCTGTCACGAACTGTGCGCTTATCTAGGCTTAATTGCGCGTAGGAATTGCGCGCTATTGCCATATCGAATGGCATCCAAAGCACGGAGGTCCATTGGCTGAAACATTGCTTGTGCACAGGCAATATGTACAGAATTTGATAGCCTTGCTACTATCATAACGCGTGGATTAACGCACAAATCGACGTGTTATTTGTGCGCACTTCATGACAGGACTTCTAGTTTTAACTGTATGTGTGACCAATCAGAAAATGCATCGACGTCAAGCCCGCTAGAATATCGGCAAATAATTAACAAAATGTAATAGAAATAGTGACGAATACTATTTGGAACCTGATACCTCTATTGCTTTCTTCAAATCTCGAATGTACGAAACGAAAATCTACATTCGAAAGGATGGTCTTCAACCTCAAGCACCCTTCAGCAATGTCAAATGAACTATAATTAAAGATAGTTTTCTCTGCTAATGAAATTGAAACGCCGCCAGATAACTTTAAAATAGAAAAACCACAGCTGACGATAATAATACATTATTGAAAACCATCTTGTCCAATTTAAGGGAAATGTAAACGAAACACTTTGGTAAAATTCGTCGTGCACAAAGTGGTTTTATCCATATTTGATGATACACTTTTGGTGGTCCAAATTCTGTATCACAAATAAGATATGTTGAGGTCCTCAAAAATTGCTTTAAAATCTAAATATTCAGTAAACTTACTTTTAACGACTATTTTTCCAGACTGTTAATCTCATTGTTGGGAGGCACAACCTCTGCAAATCCAATGCCAACAATTCTCTCTTTTTGTGGTATATATAAGCCAAGAACTAGAATTTTGGCATATTGTGTCATGTAAGGAATGATCGTTTGTTTCTGTCTATTTCTCCAGTTATGAGCCCCAAAAAACAATGGCCAAACTGTGTAAATGAGCCAATTTACGCTATGTTTGGCCTTTGTATTTTTTTTTTTTTGGGGGGGGGGGGGGGGGGGTCATTTTTTAAAATTATACATTGATGACACAAAATTACATTTGGGATAAACCTTTGCCCCCAGTTCTGCATTCACTTACTATTCGTCGATGATTTGATAATTTTGTTGCACTTTTCTTCTTGCCTTCAGTATTACGCTACAAATACTCCAACCGTATACATAGCAAAACAGAAAGCATACTTTTCCATTCCAGAATAATGATAAATCCTCCTAAAATTTGTATTGTTTTAGAATTTGTGGAACGAACTTCCAATATTCGTATTTCGGTTTAACTTTCACGAAAATAGATAAAATGAAAATGGCACAAACCGAATTGCGTCTTGAAAGCTTTACAGTGTATGTAAAATGCTTTTAAGAACAAATAGTTTTCGTTGATATCCACATCCATAGAAAAATGTTTGATGCTCTTATAAAACACATTTTAAGGCCTGGAAATAACATGCGATCGATCATTTAGGTCACGTGGGGGATACGTCAGTTGTAAAATACTCGAATGAGGTACATGTTACGATAAAACAACAGGGCTTAAATTAACGTCCTGTAAATCCCACATGTTTTGACAATCGCGACTCAAAAGTTGCGCATTGCATCCACATATAACAATAGTGGTATGCCGTTTACATCTTAAAAGAAGTTTCGTCCAAATAAATAGCAACATCTAACGCGTGATCTAGCCAGCGCGAGATCGTGCGTTAGTTATTGCTATTTAGTTTGACGGAAGTTCTATCAAGTCGTGAACAACATGACTTGAGTAGCATTGCCTTACTTTTTGTCCTGTGGGTTACCACCGTGTTGTGTAGCATAGCCTGCTAACCTCTTTATTTCTAGGTCTGTATTTTGCTATATGGAAGTGAAATCTAAGCCGCTGAGTTGAATAATGTATCCATTGGCAGTTCTCCCAGTGTGAATATGTTCACCTTACATTTTGGAAACTGCTACTTGGTGTGAGCAGTAAGTAGCCCAACCGTGCTTTAAGAGCCGAACTTTGATGTTATTCGCTACACAAACGTGCAACTGTCCAAATGCTTAATTACATTCCAAAGTTATATGAACTGTCACCCGGATCGACTTTAGATACAAAGGACAAATTTGCTGTTGTTGTATTGCATTGGCAATGTATCCTATTCGCAGTGTCCAGTTTAATTTCAGTTGTTTCAAACTTGGCATATTTCTTTATCCACCGTGTGACAACAGGCCTCTCTCCCTGAGTGTTTCCCAAGAAATGATTTCCAATAAGTGTGGGGAATATCCAGTTATTGGAAATGCTACATCCGCAAAGATTTTTCTTCATATTGAAAAATGAAATACCATCACTGTGTGACATCATTTGTCACATAATCCGGCAGTTTTTCAGTCAACGGTTATTTGTGCTTCATGATTAAAGACGATAGATGCAACAACCTACAGTTATATTTTCTTTTCGACTGATTATGAGGATTGCTTGCATATTTATGTATAGTAAATTGACACATTTACAGTACGTGGAGAGTGGATTGTAACAAAATCACCCGCGGAGTGGAGCCATCACCCAGAGTATCACTTTTAAATTCTGTACATATGGACAAAAAACACAAGCAATGTTTCAGCCAATGGACCTCCGGGTTTATCCCGGAGGTCCATTGGCTGGAACTTTGCTTGTGCTTGTTACGCTTTGCAACAAATTTGCAATTATTGCTTGGGTGGAATCTCCACTCTGCGGGTGATTTAGTGATAATACAATCTCCGCGTACTGTAGTTCTGTATAACTAATCTCTGTATACAGTTTTAGTTACCATGTTATTTGTGCAATCTGCCTTGTTTTCGGTGTTTTTGCAGAATAAAGTGTCCGCATCTGTATCTGTTATAAATTAATAAGAATTCGTAGGTATTCGGTTTCATATAAACATTCCGAAATTTGTCAAGGACCAAAATACCCCTATTTGGTGGAGGATTAGTGGCTCCATAAGTCACGTGACCAGTGACATCACATGGGTTGTCATAGTAGCGAGTGTGAATGGTCAGGTTCTGGCATCAACAGGAGAGAGAACAACCTAGAAAATCTAAAAACAATAACAAAATACTGTTTCTGTTCCAAATAAAAAGCTTTTTTACAGTTAAAATGAGAAGTACTGTCACGAACTATGCGTTTATTTTGACATAATTTCGCGTAGGAATTGCGCCCAATTTTTCTACGAATGGCATCCAAAGCACGACATGTTTTCTCGGTTATTAATGGAAAGCACATGCATTGTTTCAGCTAATGAACATCCGGGTTAAACGGTCCATTGGCTGAAACATTGCTGTTTGTGCGTAGGGCATATGTACAGAAATCCATAGCCTTACTATCGTCATATCACGGAGATTAAGGCGCGAAGACTGACGTGCTATTTGTGAGCAATTCTTGACGGGACTTCTAGTTTTAACTGCACGTTGTCCCTATGTCAGGTGACAGCTTCACAGATAATGCTCTTATTTTTTTCCGTAATGTATAGGATATCGAGTCGTTTCTCGTAATTCGATATACTCCATACAAAGGAATGCACCTTCGCACTGTTGAAGAAGCTTAACTAAATGCTGCTTTACTGGCCCAGAAACAAGATACGTCATAATTTCACCAAGAAAGATGAGTGACGTGAAAACATTGATTAGTCCACCCCGGGTAATGAATGTGAACTCTTCCAAATGATGCCATTGATTTGACTTGGAAGACACCATCAGGGTTCAAAGGGTTAAGCCCCATATCAACCATAATATTTTTAAACAACATAAAGAGCAAAACAGCGTCCAAAATGAAAGAAACATGCAATATGACATCACTTCCTGTCTATCTTTCCTCCAAGACACAGGGGTCGTTTCTACCATGATGTACACATAAGTTATTGTGATAAATTGACGGTAACATGATATGAGGTTTGGGGATTATGTTCAAACGAGACACGAAGCGTCGAGGTTGAACATACGCTCCGAGTCGCATACCTCAGGCCATGTTGCCGTCAATTTATCACAATAACGTATATGTTCCAATAGGACCCTACCCACAGCCCAAAACCTACATCGTGAAACGCGAGAGGCTTATTTACTGAACTTGTGATCGTTAAAAGTTGCCTTGTTCAAGGCAACTTTTATCGATCACAAGTTTAGTAAATAAACCTCTCGTGTACCCCGCGACAGCATTGAATAAATAATCAATAAATCAGATAAACTCATTCCATCTTAGTTCAAATCGTAAATTTGTTTGTAATTTAAACAACGCTTCATTCGGAACTCTGTCTGCCAGATGTGTGAAAAATACAGAAAAATGAAGCGGATTGCTCGTCACTCCGTTGATGAAACAATTACGAAACGGGCGACGTCAGTAGTTAATGATTGGGGCTTCAAGGACAGATGTACACAAAATGTACACGTACACGTACATGTACGTGTACTGCCATAGGGATTCAGTGTTAAATCGTGAACAGAGTGTAAAAAATGTTGCTTTTACATGGTGTCCCAGAATCCCCGATCGTTTTTTTGACCCGATCGAATCGAATCTTAGACCGTTCAAACAGCCGTTGGCGAACGAGTGCGAATTCGATGCATCGCTCGGAAGGAAAAATGTTCGAAATTTGAAGAAAACATCAACTTAAAAAATTTTTCTCAACGTTCTCATCGCGGATCAGACCTTCGATCTATCGTTGGTGAAGGCTGGCAAAAAACGCTTTGGGGCTTCTAGGACAGCATCAAAAATACGTTTTGCGGCTTCTAAGACACCGACGTTCGCGATCACGTTCCAGACGGTCCAGGGTGCGATCCGATCGGTGAAAACTATTTGAGGATTCTAATACAGGAAAAATCGACCTAAAACGTTTTCTCTACGTTCGCTAACGGCGCGAAGTGGGTGTAAAGTGAAGTTACTCGTCGAGGATTTTTTTCCAAACTAAACGGGAAAAGCTCAAGTTTGGAAAATTAGAACCGATGGAAATCGTTTCTCCACATTTGCCATCGCTGTTAGCGATCGATCATTGATGAAAATGTTTAAATCTTCGCTAAATCATTTATTCTTGTTCTCGATGTAAATGAAAGGTTTTTCATTCAATAAATCAAAACGATAAAATTGCGTTCTACAGTACGTGGAGAGTGGATTGTGACTAAATCACCCACGGAGTGGAGTTACCACCCAAGCTATAACTTTCAAATTTTGTACATATCGACAAAAAACACAAGCGATGTTTCAGCCAATGGACCTCCGGGTTAAACCCGGAGGTCCATTGGCTGAAACTTTGCTGGTGCTGGTTGTGCTTTGCAACAAATGTGCAATTATTACTCGGGTGGAATCTCCACTCTGCGGGTGATTTAGTGATAATACACTCTCCAAGTACTGTAGATAGTTTCAAGTGGTAAAATTTGAGTTTTAATTGACTCTATGAAATCTTCGCAAATCGTTTCGTTTTTGTTCCGGTGTAAATGAAAGGTTTTTCATTCAATAAATCAAACGAAAAAATTTCGTTCCACTTAGGTTTTAAGAGGTAAATTGAGTTTTAATTGACTCATGATAATGTTTCGGAGATGTGAATAAACCCTTTTGACGGATACAATTCTTCTCAAACATGTTAAATTAGAAAGAATTACTTAATCATTTTCTGAAAACCGGTTTTCATTTTTCATTCGTAAAATGGTTTTAAAACAGAATTTTCATGTTATCTAAAATGCTGTGTGAGGGTAACGATATAATTTTTCCATTTTTATGTGCTTAACTTCACACTTTTCATAGTCATTCTATTCATCATGGTGTGAATAATCGGTGATGTGATCTTTAACATGTTCGAGGGCAAAACGCATTTATCGAGGTTTCATTTTGTTAAATGTTTTTCCCTCAACTGGTTTTAGTTATTATATATTAAAGACAGAAGATTTTATTTACTTAAAACATAAAAATAACCATACATTTAATTTTTGAGAATAATAAAATAACCCCACGTTACCATACTCTAAAGGAAATATTAATAATTTTAGAGAACAAAAAAAATGTTTTTACACATCACAAATTCATTGCGGAGAGATGAACTTCTCGACGAATACGAATGAGTCAAGAAAAGCATTCGATCCGCCGACAGAATCAGGCGATTGGGAGAGATGGAATTAAGACGAGAAACCACAAAATTATTTAAACCCATGACGGAGGTTCAGGAACGAAGTAAGAAGGAGATCGTTGAAGAATTGAAGCCCATAAAAGAAAGTTCTTTGAGAACGGGTTCGGTGCCTGGTAGTTATACAAGGGGGTTTTCCTTTCAAAGATCACCGCCGGATTACGTTCCCATGAGAATCGAAACCGATGTGAGCGAAAGCGATGATGCAGCTTCGACTATCACCACTGATAGCGTCGCGTCGTCCGAGGATGGTGGTAAGAGAGATCTGTTGTATGGAATTTACAGAGATCCCAGCGGTAGGACCTTCGTAGGCAACACTGAAGTGCGAGAGGATGATGATAATTTAATCGTCGGTTCGAATAGGTATGGATTAACTCCTGGACTGCGCAAATTGCTCCTTTTCAACAAGCCTGGAGATTACACGGATCGGGATTTCGACAATTACGGCGACATTCTGGTTCAGACCCACGCCATGAAGAGAAATAACGATGTCAGAGAAACAAGACCCAAAGCCAATAGAGGTTACAAGTGGACGAAGGTGGTGAAACCCATATGGGATATGAATAAAAAATTCGTCGAATCGGTGACTGGAAAAGGAGTGAGAACCACTTTTCTTCCGAGCGATTCTGACAATCTGTCTCAGAGATTGAGATTGTTAATGGCTAGTCGACGCGCTGGTAATACTGGATTAGATAATGAGATAGTGAGCATATGCGACGAATTGTTGAGGCAGAAGGTCTTGAATAAACAAGATTATAAAAGGCTGATGAATGGATTGAAGGATTGATATATATATATAATAAGTACAGAGAACAATCAAAAAAAAATAGATAAACTAAAAACAGTAAATTTTACACTAGAAAATAATAAAAAGTATTTAAACAACAAACGATTTACGAGCGAAAAAACAAAATGTATATTATAAAATAAAAATATGTTGGTGTTAAAAAAACAGGGGATACGTTAGAACTAACGTTCAAGGCGGTTCTGGCATCGTTGATTCTATAATGCGAGCGTTCACGAGCAATGCAGGTAGAAAACTTGCATCAACCGCGTTTGAGGTCGGTAAGAAGACGGCTTTGGATGCTGGTAAGAAAGCCGCTTCCGAAGCTAGTGGTAGGATCGCTTCTGTGGCTGGCAAGAGGGCAGCCAAAGCATTGATCGACAAGTTGATCAGTCCGCCGGCGAAGCGAGCTACGTTAGAGGGATAGCCGAAAAGTTGGAAAGATTTTAAGGATGCTGTGGTACCCATACAAGATTTAGCCAAAATGACGAATGGATCTGGATTGGAGAGAACTCGCGACGGTGTAATATAAATAAATAATAATATTATAAAAAACTGAGTTTGAAAAAACATAAAAATTGTGTTTGAAAATCTAAAAATAAAAAAAAAAATAAAAAAAAGATAAACATTAAAGATATGTCTTGGGCCGACGCCGCGACCAAGAGGTCGAATAACGAGTTCTTTCCCAAAAGCATGAGAGGCTTGATAGTGGGAAAATTGAATTGTGGAAAGACCAATCTGTTGATGAATCTGTTGTCGCAATCTGACTGGTTGGATTACGACAGATTATTCATGTTTGGCAAGAGTTTGTTTCAACCCGAATACAGATTTCTTCGAGAGTGCATGGATCGTAGATTGCCCAAGGACGTCATAGCCAGAATCTTTGACAGTAGGGAGGAATTCGACAAAAGTGAAGGTTCTCTTTTGACCATTTTGGATGGTGCGGCAATGGAATTGATGAAGAGAAATGTGTCTTCGAACGTCGAGTGTTGATTTTATGAGAATGCTAGCGACGTTCCGGATCCAAGAGAATTGAAATTGGAAAATAAGAATCTCATGATTTTCGACGATCTGCTTTTGGAGAGACAGAACCGATGCGAATCATATTACTTTAGGGGTCGTCACAGCAACGTGGACTGTTTCTACCTGTCACATAATTATTTTCGACTGCCCAGACAGACGATAAGGGAGAACACTAATTTACTGTGTCTCTTTCGCCAGGATCTCAAGAATCTCAATCACATCTATGGTGATCACGTCGCAAACGACATGAGCATGGCAGAATTCAGGAGATTCTGCAAGAGGGTTTGGGATGGAGGACTTTACAATTTCGTCGTGATTGATTTGACTAGCGAATTTAATCATGGAAAATATCGGAGCGGATTCGACAAGTTTTATCTTTCTGATAATAATAAAATAGAGAGCGAAAACAAAAATTAGAAAATAATAAATCATCAATAATTTAGTTTTGAAAAAATAAAATAAAAATTAAAAATATAATGTTCAAACAAGGAGAATTGTTAGAACAGATAGCCGAGAATACGGCTGCAAAACAATCCATTCAAATCGTGGAGAGTGGTGATTCGACTCGATTCGCGACGAAATTCGAACCTTCCATCGATTTGAATAAAGAGAAAAGATACGAGATGGCGTTGGTGAATCTGGAGACTTATTATTCCTTTCCCAATGTCACCAAAAAGAATAACTCGTTCAAGTATTCCGATGGAGTGGATTGGTTGGAGATTCGAATACCCAAAGGAAGTTACGACATAGACGATTTGAACAATTACATTCAGACGTGAATGAAGACGGATGGAAAGGGAAGCAACAAGATCAGACTCGCTCCCAACCCTAATACCCTACAGACAATGTTGGATTTGGAAGATAATTTTCGAGTGGATTTCAACACGGACGATTCTATAGGCAAGATGCTGGGATTCGATCGAAAGATGTATCGAGTCCATGCAGCACCTGAAAATACGGTTGACATTTTCGCAGTCAATAACATTCTGGTGAACGTGGACGTGATTGCTGGAAGCTATGTGAATGGTAGTGCTCAACCAACAGTCTATTCTTTCTTTCCAAACGTGTCGCCGGGTTATAAAATTGTGGAACGACCTCCAAGTTTAGTTTATCTACCCGTGATTTTAGACACGTTGTATAGTCTCAAAACCACATTGACGGATCAAAATGGTGAACTGTTAGATCTTCGTGGAGACAGGGTGACGATACGATTTCACATAAGAGAAATATAAAAAAGCAAAAAAAAAATATTGTGTATATATATAAATAAGAAAATAAAATAAACGCAATATTAATTTACAAAAATTATTTAATATATATAATTATCATTAAAACAAAAAAACAATTGAACAAAATATATTTTAAAAAAAGAAATATGACTGAATACGTGGTTAGAAACGTGAACATATCCAAAGGACAGAGGAAGAAACTTGAGAGAGCGTTAACTCGAGGCGAGCCGGTGAGATTCAAATTCACTCACAAAGATCTGACGAGTGGTGGTAACGATCAAATCACTTGGACCAGAACTCAAATCAAAAGGATGGAGAAAGCGATTCGTGATGGAAGAGGGTTGATGGTGAAATTGAGTCCCGCTCAATTGAAATACAATATGAAAGGTGGTTTCCTACCACTATTGGCAGGAATCACCGCAAAAACATTACCCTTTGCCGCAAAAGCATTACCCTTTCTTGGGCAGACTCTCGGCGTGGGAGGTCTCTCGGGACTCGCGAGTTCGGCAGTTGAGAAATTAGTGGGTGGCAGCGGACTGTTTTTGAAGAAGGGAGGAGTCGTGTGTCGCGTAGACATAGATGGCAACAGTGAAGGATTGCATCTAAGTCACCCCGTGAGAGGTGTCGACCACCTTTTCAGTGGAAACGGTCTCTATCTGAAGGAAGGAAAGAAGGTATTTGGTGAGGGTTTGCTGTTTGGTGAGAATTCACCATTTAAGAATATACCAATTTTGAGTATGTTATTATAATGTAAAAAATTATATAATTATATAAAATATAAAAATATAAATTACAGAAAGTATAAAAAAAATAATATAAAAAAAATGGATAAAATGGTAGACTTTGTTTTGAACGATAATGATGAATATCACGAGATAGAGTGGGAAAAAGATGTGGAAAAATAATTAGACGATAATGATGAATATCACAGGATAGAGTGGGAAAAAGATGTGGAAAAACAATTAGACGATAATGATGAATATCATGAGATAGAGTGGTAAAAAGATGTGGAAAAACAATTAGACGATAATGATGAATATCACGGGGTAGAGTGGGAAAAAGATGTGGAAAAACAATTAGACGATAATGATGAATATCACGAGATAGAGTGGGAAAAAGATGTGGAAAAACAATTAGATGATAATGATGAATATCACGGGATAGAGTGGGAAAAAGATGTGGAAAAACAATTAGACGCTAATGATGAATATCACTGTATAGAGTGGGAAAAAGATGTGGAAAAACAATTAGATGATAATGATGAATATCACGAGATAGAGTGGGAAAAAGATGTGGAAAAACAATTAGATGCTAATGATGGATATCACGAGATAGAGTGGGAAAAAGATGTGGAAAAACAATTAGACGCTAATAATGAATATCATGAGATAGAGTGGTAAAAAGATGTGGAAAAACAATTAGACGATAATGATGAATATCACGGGGTAGAGTGGGAAAAAGATGTGGAAAAACAATTAGACGATAATGATGAATATCACGAGATAGAGTGGGAAAAAGATGTGGAAAAACAATTAGATGATAATGATGAATATCACGGGATAGAGTGGGAAAAAGATGTGGAAAAACAATTAGATGATAATGATGAATATCACTGGATAGAGTGGGAAAAAGATGTGGAAAAACAATTAGACGCTAATGATGAATATCACTGTATAGGGTGGGGAAAAGATGTGGAAAAACAATTAGATGCTAATGATGGATATCTTAGGAAAGAACTGAAAAGAGTTTAAAGATTGGGATAGTTAGTGGAAATTTAAAAGAATGAGTTGTTTTCCACCGCCACCACTACCTTCTGAAGAGAGTGGTAATGATGTGAGTGTTACCAAGAGATGTACCACATTCGTTCATAATTATGATACAGAGAAACAAATGTGTTGTTATAAAAAACGTAATATGTCACAAAAAAAGAAAAGAAGAATCGACGCTGAAATTTGAGAAAAAAGGAGACATTATAATAATATATATGGGCGATAGTGAAGAAAAAGAAGGAAAACAAAAAAAAAACTAAAAAAAAACAAAAAAGTAGTGAGATCTAGAGATGTTCAACCTCTCTAGATCTCATTACTTTTTTTTCCTTCTTCGCTCAAAAATCAGTCTCTCTATTGTTTTATATTTCCAAGTCCGTTATTAGCATGTTGACTGTCGTGTCTTCTCCTTTTTCGAAAATGTGTTGAATGTTTATCTTTACTTTTTCGAGTTTTTTTTACTTCAGTGAACGCCTCTCACCACCCAATTTGTTCACGAGTTCGAGAGAGATTTTTGGATATATGTAACTTCCGTAGGGCAACAACAAATTTTCCTTGTCAAATTCTCTGTCTTCGGCGATGACGATATTCTGTAGATCGCTTTGGTACTCGTAAAACAAATCGAGCGTGGCTTTGTCCAATTTCAAAGGCATGCTATATTTGTCATATTTGTACTGTAAGTCATTCGTCTCGACCTCATTCAATTTGATGGCATCATGTCGTTGTAATCTATAGATTTTACAACCGAATTTCTTACATGTTTTGACTCGTTTCAATTTCAATTCGCATCTTTTAGGTGTTTTTGTCATGATTGATTATTTGTTTTTTTTGTTTTATGAATTATTGCAAATAATATATATTTTTGAATTTTGTGTTTAAATAATAATTTGTTAAAAAAGTTTGTTTTTTTTACTCTCTCTCTATATATATAAAGTTTTTAATTTTTAATTTTCTTTAATGTGAAATTTTTTTTTTTGTAAAAATGTTTTTTTCCCTTTATTTAAATAAAAATTTAAATTTTAATGTCCCTTTTTTTCTCGTATTAATTCAATTTTTCTCACGTTAAGGAATATAAAAAAATTGATTAATTTCATCAAAAAAATTTTTTTTGAGGGAATTAAAACATATATATAAAGACTATTTTAAAACTTTTAACAAATTATTATTTAAATACAAAATTCAAAAAAAAAAAATATATTCTTACAAATGAAGCAAACAAATGAAAAAAATGGAAAATTTAGTTGAGAAAACCATACCTCAGTTAAACGAGATTTGTAAAAAATTAAAAATTCCAAATTTCAGAAATCATAGAACTAAATCAAAAAAAATTGAAGTCATACAGGAGTATTGTTTGCGAGACGATGGAAAGAAAAAAATTGAAAGATTGAAAGTGAACAAACTTAAACAGATTGAAATTGCTAAAAAAAATAAGCCAATGACAGTAACGCCTGATGATAGGAAATGAAACATAGAGCGTGATGAAATTAGAAAGATCATGTGAGAGGAGTTCACTAGTTGGTTTGATGAAAAGGTAAATGAAATGTCGATAGCAACAACGTCAAAAAATGCTTCGGTTGTGAAAAATGAGAAGAAAAAGGTAGTAAAAGGAATCGAAATGCTGACGTCGAAAAAAAAAACCTTTCGGTTGTGAAAAATAAGAAGACGACTAAATGAAAAGCCGTCGAAGAACTTCAAGTTTCAAAAGAAAAAAAAAGCTAAAATGAAAACGAGTGATGCAGTTCAGAATCTAGACAAACAAAATATATCGAACAAAATTCGATGAGCAATCGACGAAGGGAAAGGAGAAGAATATATAGCACGAGTCATCATGGAAGCATTCCAATCAAATCCCATAGAACGGGAGAGTGCGATCTAAGGCGTTTTTAAAACTTTTGACATGGTTCCCTCATTCAAGAAAGTCGATCCAAAATTGTTCATGGAATGGGTAAAGAAAAAAGTATTGGATTTGTTTCGTGAACACATGAACGTGGGATTAAAAATTAAGATGATACTCCATTGTGTGAAGAATAAAATCGACGTGAATTCTGGCAAGAGCATCATGAAAATGCATATTTCAGATCTAATGTCGAACCCATATTTCGAGGTTCAGATTGATCAGACGTTTTCGAAATGATGAAAGACAAGCTGTTGATGTCTCTCGCGAATTATCAACATGAAGGTAGTAATTGGACGTTCGATGAGGTGTTGAAACTCGAAATTCATCTAACTAAAACGATTCGTTGAAAGCGTCTTCCTATGTAGAATTACCGTATTTCTTAGTTAAAAAACACTCCATGGTCAACATGAGAAATAAAGATGATCAGTGTTTTAAATGGGCAGTCACCTCCGCTTTATACTCCATCAAAATCCATCCCAAGAGAGTTTCTTGTTATGAGGAGACTTCTAAAAATCTCGATTGTACTGGAGTGACTTTTCCAACGTCGTTAAAACACATCAAACGTTTCGAGGTACAAAATCCCACTGTAGTGGTGAATGTCTTGGGATATGACGAGGAAAAACGAACGATCTATCCTCTCAGACAGACTTCGTATCTCGAAAGAGAAAAGACGATTATTTTATTATTGATTTTGAATGGTGACAAGCATCATTATTGTTGGGTTAAAAATCCGAGTCGATTACTGGTGAGACAAAATAATAAACATAAACAAAAGATATGTTTATGTTGCAACTGCATGAACGCGTTCCGCAGTGAAAAATCGTTAGCGAAACATCAGGAATATTGCAAGGAAAATCAAGGTGTCGCCGTCGAAATGCCCAAACCCAACACCATCGTGAAGTTTCAAAATCACAATAGAAGGTTAAAAGTGCCATTCATCGTGTACGCCGATTTTGAATGCTTCACCATGAAAATGAGTTCCTGCCAGCCCGACGCTCTTTAAAGTTATGTCAAAAGATATCAAAAACACATGCCTTCGAGCTATTGCCTTTACGTGAAATGTGCTTTCGACTTACAACACAACATTGGTCCCTTCACTTACACGAAGCGGTGTGAAGACAGATGACGTGGCTCAAAGGTTCGTGGAAGAGTTAGAATCA